>QXEO01000350.1:3972582-4558831 GCA_007115705.1 Dactylis glomerata | reverse complement strand
ACCTGGATCTGCTTGTCCCGGCGGCCAGAGGTCACACTTCCGGCACGCCGGGCGCTAGGATGCGGGGACGAGGCTTGGCCCCTCGACCTCGCGCCGGCACCTCCCGCCGACACAATGTACTGAGACGCCCCGGCACCCGGGTTTGCCTTCTTAAAGGCCTCCTGCTGCTTTGTAGCTTCAGACAAAAGTTGGTTAAGCCGGGCTTGCTGCTCACGCAGTGCTTCGCCGGATAAACAAGATAAATCCTTAGCTACCTCGGCCGCCGCTCTAAGGTTCTTTACTGGCGAACTATAGACTACCTTAGGCACAGTACTAGTTGCGGTATGACTCTTATCTCTAGCATCTTTTCCTATCTCAGCATTAAGATTTCTGCCTCTAGTTCTAACCTCTTCTATCCGGCTAGGCCGGATTACTACAGGAGTAAAACCATGGGCTGCCTCATACTCACGGAGTTGCCGGTTAAACCGTTCGCGCTCCTGGTTCATGGCCAGGGCCTCGTCGACGAGGGCCTGACGAGATCCCTCCAGGACCTCCCTTGTCTGCTCCGGATCAACGCCGGATCGCACCGGCTCGAGAAGCCGGTCGATGATGGGAAGAAGAACCTCGCCCCTAGCCGGCACACCGGAAGTGCCGGCCAGGTTCTCCGCACGCTCCAACGGAGGACGCGCCGACCTCTTGACCTTCGGCGGCTCCGGAGGAGAAGCTCCGGCCGCTGCTGCTTTGCCGGCATCTTCCGCCGGCGGCACGGATGTGCCGGCCATCATCACCTCAGCCGGCTCTACTGAGCGAGCGCTACGCCCAGCGTGAGCCAGCCGATGTGACGGAGGATCCGACGCCACCAGCACCTCCTTCCTGCAAATTCTCTCAGTCCCCACGTACACCTCGTGGGAACCGAAAGACATAATCCGGCCATCCCTGGGGAACGGCCGGCCACCGAGACAACCGGCGTTGTCACTGACGAAACTGAGCGAGCCTAGCCTCTGGACGAGGCCAGAGACCACGCGCACTCCCGAAGCTGCTATCACAGACCCCGTCCGAATGAACACTCCGCCCAGCATATCGATCTGATGCCCCACGGTGGGCGCCAAATGTCGTCGTGGTGAAACAACATATGCCATAGGATGGCTTAAATGGGGGCCGACTAGATGCTGGAGGATTCGGGAGAGGGGAACGAGCTAAAAAGCACGACAGAAAGAGACACTGATCTACCCAGGTTCGGGGCTCTCGTAAGGAGATAACACCCCTACTCCTGCTCTACTGATTGTATATATGGATCGATGTAGTACACCACAATGGTGCTTCCAAGCTCTCTGCTAGAGAAGGAAGATGAACTGGTAAGTGTAAGAGTACAGAGTGACCAACCCTTTACCAGGGCTCCCTATGCCACCTTATATAGTGGTGGCCAGGGTTACAACGGTCATACAAGACCACAAGACAAGGGCTACACTCCAAACAGGAGCTGGTGGCGATGGCAGAGACCCTTGACTTCGCCCCTGATTGCTCTCGATGGGACGCCATATCCCTGTACCTTGTACCTCTTGAACTGTGGCCTTACCTCTATGCGGTAAGCTCGTACTTGTGCACAGTGAGGGTAGGTAACCTCCACTGTGCACCCTGCCATCTTACTCTGCTACCATGCTTGGATGTTTCCTTCCTTGATTGTAGGGATGTGACACCTTGGTTGACTTAAGTATCCCGGATATGACCGTTGGCCATACCCAGGACTTATATGCCGGACCAACGACCTACGAGGGTCGGGTAATCCGGCCTCCCCTGCTCCTGCACAACACACTAAATAACTAGGCCGGCATATCTAAGTATATACCGGCACACTTAGACTAGTATTCCGGCTATGCCGGCATATCCAAGTATAAGCCGGGATACACATTATATGCCGGCCTGGCCGATGCTCTTATATTCCGGCCAGGGCCTTCCTTGATAACCCGGCATAAAGTCAATCATAGACCTTGTGTCTTTCTACTCTCTTGACCCTACCGGGGGTCATCCCCCCGACAGCGCGCTTGTCGAGTTCCTCCGTGAGCGCTGGGAAATCTTCACCTGGTGTCCTTCAGACATGCCAGGGGTTCCCAGGGAACTCGTCGAGCACGGATTGAATGTAGATCCTATAGCAAAGCCAGTCAAGCAACCATTGCGACGATTTGATGAACCTAAAAGGAAGGCGATAGCATCAGAATTGCATAGGCTAGAAAATGCTAGATTCATCAGAGAAATAAAAACTTCGAGTTGGGTATCCAATCCAGTCATCATACCCAAGAAAAACACAGACGTACAAAGAGTATGTGTCGATTACACATCTCTCAATAAGCATTGTCCAAAGGATCCCTTCCCTCTACCCCGCATTGATTAGATAATTGATTCAACAGCGGGATGTGCAAGGCTTTCCTTCTTGGACGCATATTCTGGTTATAACCAGATCAAGTTGAAAAAAGAAGATGAAGAAAAGACAGCCTTCATTACACCATATGGGGTGTTTTGTTATCAAGTAATGCCTTTCGGCCTAAAAAATACAGGAGCAACTTATCAAAGGATGATGCAAAACTGCCTCGGGAGCCAAATAGGACGCAATATCCAAGTCTACATTGATGATGTAGTCATTACGACAAGAGAGGAGGAATCCCTAATCAGCGACTTGGCAGAAACTTTCGACAACCTGAGCAGGTACAAGCTTAAGCTTAACCCGACAAAGTGTTCCTTCGGCGTATCGGCAGGACAATGATGGCGACCAGTTGACGAGGGAGATTATTCTTCTTCGTTCCCCGGCAACGGCGCCAGAAAATTAGCTTGATGCGTGGTGAATGACCAGCCCGTTGGGAACCCCAAGAGGAAGGTGTGATGAGTATAGCAGCTAGTTTTCCCTCAGTTAAGAAACCAAGGTTTAATATCGTTCTTGAAGAAGAGAGATGGTGACGACTGAAGGTGATGCGGACTGGCTTAGTAGCTTCCAACAAGGGCGCCGTTTACGACACTTGTTGACTCGTCTTCGGCCAGCAGCAACGCGGAACCTGCACACACACAAACAAGTACTTTGTTCCCAACTTGCGATGAGGTTGTCAATCTCACCGGTTTGCTTGAAACAAAGGTTATGAGTGTATCGAGTGGAAAACAGTAGTAATATGCTAGTAAAGTAAACAGTGCGGGAAAAGTAAACAGGTGATTGCAATATGATTAAAATAGGACCGGGGTCCACAGTTCACTAGTGGTGTCTCTCCATAGATAAAATAACATGCTGGGTAAACAAATTACAGTTGGGCAATTGATAGAATAAAGATAACGTGATATGTCAAGAAGATCACTATGAGATTCACTCTGGGCATTACAACAAAATACATAGACCGCCATCCAACTGCATCTATGACTAATAATCCACCCTCGGGGATATCATCCGAACACCCCAAAAGTATTAAGTTGCGAACAACAGATAATTGCATTAAGCAAAGTGTGTAATGTAAACAAAGCATATGCCCTTGAGCATATGAATGTTGTTTTCTCCCTAGTAGCAACAGCACATCTACCACCTTAGAGGTTTCTGTCACTCCCCCAGGTGAAATAGAGACATGAACCCACTATCGAGCATAAATACCCCCTCTTGGAGTCACTAGCAACTACTCGGCCAAGATAGCTACTAACAACGGAGAGCATGCAAGATCATAAACAACATAGAGATAACAAAAGATATAATTCAGTACAGCAACTTAATCATAAACACCAATATTCATCGGATCCCAACAAACCAACATCATAGTATTACATAACGGTGATCTCAATCATGTAGGGCAGCTCATGAGATCTAAACATGAAGCACATGGTGGAGAAGACAACCATCTAGCTACTGCTATGGACCCATAGTCCAAGGTAGACTACTCACTCATCGCTCCGGAGGCAAGCATGGCGATGAAGAAGACCTCCGGTGGCGATTCCCCTCTCCGGCAGGCTGCCGGGAAGAGCTTCTGGACCCTCCCGATCTTCGGGTCGACGGCGGCGGCGGATCGCGATGTATTCTGGAAAACTGATCGGGCACTTAGGTTTTTCTCGTCAGGGGGATATATAGGTGAAAGGACGATGTCAGAGGGGGGACCACGCCCCCTCACACGGGGCTGGCGCGGCCAGGGGGGTGGCCGCGCCGCCCCTGTGTCTGGGGCCCACGTGGCCCCCCTCCGTCAGGTCTTCGGATGTTTGGGAGCTTCCCCGTGAAATATGACTTCAGGAACTTGTTTCGTCCAATTCCGAGAATATTTCCTGTGTATCACTTCTGAAACACAAAAACAGCAGAAAACAGGAAACTGGCACTGTGGCACTTCGTTAATAGGTTAGTTCCGGAAAATGTATAAAAGTACCACTAAGTGTAACGAAACAATAGGCAAATGGTGTAAAAACAAGCATGGAGCATCAAAAATTATAGATACGTTTGAGACGTATCAAGCATCCCCAAGCTTAACTCCTGCTCGTCCTCGAGTAGGTAAGTGATAACAAAAGAATAATTTTTGAGGTGACATGCACCTACACAATCTTGATCATATATGCAAGCATTGGTGAGCTGGGATCGATAGAACTTAAAACATGGGCATGAAAGATATAATCATGACAATAAGAACTTAGCAACCATGTTGTAAACATGCAAATGAACACAAACAAAAGATCATGATAATGAAACAATGAAAGTCAAACGTGTGTTCTAATCATAAGGAAAAACATACAAAAGGTTTTCAGCTTGTCCTTCAAAGAGAGCAAAACATAAATGCATAGGACACCTCAAAGTTTAAGAGGGCGACTAGATACAAATAATTTAAGAACAAGTGAAACCAACAATATGAGTCAATCAATGAACTTTGGGACAATGCATATCACACTAAGAATGACAACTATGCTCTCTTAATGGTGCATAAAGAAAGAAGGTGGTGACTCAACATAAAAGTAAAAGAAAGGCCCTTCGCAGAGGGAAGCAGTGATTGCAAGTTTTATAACCTTCAAAAATTATGGTACTTACCGGCTTTGAGCTCTCATTGCCCCCATCATAAGCATCTTGAATGGTTAAAGTTAATGCGAGAAGAATTATGGTGCATATGCTTGACAAATCATAAGTTGAAAACCTCGTGTCCCGTGAATACAAGTACCCAAACCATGCTAGTTTACTTAGAGTCCCAAGAAAGGCTCTTGTCATTGTAAGTATATGCATATCATTGAGAACCGCCAATGGGGTACCTCCGTGCCCGATGACATGGAACAAGCCCACACCAAAATGACAGGACAAGCAGACAATGAACACCTCGACATCTCTTTTATTTGCTATATTGTTTAGCTTTTTATTGTGAGATGCGTCGTCGAATGTTCACCATGGGTATGCTGCAAATTTCCACCATGAATTATGCATGGCTTAGATTGGCGGCCCGGCGTTTCCCTAACACATATAAAAACTCCATGATCCTCACAAGATTCCCAATTCATTTCACACAGCGGGCATCCATAAACAAAAGATCACGATATCAACTCAAAAAGAAGTGCAATGTTGAAAGCTTGCCCCATGACAGCATGGCTGGGCTAGAATCCAACTTACAACTTGCAAGCATAACAACTCAACATAAAAGACCACAATGTCAAAATTTTAAGAACAGGAAAAAGTAAAGTGTGCCTTCTGGTTCGTGAGAGCTTTACTGACCGAATTTCGCATAACACTGGTAAGAGTTTAATTTGAAGAGAATATAAAAGCAAGTCAAATTTACTTGGAATAGAAAATTGCTAGTAGGTATGTATGGTGGACACTTTGGAAAACTTTGGTTTTTAGGAGTTGGATGCACGAGTAGAGCTCATACTCAGTACAAGGCGAGGGCTAGCAAAAGACTGGGAGCGACCAACTAAGAGAGCAATAATGGCCATAATCATGCAAAGCGACAAAGCGACATTAAAAGAAGCATACGGTGGCATCAAAAGTCAAAAACTAAATGATCATGAAGGCTAATGGCGACTTTGGAAGAGTCTAACATGTGTGAGCATGCGCCAAGTCAACCCAAAAAAAGCATCAAGGAGAAAACCAAAATAATGCTTCCATACAATAAAAACAACGCATGATTTTTTTCAAAGGCTCATTAAGCAATCTCAGTTATTTGAGACAAGTCATGCTACAGCAAAACCACTAAGCATACTATCAAAAAGACATCAAGCATGACATGAAAAAGCCTAAGCCGCAGTCTACACAAGCTCCTTCTTGTACCACTATTTTGCACAAAGCTTTTTCTCTTTTCCAACACCATTTGAAATTTTTATAAACACCTCTTTTGATGAAAACCAATAAAGATCAGAGGCAAAAATACACCTTGATGAAAAGATATGACAAGATCTGAATGCATATCAAGGCGAAAACGAAAACCAAAAGCAGTAGCAGACAAAGTAGAATGCTCGATTAATAAGAGTGAAAACTAGATCATTCTTTGCAAATGAAAAACAAGTACATCTCCTCCAAAGGAAATTTGTTGGGGTCCAACCATTTATTGCAGCAAACAAACTAAACAACCGAAGAAAACTAAAACAACTGACGCTCCAAGAAAAACACATAGTGCATGAAGCAATAAAAATATAGTGTCTTGAAAGGTGACCTGATTTTTGCCGATGAAGAAGGGGTGCCTCGGGGGCATCCCCAAGCTTTGACGCTTGTACTTCTTGGATATATCTTGGGGTGATGCATGGGCATCCCCAAGCTTGAGCTTTTGTCCATTCTTCAACTCATCTCATCATTCTCCAATCCCTACACTTGAAAACTTCCTTCATACAAAACTAAACACAATTCTATTAGCAACATTAGTGCAAGCATAAAATATATTCATCCTCTTTTAGCTTCAGGTTTCAACCCAAAACCACCACATATAAAGTATATACTACTGTAGCAACTTCCACAAGAGTTCCATGATCAAAAAGAACTCAAAAGAAAGCGATAAAGTGGCAAAAACAAATATTGGCAGAAATCTGTCAAAACTGGACAGCTGATAATGGACGAATTTTTGAGGGATTTTCCGTTGCTCAAATCAAAAAGTGTTCAACTAAGAAAAGTTTGGATATAACCTGGGGCATATGCACAAGAAATCGCAGGTCCAAAAGATAAACAGAGAATTTTCAAGAATTTTTACGGTGCAACACCGAAAACAGTTTCAGGACAGCAATAACCCCAAATCTTTACCTCACTCAAATTAGAGGCTTCTCTTGGTACAAAAACGAAATAAACAAGATAAGGAGCGGTCATTACAGTAGTAATGACTTCCAAGACTCAAATAAAAGAAAAAGTACTGAAAAGTAAACAATGGGTTATCTCCCAAGAGTGCTTTTCTTTAACGCCTTTGAGCTAGGCGCAGAAAATTGCGAATCAAGTAATATCAATAGATGAAGTGCTAGGATCCACAGGAACAAAGAAATGAATACTATCCAATCGAGGTTTTGAGTACCCCTTGTAGTCACGCCTTGGTACACTATTTTCATCAAAAAGATTTTCAGGGCAAATCCAACTAAAATTTGTTTCCAAGGCATCATGAATTCCTGCAAGTTTACAGGGTATTGGCATTCTAAAATCTTTGTTGGGTGCACCAACAATTTCAACAGGTGAGTCAAGCTTATTAAACTTCTTAAAAACTTTCCTAGCCTCAATTGCAACGTCTCTAAATTCTGTGCGCAAGGTTTCTAAGATAAAAGCTTTCTTTTCGGGGTCCTCAATTTCATGAAGCTTGAGGAACATGTATTGCATATAAGGATTAAGACTAGCAAACCTAGCTTCTAACATGTGAACTAAATAAGCAGAAGCAACTTCATAACTAGGAGCAAGCTCAACCAAAGACTTTTCCTCAACTTCCTTATGCATACTAATGTGATTAAAGAACTCCTCAATGTTACTTTTGCCAATAATCGACCCACTCCCTACAGAGAGGTCCTCCAGAATGAACTTAGGAAACGACATGATAAACTAAAGTAAAGAAATAACAACTACCAAGGATTCTATTTTTTTTTGGGTTTTTGATATAAAAAGCAATGCAGGTAAAATAAAATAAAGTAAAGCAAAACAAATAACAAAGTAAAGAATGTGTGTGCGAAGAACTCCCCTCGCAGAAGTCTTCTCTCTTCCCCGGCAACGGCGCCAGAAAATTATTGATGGCGACCAGTTGACGAGGGAGATTATTCTTCTTCGTTCCCCGGCAACGGCGCCAGAAAATTAGCTTGATGCGTGGTGAATGACCAGCCCGTTGGGAACCCCAAGAGGAAGGTGTGATGAGTATAGCAGCTAGTTTTCCCTCAGTTAAGAAACCAAGGTTTAATATCGTTCTTGAAGAAGAGAGACGGTGACGACTGAAGGTGATGCGGACTGGCTTAGTAGCTTCCAACAAGGGCGCCGTTTACGACACTTGTTGACTCGTCTTCGGCCAGCAGCAACGCGGAACCTGCACACACACAAACAAGTACTTTGTTCCCAACTTGCGATGAGGTTGTCAATCTCACCGGTTTGCTTGAAACAAAGGTTATGAGTGTATCGAGTGGAAAACAGTAGTAATATGCTAGTAAAGTAAACAGTGCGGGAAAAGTAAACAGGTGATTGCAATATGATTAAAATAGGACCGGGGTCCACAGTTCACTAGTGGTGTCTCTCCATAGATAAAATAACATGCTGGGTAAACAAATTACAGTTGGGCAATTGATAGAATAAAGATAACGTGATATGTCAAGAAGATCACTATGAGATTCACTCTGGGCATTACAACAAAATACATAGACCGCCATCCAACTGCATCTATGACTAATAATCCACCCTCGGGGATATCATCCGAACACCCCAAAAGTATTAAGTTGCGAACAACAGATAATTGCATTAAGCAAAGTGTGTAATGTAAACAAAGCATATGCCCTTGAGCATATGAATGTTGTTTTCTCCCTAGTAGCAACAGCACATCTACCACCTTAGAGGTTTCTGTCACTCCCCCAGGTGAAATAGAGTCATGAACCCACTATCGAGCATAAATACCCCCTCTTGGAGTCACTAGCAACTACTCGGCCAAGATAGCTACTAACAACGGAGAGCATGCAAGATCATAAACAACATAGAGATAACAAAAGATATAATTCAGTACAGCAACTTAATCATAAACACCAATATTCATCGGATCCCAACAAACCAACATCATAGTATTACATAACGGTGATCTCAATCATGTAGGGCAGCTCATGAGATCTAAACATGAAGCACATGGTGGAGAAGACAACCATCTAGCTACTGCTATGGACCCATAGTCCAAGGTAGACTACTCACTCATCGCTCCGGAGGCAAGCATGGCGATGAAGAAGACCTCCGGTGGCGATTCCCCTCTCCGGCAGGGTGCCGGGAAGAGCTTCTGGACCCTCCCGATCTTCGGGTCGACGGCGGCGGCGGATCGCGATGTATTCTGGAAAACTGATCGGGCACTTAGGTTTTTCTTGTCAGGGGGTATATATAGGCGAAAGGACGATGTCAGAGGGGGGACCACGCCCCCTCACACGGGGCTGGCGCGGCCAGGGGGGTGGCCGCGCCACCCCTGTGTCTAGGGCCCATGTGGCCCCCCTCCGTCAGGTCTTCGGATGTTTGGGAGCTTCCCCGTGAAATATGATATCAGGAACTTGTTTCGTCCAATTCCGAGAATATTTCCTGTGTATCACTTCTGAAACACAAAAACAGCAGAAAACAGGAAACTGGCACTGTGGCACTTCATTAATAGGTTAGTTCCGGAAAATGTATAAAAGTACCACTAAGTGTAACAAAACAATAGGCAAATGGTGTAAAAACAAGCATGGAGCATCAAAAATTATAGATACGTTTGAGACGTATCAGACAACTTTTAGGGTTCCTGGTGTCAGCACGAGGAATAGAAGCAAACCCAGAGAAGATCCAAGCAATTTTAACAATGGGGAAACCCACGAAACTACACGACGTATAGAAACTCACAGGATGCGTCGCGGCACTAAGTCGTTTCGTTGCTCGATTGGGAGAGAAAGCACTCCCTTTCTATGCACATATGAAGAAGTCAGATGATAAATTTAAATGGATAGAAGAGGCAGACGCAGCCTTTGCGCAGCTGAAAAAAGTGCTTTCCACGCCACCAGTGCTGGTCGCACCAAAAGAAAAAGAGCCACTACTATTCTACATCGCAGCAGCCCATCAGGTGGTGAGTACAGTATTAGTAGTCGAAAGAAGTGAAGAAGGAAAAGCCCACGGCGTCCAGAGGCCGGTATATTTCATTAGTGAAGTACTCTCTCCGACGAAACAGAGGTATCCACACTATCAAAAACTTGCATATAGTGTCTTTACAACAGCACGAAAATTGCGACAGTACTTTGCGGTGCACCCAATTATAGTGGTCAATGAAGCACCACTATCGAACATATTGAACAATCCTTCAGCAATAGGACGTGTCTCTTTGTGGGGAATTGAGTTATCTCCCATGGACATCACGTATGAAAAAAGAAAGGCTATCAAGTCGCAAATTTTGCCAGATTTCGCAGCAGAATGGTTGGAATTGCAAAGCACGGGACCGCTAGATTTATCGAGTGTCTGGACAATGTACTTCGACGATTCTAAGAGAGTCCAAGGCGCAGGAGCAGGAGTAGTCTTGATATCGCCACATGGCAACAAACTGAAGTACGTTTTAAGGATGAGTTTTCCACATGCCTCTAACAATGAAGCAGAATACGAGGCTTTACTGCATGGAATGAAGATGGCCAGGGCATGTGGAGCAACTCGATTAAAAATATTCGGAGATTCAAACCTTTTCGTCTAGCATGTTATGAACAGATGCGACACAATTAATGATAACATGATGGCCTACAAGAACTTGTATCACTATCTCGAAGGAACATTCGATGGATGCGAAGTCTCGCACATCAGCAGAAACAGTAATGAAGAAGCAGACAATTTGGCAAATATCGGGTCACAGTGCCTACCCGTGCCATCTGGAGTCTTTTGGGAGGAAATAGTGGAAAGATCAATAAAAAGCGTCAAAAGTTCGACTACTGTAGCAGGCTCGGGGGCTGGGGCAAAAAGTGACGAGAGTTCGCCAGAACCCGAAGAAATCATGATGATAGAAGAAACCTGGATGCAGCCGTATCTCGCATACATGATAAATAAGAAGCTACCAAAAGATGCAGTGGAAGCCAAAAGAATAACTCGACGATCAAAAGCATTTGTCGTATTGCAGGGGAAATTATACAAAAAGAGCATAACTGGTGACGAGGGTTAACTTGACAAATGTCCTAAATGAAGGACTTAGGATCGGGGAGATAGGACGTTGGATGAACTCGAAGGTAAGGTTAGTCGAAATAGGTGTATATCGAAAGTAAACTTGGGTGTTGAACCTGACTTGCTTTCAATCTGGCCTACACCGTCCCCTCCTGGCCCCTATATATAGGTGGCCAAGTCTCGACGATCGGGTAGGGTCCGATACAGATTACAATATTGACATACGGTAAGAACTCGTATCTCGACTATTATTACAATTGGGCCTAGCTTAACGGGCCTCAGGAGTACTCAACTAGCAGGCTCTATTAGCTATACCCTTGTCAGTAGCCTCTGAGATTCTACCAGAATTGTAGATTCGGGTTGAATCTCTAATCTTTAAATCTTCGACTTGATCAATTCTTCGACTTCTTCATATCTTCAAATCTTCGACTTGGTCTTTCGACTTATTTTCATGATAATATTTCGCAAGGGGTTTTGATGAACAAGCCTGACAACTCTGACGGATCAAGAGGTCAGTTAACTGCCGGAACAGATACTTGCCACCTACTTCAAATTCAATCCCCTTGGACTTGAATTCGGGATACCGGTCAAACCCACTCTTTTGCCACATTTAGGACTTACAAAGAATGAATCCCAGTGATTCTCAGGGTACCCAGTGCGTCCACCAGGATTTTCTTCACGTCGTAGACACAGATACATACCAGCAGAGCGCATCCATGTGCATATACTAGGCCACACAGGATGGATCCCGGGGTCTTATCTTCGTGATAAATCACGGCATTCGAGTTTCGTTGCGATAACATAGCTCGAGAATCATATGTCGCAGTCTCTTTTGACTGATGAAATATCAAAGAATTTTGAATTATATTAATTTCTCCCAAGTAACTCCTGATGGGAGTAGTCACTCTATATTTTGTCGACTATGTAGTCGAAGTTTTATAGTTTGTCAAAATGTTGAGCGGCTCGTAGCTTTCTACATCTTCATTGATGATTGTCTTATTTTCTATCAGGTGCGCGCTCAGTGCTCCCGATGGGAGTAGCTCCCGGGGCTATGGTTGGATACTTGTAGTCAATCATAGGCTCAAATTGACTTCTTCTATTCCTTCTTCTTCTTCCTGTTGCAAGCCCCCGAGCCCAAGGCAAGGTTTTTCATGCTTTCTATGATATATTCTTTTTGTCTTTGCTATTATCGGCTGCTATGTGCAGAATTTAACTCCTCCGTAAATATTTTATAGGCCTTACTTCCACGGAGGCCTTATACGTTGCAAACGTATCTATAATTTTTGATGCTCCATGCTTGTTTTACACCAATTGCTATATGTTTTGTCTATACTTTGTGGCGCTTTAATGATTTATTTGGACTAACCTACTAATAGTTGCAAAAGTGCACAATGTTCTTGTTTTACACTTTGATGTGTAGGAATTACCAAGAATACAAGTGGAAATCTTGTTGGAGTCAAATTGGAACTTTCCAGAAATCTATGCCAGAACTATTTTCGAAGATGGTCACGTTACGGGTTGAAGACAGCGTCAAACGGAAACCTTTTCAACTACAAAGTTGTAGGGAATTTCATGGCATACGTTTTGGACATACAATTCACCTGATTCCGAATCCGGACGGCTGAGATAAGCCCGCTCCAATGCGGTCCAAGATGGGGAGACGGAAATCCGAGAGACTATATAAAGGGAGGAACCCTAGCTCGTGGGAGACACCTCCACCCACGAATTTGCAGCCAGCAGAGCCATGTTTTCGCCTCCCCCATGGATCCCATCTCCATAGGGGAGGGCTCCCATGAAGCCATGAAGGAAGGGGGCTAAGGGGCGGCGGTCCCCCATGATGCCGGCGACGGGGAAGGAGTCCCCCGCGCCGCCGCCCGCGCCCACGCTGCTCCTCTCCACCATCTTCACCGCTATCTCCATCACATATGCAGTGGTTCATCCTCCCACACACCTCTATACCGTCCTATGTAAACATGGTGTTTGATGCTATAGTATTTATCCTATGATCTATGTCATGTTTCCACAGTTTATTTGTTCTTAGATTGATTTGTTGAATGTCTTTGGTTCATTAGAGTTGTATGTTGATATGGTACTGTCCTTTGGTGTCCATTGTATTTATGCGCGCATGGATTAAACATCATAGGGTTTGTAGTATGTGTAAGAGGAAGGGGGAAGTTCTACCGGAGTGACAGAAACCTGAGGACGCGAACCGGAACATTGCACGTATGGGAGTAAGAGGACCATTAACTTAAGGCTATGGTTGGGTTGGGAAAACCTTAATGCATTGTTAGTATTTGCGGATACTTGCTAACAATCCAATCCTATAGTACTTATATTTCCAAGTAGTGAAGTGCACGTATATTTAGCCTCTCCCACATAGAAAACTGCATCGAAGACAATGAACCCAATTTATTCGCTAATTGAACTTAGACAAAGCCACAACTATTACCACCACTTTTCCACACTCATGGTACTGTTAGTTTATGGTTACTTAGTATGTCTTATTGCTGCAGCACTAACAATTACTTTCTTATATTTATTATCTTGCAAAGCTATCTCTCATACCCGTATTGTTGCTCTAGTTTTATTTCCTAGATGATACAAACGTTTAGTGTGCGTAGAGTTGTATCAGCGGTTGATAGAACTTGAGAGAACATTTATCCTACCTTTAGCTCCTCGTTGGGTTCGACACTCTTACTTATCGAAAAGGCTACACACGATCCTCTATACTTGTGGGATATCAAGACCTTTTCTGGCGCCGTTGCCGGGGAGCTCTAGCGTGTGGGTGAATATTCTTGTATGCACTTGTTTGCTTTATCTCTAAGTAGTTTTACTTTCAGTTTTAAGTTATTCTCTATCTTTGTATGGATAGGGAATGCAAATTACAAAAAAAATTAGTTGTACTTGTTACCTAAAAACCTTTTCAAAAAGGAAAGTGATTGGAAAGATGAGTAATGGTTAAGTGGGGGTCGACCTTGAACACTTGTGTTCATGCCTATGAAACCGAAACAAATCTTTCCATGGAAGCTTTTCAGTTAAAAACTTGTACATATTGTGCATATTGTATATATTGTGCATATTCCTTTGTACCATAAAAGTAAAGTGATAATTGTAGTTCCTAGTTACTTGGAAGTTGATAGTTTTGCTTTGCTGTCCAAAAACAGATTTTTTGTGCTTCACCTTATAAAATGTTTAAAATCAACAGAACGTGATATTGATTTGAAATTTCTTGAGTGCAAAGTAATACTTATTATATTTCTTTCATTAGACTAACTTTTACTGATTTGAGTTACGTAGCTGTCTCAAAAAATTCGATTTTCACCGACTGTTCTGTTTAGACAGATTTCTATGCTTCACTATAAAAAATTCGTGAAAAATCTCAGAATAGTGTTTTGATCTAAAAAAAATTGTGCATAAACCTGAGATTATGATCAGTCTTTCTTTAATTTGGAGTTTTTCGATTTGAGCTACTTAGCTATCTCGTTGAGTGTCATCTTTACAGACTGTTCAATTTTGATAGATTTCTTGGTTTATTCAATATTGTACTTGGTGTTATTAGTTTCATTAGTTTTTTGACTGACAACGGAAATCATGAATACCTTAGTATATACAGTGGCTAATTTTGAGTATAGATTATGAAACTTGTCAATGCTTGAAAATTAGTGGATTTTATTTAATGAGTACTAACCCTACTAATGAGTTTTGTGAAGTTTTATGTGGATGTAGCTTATAAGTTCTAATCAATATGGTGATATGAGATGAACAAGAAGACACAAGAGCTCAAGCTTGGGGATGTTTAGGTGCATCCCAAGAATATATTCAAGAAGATACAATCATCTAAGCTTGGGGATGCCCGAGGCATCCCCCTATTCATCAACTAACATGAGGTTGTCTCCTTCATACTCTATATTACCCATCCACATGATATGTATTGTGTTAACTTGTATTATAGTTGCTTTTATATGTCTTGGTTTTATCTTCTTTAGTTTTATTAGGCTCTTTATTTTGTTTTTATTGCTTCTTTACTTTCACTTATAATTGAAAACAACAAAAATAGTTCCTTTTATTTTGCTTCTTTGTTTGGTTCTTTATTTTGTGCCTAGGTCAAAGGCGTTAAAGAAAAGCACTTTTGGGAGATAACCCATTGTTTTATTTTTAATACTTTTTCTTTTATTTGAGTCTTGGAAGTTATTACTACTGTAATAACCGCTCCTTATCCTTTTTATTTCGTTGTTGTGCCAAGAGAAGCCTCTAATTCGAGTGAGGTAAGATTTGGGGATGTTGCTGTCCTGAAACAGATTTTCGTACTGTACTGTAAAAATTCGTAAAAAATCTTTGAAAATCTTTTAGACCTGCGATTTCTTGTGCTTATTCCTCAGGTTATATCCAAACTTTCGTTAGTTGAACACTTTTTTTATTTGAGCAACAGAAAACCCCTTAAAAAATCGACCATTGTCAGCTGTTCTGTTTTGACAGATTTCTGCCACTATTCGTTGTTGCCTCTCAAACACTTTCTTTTTGAGTTCTTTCGATCACGGAACTTTTGGGGAAGTTGCTACAGTAGTATATGCTTTATATGTGGTGATGTTGAGTTGAAACCTGAAGCAAAAGAGGTTGATTCATTGTTATGCTTACACTAATGTTGCTAATAGAATTGAGTTGAGTTTTGTATGAAGAAAGTTTTCAAGTGTAGGGATTAGAGAATGATGAGATGAGTTGAAGAATGGACAAAAGCTCAAGCTTGGGGATGCCCATGCAACCCCCAAGAAATATCCAAGAAGTACAAGCGTAAAAGCTTGGGGATGCCCCCGAGGCACCCCTTCTTCATCGGCAAAAATCAGGTCACCTTTCAAGACACTATATTTTTATTGCTTCATGCACTATGCATTTTTCTTAGAGCGTTAGTTGTTTTAGTTTTCAATTTAGTTTAGTTTGCTGCAATAAATGGTTGGACCCCAACAAATTTCTTTTGGAGGAGATGTACTCGTTTTCATTTGCTAAGAACACTCAGTTTTTTACTCTTATCGTTCAACGAGTGTTCTTCTTTTTCTGCTACTGCGTTTAGTTTTCAGTTTTCGCCTTGATTTTTGTTCAGATCTTCTTATATATTTTTATCAAGGCATATTTTTGCCTCTGGACCATATTGGTTTTCATCAAAAGAGTTGAGTTAAAAAAGTTCGAATGGTGTTGGAAAAGAGAAAAAGATTTACGCAAAAAAGTGGTACAAAAAGGAGCTTGTTTAGACTGCGGCTTAGACTTTTGCATGTCATGCTTGACGTCTTTTTGATAGTATGCTTAGTGATTTTTGCAGTAGCTATGACTTGTCTCAAATGACTGAGATTGCTTAATGAGCCTTTGAAAAAAATCATGCATTGTTTTTATTATTTGGAAGCATTATTTTGGTTTTCTCCTTGATGCTTTATTTCGGTTGACTTGGCGCATGCTCACACATGTTAGACTCATACAAAGTCGCCATAAGCCTCTATGATCATTTAGTTTTTGACTTTTGATGCCATCTTATGCTTCTTTTAATGTTGCTTTGTCGCTTTGCATGATTATGGCCGTTATTGCTCTCTTAGTTGGTCGCCCCCAGTCTTTTGCTAGCCCTTGTTTTGTACTGAGTATGAGCGCTACTCGTGCATCCAACTCCTAAAACCAAGTTATTCCAATGTGTCCACTATAAATTCCTATGCATGGTATTTGCAAGCCATTCCAAGTAAAATTTTCATGTGCTACCTTTCAAAAAAGCTTCAAAATACTTCTCATTTTGTGACACTGTTTTCAGCTCATGGGGACGTAGTGGTCGGATTTGCTATCTTCCATGTTGTTTTATTCCAAAAAGAAAAAAAAGAGAAAAAAGGAAAGAAAAAAGGCACTCCTCCATGGTATGTGAATGTTGGTGGGCACCAATGGAATCGATTAGCCATGGTTTGCGAAAGGAAGAAAAGGTGGGGAGGAGTGCCAAGCTTTATAAAAGAACACCAAAGTGCCAATCTCTCTCTCAAAAACTTGCTTCATTTTTGTATGGAAGATAGTAAGAACCCCATTGCCAGTCGTTGACAATGACAACAACCTCTCAAAACCAAATTTGTATCTCTCTGTTTTACAAATGAAAAGCTCTAGCACATGTTTAATCACTGCTTCCCTCTGCGAAGGGGCTTTCTTTTACTTTTATGTTGAGTCACCACCTTCTACCTTTATGCACTATCTAAGAGAGCATAGTTGTAATTCTGAGTATAATGTGCATTGTCCCAAAGTTTTCATTGATTGACTCATGATCATGGTTTCGCTTGTTCTTAAATTATTTGTATCTAGTCGCCCTTTTAAACTTGAAGGTGTCCTATGCATTTATGTTTTGCTATTCCATGAAGGACAAGCTGAAAACCATTTGTTATGTTTTTCCATATGATTTGAACACACATTTGACTTTCATTGTTTCATTATTCATGATCTTTCGTTTGTGTTTCTTTTCATGTTATAACATGGTTGCTAAGTTTTTATTGTCAAGATTATGTCTCTTATTTCCCATGTTTTAAGTTCTTTGATCCCAGCACTCAATGCTTTACTTAGATGATAAGATTGTGATGGTGCATGTCACCTTAAAAATTATTCTTTTGTTATCACTTACCTACTCGAGGACGAGCAAGAATTAAGTTTGGGGATGTTGATACATTGTAAACGTACCTATAATTTTTGATGCTTCATGCTTGTTTTACACCAATTGCTATATGTTTTGTCTATACTTTGCGGCACTTTTATGATTTATTTGGACTAACCTACTAATAGTTACAAAAGTGCACAATGTTCTTGTTTTACACTTTGATGTGCAGGAATTACCAAGAATACAAGTGGAAATTTTGTTGGAGTCAAATTGGGACTTTCCAGAAATCTGTGCCAGAACTATTTTTGAAGATGGTCACGTTACGGGTTGAAGATGGCGTCAAACAAAAAACTTTTCAACTACAAAGTTGTAGGGAATTTCACGGCATAAGTTCTGGACATACAATTCACCTGATTCCGAGTCCGGATGGCCGAGATAAGCCCGCTCCAATGCGGTCCAAGATGGGGAGACGGGAATCCGAGAGACTATACAAAGGGAGGAACCCTAGCTCGTGGGAGACACCTCCACCCATGAATTTGCAGCCAGCAGAGCCACGTTTTCGCCTCCCCATGGATCCCATCTCCATAGAGGAGGGCTCCCATGAAGCCATGAAGGAATGGTGCTAAGGGCGCGGCGCTCCCCTATGATGCCGGCGGCGGGGAAGGAGTCCCCCGCGTCGCTGCTGCCACGCCGCTGCCGCCCGCGCCCTCGCTGCTCCTCTCCACCATCTTCACCGCTATCTTCATCACATATGCAGTGGTTCATCCTCCCACACACCTCTATACCGTCCTATGTAAACATGGTGTTTGATGTTATAGTATTTATCATATGATTTATGTCATGTTTCCATAGTTTATTTGTTCTTAGATTGATTTGTTGAATGTCTTTGGTTCATTAGAGTTATATGTTGATATGGCACTGTCCTTTGGTGTCCATTATATTTATGCACGCATGGATTAAACATCATAGGGTTTGTAGTATGTGTAAGAGGAAGGGGGAAGTTCTGCCGGAGTGACAGAAACCTGAGGACGCGAACCGGAACATTGCACGTATGGGAGTAAGAGGACCATTAACTTAAGGCTATGGTTGGGGAAACCTTAATGCATTGTTAGTATTTGCGGATGCTTGCTAACAATCCAATCATATAGTACTTGTATTTCCAAGTAGTGAAGTGCACGTATATTTAGCCTCTCCCACATAGAAAACTGCATCGAAGACAATGAACCCGATTTATTCGCTAATTGAACTTAGACAAAGCCACAACTATTACCACCACTTTTCCACACTCATGGTACTGTTAGTTTATGGTTACTTAGTATGTCTTATTGCTGCAGCACTAACAATTACTTTCTTGTATTTATTATCTTGCAAAGCTATCTCTCATACCCGTATTGTTGCTCTAGTTTTATTTCCTAGATGATGCAAATGTTTAGTGTGCGTAGAGTTGTATCAGTGGTTGATAGAACTTGAGAGAACATTTATCCTACCTTTAGCTCCTCGTTGGGTTCGACACTCTTACTTATCGAAAAGGCTACACACGATCCCCTATACTTGTGGGATATCAAGGCCCGTTAATATGTGCTTATAAATAAATCACCTTTGGTGAGGGTAAAAACCCTAAACAGATTCCTCCTCCGCCGCATCGTCTTCTTTTGCATCTAGGGTTTCTTTTTTCGCCACTTTTCCACATGGCTGATGTAGATGGCTCTCGTCTGAACCTTGGCTCCCCGACGGTGCCGCGGGGTCGCGGCCGCCCTCGTGGCAGCAAGAATAAGACAACTCCAGCTGCTGTAGGGTCTTCGTCGTCTGCTCCAATGAAGCGTCGTCCCGGCCGTCCGGTCGGTAGCAAGAATAAACCAAAGGTGACTGGCGCCGTCCCAGGTCCAAGCGCTCCTCCCCCTGGTGCTTCTCCTGCTCCGCCCAGAATATTTTCTTTCTTTTGTATCGCCAACGCGCAGTGCCGCGAGATTCAGCGCTTGCCACTGAATTTTACCAAGTTCATGGATGGGCGAGAACTGCGAGAAGCGGTTCTTCGTGAACAATCTGGTGGAGGAACTCCATACGAGATAGAGGTTTGGTATGATGGCGCCGGCGAGCAATACTTCAAGGGCGGCTGGTCACAATTTGCAGAAGATCATGACCTCCACCAAGGCTTCTTCGTGACTTTCGACTTCCATATCGGCACGTCAAAGTTCGATGTGAGAATCTACGACAGCACCCATTGCCAGAAGGAGTACGAAGCTGAAGTACACTTCCATTAGTATCTTCTTTATGTAATCTCCTTTTCGAGTTACTTTGCTGTCGTGCTATCTGTAATGAATAATCGTATTTGGCTTTGACGCTTTAAATAGACCATGGGAACAAGTCGTTGTTTCGAGGCATGCTTTATATTTTTTTCTTCGGGTTCTTGTGAACCAATGATATTGCTTGAAGGAATATCGGGTTGTCTGCACAACCTAGTAGTATAAAAGATCTCCATATCGTGATAAAACTTTCTTTCGTACGACCCGAGGGTTGAAGCCCCCGAGCGAAGAAGTAAAATATTTGTACAATTTGTCGAGTTCAACCCAAGGAGCCCGACCTATGGCCTCATGTTCTGGGTTCAAAGGGTTAACTCGAGTTTACTGATACCATTAGATTTCTTCTATGCGTAAAAACGTCGTAGCTGCTCTGTATTCCATGGGTTCCTCTCGTCTTTTTCTGTCTTCTTGTCTTGTAGTCGATAGGCTCCTTCTGGTATCACTTCTGTGACGATGTAAGGTCCCACCCATGGGGACTCTAATTTGCCGTGGCCGTCCTGCTTGAGTCGTAAGACTAAATCTCCCACCACAAACGATCGCGAACGAACTCGACTACTATGGTAGTTTCACAGGCTCTGTTGATACTGCGTTGCTCTTTCCAGTGCTTTATCTCTTGCTTCATCCAGTGCATCGACGTCGTCTTGTAACGCTTCTGTTGAGGTTGCTTCATCGTATGCCGTCACTCTTGGAGCTTTGTGTGTAACTTCGACTGGAAGCACGGCTTCTGCGCCGTGGACCAAGAAGAAGGGAGTTTCTTGAGTAGCTGCATTAGGCGTAGTTCTTAAACTCCAAAGCACGGAGGGCAGTTCATCTACCCAAGTGCTCTTGGCTTTCTCGAGAGGTGCTAAAAGCCTCTTTTTTATCCCATTGCATATTAGGCCATTGGCTTTTTCGACTTGCCCATTTGTTTTCGGGTGTGCTACAGATGCAAACTTGAGTTTGATTCCCAAACCTTCGTAGTAACTCTTGAATTCCTTTGAAGTAAAGTTAGTCTCGTTGTCCGTGATGATGTTGTATGGTACACCGAAGCGAAACACTATCGACTTGGTGAAATTGATTGCTGCTATCGAATCTTGAGTTGTTACCGGGGCCGCTTCCACCCACTTGGTAAATTTGTCGACTGCCACTAGCATGTAAATATGCCCTCCTGGCCAGGATTTGTGCAACTTCCCTACCATATCGAGGCCCCACTATGCAAAGGGCCAGGACAATGGTATTGGCTGTAACTCTGCTGCTGGCACGTGTGGTCGAGACGCGAATCTTTGACATGCTTCACACTTTTGCACTATATCTTTCGCATCTTCAATGGCTGTTAGCCAATAGAATCCTGCTCGAAACGCTGTTGCCGCGATTGCCCTGCTGCTAGCATGATGGCCACATACTCCAGCGTGTATATCTTTTAATATTACTTGTCCTTCTTGGGGCGTGACGCAACGTTGCAGAACGCCAGTTATGCTCTTTTTGTATAATTTCCCCCTCAACACGACAAATGCTTTTGATCGTTGAGTAATTATTTTGGCTTCCACTGCATCTTCTGGTAGCTTCTTATTTATCATGTATGCGAGATACGGCTGCATCCAGGTTTCTTCTATCATCATGATTTCTTTGGGTTCTGGCACACTCTCATCACTTTTTTGCACCAGCCCCCGAGCCTGCTGCAGTAGTCGAACTTTTGATGCTTCTTATCGATCTTTCCACTATTTCCTCCCAAAAGACTCCAGATGGCATGGGTAGGCACTGGGACCCGGTATTTGCCAAATTGTCGGCTTCTTCATTGCTGTTTCTGCTGATGTGCGAAACTTCGCATCCATCGAATGTTCCTTCGAGATAGTGATACAAGTTCTTGTAGGCCATCATGTTATCATTAATTGTGTCGCATCTGTTCATAACTTGCTGGACGACAAGGTTTGAATCTCTGAATATTTTTAATTGAGTTGCTCCACATGCCTTGGCAATCTTCATTCCATGCAGTAAAGCCTCGTATTCTGCTTCATTGTTAGAGGCCTGCAGAAAAATCATCCTTAAAACGTACTTCAGTTTGTCGCCATGTGGCGATATCAGGACTACTCCTGCTCCTGCGCCTTGGACTCTCTTAGAACCGTCGAAGTACATTGTCCAGACACTCGATAAATCTGGCGGTCCCGTGCTTTGCAACTCCAACCATTCTGTTGTGAAATCTGGCAAAATTTGTGACTTGATAGCCTTTCTTTTTTCATGCGTGATGTCCATGGGAGATAACTCAATTCCCCACAAAGAGACATGTCCTGTTGTTGAAGGATTGTTCAATATGTTCGATAGTGGTGCTTCATTGACCACTATAATTGGGTGCTCCGCAAAGTACTGTCGCAATTTTCGTGCTGTTGTAAAGACACTATATGCAAGTTTTTGATAGTGCGGGTACCTCTGTTTCGTCAGAGAAAGTACTTCACTGATGAAATATACCAGCCTCTGGACGCCGTGGGCTTTTCCTTCTTCACTTCTTTCGACTACTAATATTGTACTCACCACCTGATGGGTTGCTGCGATGTAGAGTAGTAGTGGCTCTTTTTCTTTTGGTGCGACCAGCACTGGTGGCATGTAAAGCACTTTTTTGAGCTGCACAAAGGCTGCGTCTGCCTCTTCTGTCAATTCAAATTTATTATCTGACTTCTTCATAAGTGCATAGAAAGGGAGTGCTTTCTCTCCCAATCGAGCAACGAAACGACTTAGTGCCGCGACGCATCCTGTGAGTTTCTGTACGTCGTGTAGTTTCGTGGGTTTCCCCATTGTTAAAATTGCTTGGATCTTCTCTGGGTTTGCCTCTATTCCTCGTGCTGCCACCAGGAACCCTAAAAGTTGTCCTACCGATACGCCGAAGGAACACTTTGTTGGGTTAAGCTTAAGCTTGTACCTGCTCAAGTTGTCGAAAGTTTCTGCCAAGTCCCTGATTAGGGATTCCTCCTCTCTTGTTGTAATGACTACATCGTCAATGTAGACTTGGATATTACGTCCTATTTGGCTCCCAAGGCAGTTTGGCATCGTCCTTTGATAAGTTGCTCCTGCATTTTTTAGGCCAAAAGGCATTACTTGATAGCAAAACACCCCATATGGTGTAATGAAAGCTGTCTTTTCTTCGTCTTCTTTTTTCAACTTGATCTGGTTATAACCAGAATATGCGTCCAAGAAGGAAAGCCTTGCACATCCCGCTGTTGAATCAATTATCTGATCAATGCGGGGTAGAGGGAAGGGATCCTTTAGACAATGCTTATTGAGAGATGTGTAATCGACACATACTCTTTGTACGTCTGTGTTTTTCTTGGGTACGATGACTGGATTGGATACCCAACTCAAAGTTTTTATTTCTCTGATGAATCCAGCATTTTCTAGCCTGTGCAATTCTGATGCTATCGCCTTCCTTTTGGGTTCATCAAATCGTCGCAATGGTTGCTTGACTGGCTTTGCTTTAGGATCTACATTTAATGCATGCTTGACGAGTTCCCTGGGAACCCCTGGCATGTCTGAAGGACACCAGGCGAAGATTTCCCAGCGCTCATGGAGGAACTCGACGAGTGCGCTTTCTTATGCGGGATCCAGGTTTACCGCAATCGATGTTGTCTTGTTTGGGTCCGTAGGGTAGACCTGTATTTTCTTTGAGTCCTGAGTTATGTCGAAAGCCTGATCTGGCAGGGATCGTCCAACGTCGGGTAGCACATTATGGTCGGTTTCTCCTTTCAGCCTCTCGTATTCTGCTGTCATGCCAAAGGTTTGCACCATTCTATTGAATTCTCTGTCGCAAGTGTTGGCTACTTCGAAGCTCCCTTGTACTGTAATCGTTCCTTTGGGTCCTAGAATTTTTAGCGTTAGATACGCATAGTGAGGTACTGCCATGAACTTTGCAAATGCTGGGCGCCCTAGAATCGCGTGGTACTGTGAGGGCTAGTCCATAACTTTGAATTCCAACTTCTCCCTGTGGTAGTTGCTACTACTCCCGAAGCAGACGTTGAGTTCTATTTCCCCAGAGGGTAATTTGCGGCTCCTGGTACTATTCCATGAAAAGAACAATCCGTTGGCTTCAGGCTGGATAGTGAGATACACATTGCCTTCAAGGTTCTAGCATATATTAAGTTTATGCCGCTTCCTGCATCCATGAATACTCTCCCGATGTCATATCCTCCTATTTGCGCCTTTAACACCATTGGCGAGTGGCTCGGCCTGGGAACTTTCTTTGGGTGGTCTGCTCTACTGAACCTGATTGGTTGATCTGACCACCGCAGGTACTCCGTAGTGGCTGGTGGCGATGATATTGCTACATTTACTTGCCTTGATATGCTATTTCGCTCTTTCTTTGACTTGGGCACCGGTTGAATCATTGCCGAGATGTAAACTTTCGACTCTAGGTGCCTTGCTAGCCTTTGTACTTGGTGTCCTTGACTTATGTATTTTTCTCCTTTCCATTTCCCTTGGTTGGAACCCATGGCGCTTTGTAGCCTCAGGAAAGTTCTACAATCCTTCATCTGGTGGTTTGAGACTCTCTTTCCATCAAGATACGCATAGTGAATTCGACAAGGTCCATATAACATGTCTTCGGCCGAGGGGCCGGAGAATCTTGGTTTTTCTGCTCCTTTTTCTTGAAACTTCCTACTTTCATAACTTTCTTCTTCATTTGCTTCGTACCCCGCGGCTACCTGATTTCGCCTTCCTTGGTTATCCCTGCTGCGGTGTCTTCTCCTCTGTCTACTTGTTTTGTCGACTTCTGGTGAACGACCTCTTTTGTTGTTATATGCATCCTCTTCGTCGGTGAATCTGTTGACTTCTTCCATTAACTCGGCTACTGTTGTTGGCCTTGTCCTCCCTATCTCCTCCACGAGATCTAAGCGACGAAGGCCGGCCGAAAAAGTGTCTATTGCTCTTTCGTCGGAGACGTCCTCTGCTGAGTTTTTGATTACACTCCATCGTTGTATATATGAACGTAGAGTTTCGCCTTTCCTTTGCACACACGCTTTCACTTCCTCCAGTCATGCTGGGCGCTTATATGTCGAGCGGAAATTTCTTGCGAATTGGCTTTCGAGTTCTCCCCAGCTTCCGATGGATTCATTGGGTAGGGTATTCAACCAGGACCGTGCTGCGCCGGTGAGGTGTAGTTGCAAACTTTGCATTGCTGTTGCTTTTGTTCCTTCTAATATCTGTACTGCCTGTAGGTCATCCGATAACCATAGGGTACGTTCTTGTGACCCGTCATATTTTGCTGGTCATGTGGTAGCTTAAATCCTTTGGGTACCCGCGTTCTGCGAACCCTGCGGGTAAAGCACAACGCACCCGTTTCTTTTTCATCGTCTTCATAATTTTCTTCCCTCTAGGCATGGCGTGATTTATTTACTCGAGCCTGCGCTATTATATTTCTTGTGTCTTCCCTCCTGTTTTGTCGCCTTTATTCTTCTGATGACTCACTAGACTCGTTTCGTGTTATTTTGTGCCTGAACTTCTCCTTTCGCCTTTCCCTGTAGCTTATCGACTTTGTCTCTGCACCTTTTCCCCTAATCTTGTCTCCTACTATCCCGAGGCTTCGTATTGCGGCTTGGTGCATGTCTTCTCTCGGATCTCCGGGTTCTGGCCGCATGGTTAGTAGGTATGCCTGTGCTGCTGCTTCCGGTGTTTCCTGCACGAAGTCTTCTTCCTCCACCTCTAGCTGTGGAGTAACACTTTTTGAGTACCTTTCCTCTCTACTTTGCGCCGTTATCCCTCTGTTGTGCTTTGGGTCTCTGCGCCTTTCCCTGCTGTACTCTGAATCCTCACTGTAATCATCACAATATTCTTCCCTTGACACACTGTTGTTGTCTTGAAAAAGCATGTCTCTTTCCTCTCTTAGTTTCTTCCTGTGCTGGTGCAATGCGTACTGATATCCCATTAGAACTTCTCTTCTCGATCCTTCGGGTACTTCTGTGCCATGATTGATAGCTGACATAATGATCCTCCACTCTCCGGCTGAGACGTGAACTTTCTCCTTCTCCTTTTTGTTATGTTCCTTTAACTTGTCGACTGGCCTGTCGATCCCTTTGCTTCCCTCGTTGTTGTTTTCTTCTTCTGCTTCAGTTATAATGACGTATAACTAGTGTACTCTTTTGGAGACGCCACTACTTTCAGCGGCGAAGTCCCTTGTACTATTGTGCGCTTTACATGCTTTTGCCTCCATGTCGAGTTTTTCCTGAATTTCTTTGCCTTCTGCGATTTGTGCTTCTTCTAAGCTGACCGGCGAGTTTACCTCGCTGGAAGAGCCTTCAGAATATTCCATCATTGCTACTGTTTCGGGCTTGCTTACCGACGGATCTTGTTTCATCGGATCTGAAAGGTGAGATGAACCCGACGACCCGATGAAGATGCTTAAACTTCCGATTGTCAACTCCATCTCTTGATTTTCGTCGACTTCTGTATTGATGTTGGCTAAAAGTGAAAAAGCCATCGAATTCATGATTCCAACGCCCAGAGTCCCCACGGTCGGTGCCAATTGACAAGGGTTAACTCGACGAATGTCCTAAATGAAGGACTTAGGATTGGGGAGATAGGGCGTTGGATGAACTCGAAGGTAAGGTCAGTCGAAATAGGTGTATATCGAAAGTAAACTTGGGTGTTGAACCTGGCTTGCTTTCAATCTGGCCTACACCATCCCCTCCTGGCCCCTATATATAGGTGGCCAGGTCTCGAGGATCGGGTAGGATCCGATACAGATTACAATATCGACATACGGTAAGAACTTGTATCTCGACTATTATTACAATTGGGCCTAGCTTAACGGGCCTCAGGGGTACTCAACTAGCGGGCTCTATTAGCTATACCCTTGTCAACTGGCGTTCTGCAACATTCCGTCACGCCCCAAGAAGGACAAGTAATACTAAAAGATATACACGCCAGAGTATGTGGCCATCATGCTAGCAGCAGGGCAATCGCGGCAAAAGCATTTTGAGGAGGATTCTATTGGCTAACAGCCATTGAGGACGCGAAAGATATAGTGCGAAAGTGTGAAGCATGTCAAAGATTCGCGTCTCGACCACACGCGCCAGCAGCAGAGTTACAGCCAATACCATTGTCCTGGCCCTTTGCACAATGGGGCGTCGATATGGTAGGGAAGTTGCACAAATCCTGGCCAGGAGGGCATGTTTACATGCTGGTGGCAGTCGACAAATTTACCAAGTGTGTGGAAGCGGCCCCGGTAACAACTCAAGATTCGATAGCAGCAATCAATTTCATCAAGTTGATAGTGTTTCACTTCGGTGTACCATACAACATCATCACAGACAACGGGACTAACTTTACTTCAAAGGAATTCAAGAGTTACTGTGAAGGTTTGGGAATCAAACTCAAGTTTGCGTCTGTAGCACACCCGAAAACAAACGGGCAAGTCGAAAAAGCCAATGGCCTAATATGCAACGAGATAAAAAAGAGGCTTTTAGCACCTCTCGAGAAAGCCAAGAGTGCTTGGGTAGATGAACTGCCCTCCGTTCTTTGGAGTTTAAGAACTACGCCTAATGCAGCTACTCAAGAAACTCCCTTCTTCTTGGTCCACGGTGCAAAAGCCGTGCTTCTAGTCGAAGTTACACACGAAGCTCCAAGAGTGACGGCATACAACGAAGCAACCTCAACAGAAGCGTTACAAGACAACATCGATACACTGGATGAAGCAAGAGATAAAGCATTGGAAAGAGCAACACAGTATCAACAGAGCCTGCGAAACTACCATAGTAGTCGAGTTCGTCCGCGATCGTTTGTGGTGGGAGATTTAGTCTTATGACTCAAGCAGGACGGCCACGGCAAATTAGAGTCCCCGTGGGTGGGACCTTACATGATCACAGAAGTGATACCAGGAGGAGCCTATCAACTACAAGACAAGAAAACGGGAAAAAACGAAAGCAACCCGTGGAATGCGGAGTAGCTATGGCGTTTTTACGCATAGAAGAAATCTAGTGACATCAGTAACTTCGAGTTGACCCTCTAAACCCAGAACATGAGGCCACAGGTCGGGTTCCTTGGGTTAAACTTGACAAATTGTACAAATATCTTACTTCTCCACTCGGGGGCTTCAACCCTCGGGCCGTATGAAAAAAGTTTATCATAATATGGAGATCTTTAAAGATATACTACTAGGTTGTGCAACAACCCGACATTATTCAAGCAATATAATTGGTTCACAAGAGCCCGATAATATATAAAGCATACCTCGGAACAATGAGTTGTTCCCATGGTTTATTAAAGAAAAAGCATCAAACCAAGTATGATTATTCATTACAGATAGCACGGCAACAAGGCAACTCGAAAAGGAGATTACATAAAGAAGATTCTAGTGGAAGTATACTTCCGCCTCGTACTCCTTCTGGCATTGAGTAACATCATATATCTTCACGTCTAACTTGGACGTGCCAACGTGGAAATTGAAGGTCATGAAGAAACCTCGCTGGATGTCGTGATCATCCACAAATTGTGACCAGCCGCCTTTGAAGTACTGTTCGCCAGCGCCGTCATACCAGACTTCCACCTGGTAGGGAGTTCCTCTCCAAGAATGTTCACAAAGAATTGATTTACGCAACTCACGACCATCCATGAACTTGGTAAACTTTAGCGACAGCCGTTGAATTTCATGGCACTGCGCGCCGGCAATGCAGAAAAAGGAATATATCTTCGGCTGAGAAGAAGAAGTGTTACCAGGAGGTGCGATTGGGCCTGGGATAGCGCAAGGCACCTTTGGCTTATTTTTACTCCCGGCCGGACGGCCGGGACAACGCTTCTTTGGAGCGTATGACGAGGATCCTACAGCACCTGGAGCTGTCTTATTCTTACTGCCGTGAGGGCAGCCATGACCCCGCGGCGCCGTTGGGGAACCAAGGTTCAGACGGGATCCATCTGCATCAGACATATGGGAAAGTGGGGAGAAAAGAAACCCTAGATGAAAAAGAAGATGATGCGGCGGAGGAAGAATCTGTTTAGGGTTTTTACCCTCACCAAAGGTGCTTTATTTATAAGCACATATTAACGGGCCTCCGCAAAAACAAGGCCCATAAAATATTTGCAAAGGAGTTAAATTTTGCACATAGCAGACGATAATAGCAAAGTGAAAAAGAATGTATCACAGAAAGTACGAGAAACCTCGCCTTAGGCTCGGGGGCTTACAACAGGAAGAAGAAGAAGGAATAGAATAAGTCAATTTGAGCCTATGATTGATTACAAGTATCCAACCATAGCCTCGGGGGCTACTCCCATCGGGAGCGCTGAGCGCGCACCCAATAGAAAATAAAAGAATTAGCAATAAAGATGAAGAAAGCTACGATCGATACTGTGCGAGCCGCTCAACATTTCGACAACCATGAAACTTCGACTACATAGTCGACAAAATATAGAGTGACTACTCCCATCGGGAGTTACTTGGGAGAAGTTAATATAATTCGAAATTATTTGATATTCCATCAGTCAAATGAGACCGCGACATGCGATTCTCGAGTTGCGTTATCGCAACGAAACTCGAATGCCGTGATTTATCATGAAGGTAAGACCCCGGGATCCATCCTGTGTGGCCTGGTATACACACATGGATGCGATCTGCTGGTATGTATCCGTGTCTACGACGTGAAGAAAATCCTGGTGGACGCACTAGGTACCATGAGAATCACTGGGATTCATTGTTTGTAAGACCTAAATGCGGCAAAAGAGTGGGTTTGACCAGTATCCCGAATTCAAGTCCAAGGGGATTGAATTTGAAGTAGGTGGCAAGTATCTGTTCCGACAGTTAACTGACCTCTTGATCCGTCAGAGTTGTCAGGCTTGTTCATCAAAACCCCTTGCGAAATATTATCATGAAAATAAGTCAAAAGACCAAGTCGAAGATTTGAAGATATGAAGAAGTCGAAGAATTGACCAAGTCAAAGATTTAAAGATTAGAGATTCAACCCGAATCTGCAATTCTGGTAGAATCTCAGGGGCTACTGACAAGGGTATAGCTAATAGAGCCCGCTAGTTGAGTACCCCTGAGGCCCATTAAGCTAGGCCCAATTGTAATGATAGTCGAGATACGAGTTCTTACCGTATTTCGATATTGTAATCTGTATCGGACCCTACCCGATCCTCGAGACCTGGCCACCTATATATAGGGGCCAGGAGGGGACGGTGAGGGACAGATTGAAAGCAAGCCAGGTTCAACACCCAAGTTTACTTTTGATATACACTTATTTCGACTAACCTTACCTTCGAGTTCATCCGACGCCCTATCTCCCCGATCCTAAGTCCTTCATATAGGACATTTGTTGAGTTAACCCTCATCAGATAACAAAAGAAATAATTTTTGAGGTGACATGCACCTACACAATCTTGATCTTGTATGTAAGCGTTGTGAGCTGGGATCAAAAGAACTTAAAACATGGGCATGAAAGATATGATCTTGATAGAAGAAACTTAGCAACCATGTTATAACATGAAAATGAACATAAACAAGCATGGATCATCAAAAATTATGGATACGTTTGAGACGTATCAGCTACCTCGGTGCCCTCCTTCGTCTCTGCTTTGAACTCCGTTTTCGTGTCAGGAAAAATAGGTACTTTGGCTTTTGTTTTGTCTAATTCCAAGAATATTTCCTGTACAACTTTTCTAAAATACAAAAATAGCAGAAAACAGGAACTGGCACTGTGTCATCTTGTTAATAGGTTAGTTCCAGAAAATATATAAAAATGCCACGAAGTGTCAACAAAACATGAAGCAATTGGTGTAAAATAAGCATGGAGCATCAAAAATCATAGATACGTTTGCAACGTATTAGCATCCCCAAGCTTAACTCCTGCTCGTCCTCGAGTAGGTAAGTGATAACAAAAATAATTTTTGAGGTGACATGCAGCCAACACAATCTTGATCAAGTTATTGTAAAGCATTGCAAGCTGAGATCAAAGTACTCTAAACATAGGCATAGAAGATATAATTCTAACAATAGAACTTAGCAACCATGTTACAACATGAAAAGAAACACAAACATAAATCATGAATAATAATGCATTGAAAGTTATTTGTTTGTTTTGAACATAGAGAAAACATAACAAAGTGGCTTTCAGCTTGTCCTTCATGGAGTAGCAAAACATAATGCATAGGACACCTTCAAGTTTAAGAGGACGACTAGATACAAATAATTTAAGAACAAGGAAAACCATAATCATGAATCAATCAATAATAAATTTTGGGACTATGCACATTAAACTCAGAATGACAACTATGCTCTCTTAGAAGGTGCTTAAAGGTAGAAGGTGGAGACTCAATATAAAAGTAAAAGAAAGTCCCTTCGCAGAGGGAAGTAGTGATTTATCATGTGCTAGAGCTTTTCATTTGTAAAACAGAAATAAAAAAATCATTTTGGGAGGTGATCTTTCCTGTCAACGAATGGCAATAGAATTCTTGTTATCTTCCATACTAAATAAGTTGAGAGCGGTTCCGAGTTATTGAAAATATGCATTTACATGAACTTTTATAAAGTATGGCACTCCTCCCAACCTTTGCTTTCACAAACCATGGCTAACTAAATCCTCGGGTGCCTGCCAACAATCTCATACCATGGAGGAGTGCCTCTTTCTCTTTTTTTTTTCTTTTTTTTAAAGTTATAATGGTCTACTAGCTCTTTGCAAAATTAGTGATAAGCAGATGAAGCATGCAAGTTAGGAGGGGGGGGGGGTACTTAATTTAGTAAGGAAGATAACAAACCCAACTACTACGTCCTCATGAGCTAAAAACAGTGTCACAAAATGAGAAGTATTTTGAAGGTTTTAATGGTAGCACATAAAAATTTACTTGGAATGATTTGAAATGCCATGCATAGGATTTTATAGTGGACTCTTTGGAATAACTTGGTTTTAAGGAGTTGGATGCAAAAGTAGAGCTCATACTCAGTGCAGGTGAAGGCTAGCAAGAGACTGGGAGCGACCAACTAAGAGAGCAGTAACGACCATAATCATGCATAGCGACAAAACATTATTAATCAAAGCATAAAGTGATATTACAAGTCAAAAACTAAATGATCATAGAGGCTTGAGGTGACTGGTTCATAGTCATAACATGGTGTAAGCATGCGCCAAGTCAACCCAAATAAAGCATCAAAGAAGAATACCACAATATTATGCTTTTGTATGATAAAAATAACGCATGATTCTTGTAATGGCACATTAAGCACTCTCAGTTATTTGAGACAAGTCATGCTACAAAAATAACTACTAAGCATATAATCAAAATAATATCTAGCATGACATGCTAAAGTCTAAGCCACAGTCAAAGCAAGCTTCCTTTTGCACCACTATAAGCATGAAATATTTTACTATTCTCCAACACCAATCAACTTATTTGAAACAACTCTCATTGACGATGGGTTAACTCGACAAATGTCCTAGATGAAGGACTTAGGATCGGGGGAAAAGCAACGACTAGAGATTCCGGGATCGAGATTGGCACACGATGTACCCAGGTTCACGTCCCCTCGGTGGAGGATCGCTACATCCTGCTAGCAATCTAGTAGATAATCACAATGGTGTTTACATGGTGCCGCCGTAGGCGGAGTATTGTATCTAATCTATGTCTAATCTATCTTGTATCTCTAATATTGCGTGTCTATGATATTCGATGTCTATGAGATTGTGTCCTCTAGGGCGCCCTTGCCTGGCTTTATATATGCAACCGGGCTAAGGTTTACAAGGATCCTAGTCGAATACGGATTAAAGCCTTCCTTCTTCGTCTCCAAGTCATCTTCGAGTCCTTGTAGTTCTTCACCTCCTTAATGGGCCGGGCCTGGTATACTAATCCGTGAGTACCCGAAGGGCATATCCATGTCAGTAGCCCCCGAGACTCAATTCGAGTTGCAGACTCGGGTTGAGTCTCAAAACTTCAATCTTCGACTTCATCAATTCTCTGACTTCTTCAATCTTTGACTTCTTCAAACTTCGACTTCTTCAAAACTTTCATTTCTCCAATTTTCGACTTCAATTCTTCGACTTCCTGAAATCTTCGGGTTCTTGAATCCGCTCTCCCGATGGGAGTAAAATGTCGAGTTTATGGACTTGAAATTTTCTTCCTTTTCTTCATTCATAGTCTTCTCGAAGTAATTCTTCATCGGGTGCGCGACCAGCGCTCCCGATGGGAGTAGCCCCCGAGTCTATGTTCGGATACTTGTAGCCGGGCATAGACTCAAGTTGTACTACTCAAAGAAGTTCGGCTCCTGTTGAAGGACTTGTTGATTTTGTCGACTCCTGCAGAAAATATGAATGATTGTGAAATAATTTGTTTCTCAAAGAAATATTGCGTTTGCATATTGCAACGATGATGGAGTATGTAAAATAAAAACTCGATGTTTTTTGTGCAATTTTGTTGCTCGTACGTAAGACCCTTTCGTTACCCTGATGCACTTCACGGCTCGATCAGCTACTCAGGTCAGACGTAAATCGATGTGTGTGCCGCATTTGAATTTCAAGATACTTGCTAAGCCTTTTCGTTAGCCTGACGCCCAAGATTTTGGCCTTGCCAACCGTTAGTCGAGCTTCATGCGACTGTAAACTAAATTGACAAGTATTCGATAAGGAACGCCAGCTAGCTACTAGGGCTTTCACAATTTTTTCGAAGTCAATGATATGCAAGATGATTATTCACGGCCGAGCCCCCGAGTCTCGGTTGCGGCGAAATTAAATAATAATCGACTTCTTGGAAGCGGAGAACTTAGCTTTTATCGGTGCGGCGTAGTCGGCGCGGCGTAGTCGACGATGACGTAGTCGAGTTGTTGTCATAGAATCGTATCTACGATCGGAGGCGAAGTTGTTGTCGAGCCCCCAAGCGCTGTTGGAATCGCCGTGTTGTTGATGTCGACGAAATCGCAGGTCTTGAGTATGAGCTTCCGCACTCCGGGGCGAGTTGATGTCGAGCCCCCGAGCATTGCCGATAGTTTGCGCGAGTGCGCGGCGACGAGCCCCTGGGCGTAACAAGGCACAGTCGACGCACGTAGCGGCACGATGTAGTTGAAGCGGACAAAGTCGACGCAGATAACGACGAACAGGTAGTCAATTTTTTTTTCTTTGGGTTATCCGAGCAGCCCTTGTAATTCAACGCCGTAGACTGCTTCTTCTTTTCTGACGTAATATCTTTACTTGGAGCTGAGAAATAGCACTCTTTTCCCTATAATATAACTTATGTCTTCACGCTGGAGTAGGGTAGCTTCTCTTGAGTAGCGATCAGCTTCTTTGCCAAATAATTTTGAGTAGATCGAATCATGTATTGCTTTTACCGAGTAGTAGAACTACTAATTGATGTCTGTTTGCTTTTTCCATATCATGTCTCTTTCCGAGATTGATTTCTTCTCATCGTAGATATCGGCTGAAGGACACGCTCCATGATACTTGCCTGATGAAGCAAATTTGTTTCTATTGCTTGCCGCTTTCTCCTTGGAATTTGGGCCGGTCTGTTGGTAGTAGGAAAAACGATCAGGTATTGCTCCGGCTTTGACACAGAACGTATTGGCCGCTGCCGGGTTGTCTTCAGATTGACGTTGCTGCTGGGAAACTCGGCTTCGTCGAGGAAGCTGTTGTACGTCGCCCGATCGGATCTTTTAGGTTCTCCACGTTCCAGCTTTCGACTTCCGCGAGAGCGCGTGGCACAACCAAACTCGCGATTACGCGCAGTTGACGACACAAGAGCACGCGATCGATGGAGATAGATGTAGCCTTTACTTTTGATGTGGGTTTTCATCGCGTCACGATCAACTGGCTGATTTGATCTAGCACTGGGGATGACCGCCAAAAATTCATGCAAATTGGATGACATCAAAGCAGATGATTCTGCGAGATGCGATGTGAAGACGATGATGATGACTTCTCTTTTTCTTGTCGCTGATCCGGTTCCGCTGCTGTTGGCAGCCGCAAAATTTGTTGATCTTGTCGATGAAAAGTTTCCTGATCTTGTCGATGAAAAATTTGCTGATCTTGTCGATGAAAAATTTGCTGATCTTGTCGATGAAAGCTTGAAGTATCCCGCCCGGATAACAAAATCCAGTCGCCGCGATCCCCACGGTCGGCGCCAATTGACGAGGGGTTAAATCGACAAATATCCTAGATGAAGGACTTAGGATCGGGGGAAAAGCAACGACTAGAGATTCCGGGATCGAGATTGGCACACGATGTACCCAGGTTCACGTCCCCTCGGTGGAGGATCGCTACATCCTGCTAGCAATCTAGTAGATAATCACAATGGTGTTTACATGGTGCCGCCGTAGGCGGAGTATTGTATCTAATCTATGTCTAATCTATCTTGTATCTCTAATATTGCGTGTCTATGATATTCGATGTCTATGAGATTGTGTCCTCTAGGGCGCCCTTGCCTGGCTTTATATATGCAACCGGGCTAAGGTTTACAAGGATCCTAGTCGAATATGGATTAAAGCCTTCCTTCTTCGTCTCTAAGTCATCTTCGAGTCCTTGTAGTTCTCCACCTCCTTAATGGGCCGGGCCCGGTATACTAATCCGTGAGTACCCGAAGGGCATATCCATGTCACTCATAGATAATAATCAATAAAGACAAGAGAGCTAATCATATATAACTGAACAAAACTAACAAGCTCTGAACAAAATACGAGTGGAAAACTAGAGCTAAATGCAGTGCTAGCAAAAAGTGAACACTCGCAAGACAATAAGAGTGAGAACTAGAGTGTTCTGAGCAATGAAAACGGAGCGTGTATCTCTCCAAAACAAACATGCTGGGATCCAACAATATACTACAGCAAACAAAACAAAATAAAACTAAAAACAAAAACAACTGATGCTCCAAGAATAACACATAGTATATGAAGCAATAAAAATATAGTGTCTTGAAAGATGACCTGATATTTTTGTTGATGAAAAAGGGGGTGACTTGGGCATCCCCAAGCTTTGACGCTTTTACTTCTTGAATATTTCTTGGGGTGACATGGGCATCCCCAAGATTGAGCTTTTGTCCATCCTTCATCTCATCACATCATTCTCCTTTCCCTACACTTGAAAACTTCCTTCATACAAAACTTCACACACTTCTCATTAGCAACATTAGTGTATGCAAGATAGTAGATCCACTTTTGGGTTAGTTTCAACTCAAGCACAACATCCGTTAAAACATTAGCTACTGTAGCAACTTCTTTTAAAAGCTCTTCCGATAAAAAAACTCAAAAAGAAAGAGATTAAGAGGCAAATGCATGCAAATCGTGGCAGAAATCTATCAAAACAGAACATCAGGTATATATCGATTTTTTCAAAAATCTTCTATTGGTCAAATCGATAAGTGCAAAACTAACAAAAGTTAGATAATAACCTTGGGCATATGCACAAAAAATTGCAGATCACAATACTATTCTGAGATTTTCACGATTTTTTTACAGTGAAGCACAGAAATCTGTTTCTGGACAGCAAATTCCCCAAATCTTACCTTCATCCTATTAGAGGCCATTCTTGGCACAAAAACGAAATAAAAAGGATAAGGAGAGGTTGCTACACAGGTAACAACTTCCAAGACCCAAAGAAACAAAAATAAACTGAAAGCAAAAATATAATGGGTTGCCTCCCAAAAGCTCTTTCTTTATAGCCATTAAGATAGGCATAGTGATTTTAAAAGATGCTCATGTAAGAAATAAGAGTTGAAGAAAAAGATAGCATCAAAAAGCAAATACGAAACACTTTTAAGTCTAACCCTCTTCCTATGCAAAGGAATTTTGTAAGAAAACAAATTATTGAAGCAAGGGGCTACTAATTGCAACTTCAAAACTTTCAACATAAAGAGAGGAGACTTAATATTAATGATATGCATAAAAACATGTTTCCCTCTCTCATAATAACTTTTAGTAGCATCATGAATAAAATTAAAAATATAACTATCACATAAAACATTCTTATCATGAGCCACATGCATAAAATAATTATTACTCTCCATATAAGCATAGTCATTCTTATTAATCGTAGTGGGAGCAAATTCAACAAAATAGCTATCATTATTACTCTCATCACCATAATCATCAAATATAGGAGGCATATTGTAATCATAATTAATTTTCTCCTCAATAGTAGGTGGACTAAAAATATCATATTCATCATTGTAATCATCATATATTGGAGGTAAAGTATCGTCAAAGTAAATTTTCTCCTCCGTGCTCGGGGGACTAAAAATATCATGCTCATCAAAACCAGCTTCCCCAAGCTTAGAATTTTCCATAGCATTAGCAATAATGGTGTTCAAAGAATTCATACTAATAATATTTCTATTAGCATGCAAATAAAGTTCCATAGGTTTTTTAATTTTCTCTTCAAACACTTCATGTCCTAACTCAAGGTAAATACTATAAACCTCTCTAATTTTGTTGTTGTTTTCCATTAAGCCTAACTAGTGAAAATAAAAACAAGAAACAAAAAGATATAATTGCAGAATCTAAAGAAAATAACTTAGAGCACTCACACACCAGCAACGGTACTAGAAGATAGCTTAGTATCCAGAGGATGTGAGTACCTTTTACCTTACCTCCCTGGCAACGGCGCCAGAAAAGAGCTTGATGTCTACGCACACTTCTATCCATATAGACAGTGTTGGGCCTCCAAGTGCAGAGGTTTGTAGAACAGCAGCAAGTTTCCCTTAAGTGAATCATCCAAGGTTTATCGAACTCGAGGAGGTAGAGGTAAAAGATATCCCTCTCAAGCAACCCTGCAATTAAGATACAAGAAGTCTCTTGTGTCCCCAACACACCCAATACACTTGTCAGGTGTATAGGTGCACTAGTTCGGCGAAGAGATAGTGAAATACAAGTAATATGGATGATTATAAGTGGTAATTACAATCTGAAATAAAAATGGCTGCAAGCAAACATGTAGCAGAACTTGTTGTAAATGGTGTTTCAATGCTTAGAAACAAGGCCTAGGGATCATACTTTCACTAGTGGACACTCTCAACAATGATAACATAATTGAACACATAAATATCTTTCTTCACTATGCTACACTGAACTATACTCTGGTTGGATAACGAACACCAATTCATGCGTAGGGCTATAAAAGCACCCCTTAAGGTTCGCATTCCCCAATCTAGATAGACCCACACTATCACCTTGAGTGCACTAGACGGTTCCAGACAAACACCACAATTTCATAGAGACATCCAACTCAAATTATAACTCATGATAAGTATTACTGCAATCTTTAGCCTAAGAGCCACACACAATGCGCACACTGTCACCTTCACATCGTGGGACAAGGTGTCTCTGGAGATTACATTAATAAAAGCACTTGAGTAGCATAATAGATGAAGAGCAACATCTACTTATTCATTTGGATACAAAGCTCATGATCACATAAAAATCACACCATGAGAGAGAGAGATAAACCACATAGCTACCGGTGGAGCCCTGAGCCTCGAGGGAGAACTACTCCCGCCTCATCATGGGAGTTAGCAACGACGATGGAGATGGTGATGGAGTCGATGGAGATGGCTCCGGGGGCAATTCCCCATCCCGGCAGGGTGCCAGACCAGAGACTTCTATCCCCCGAAATTGGTCTTCGATGGCGGCGGTGCTGCAGAATTTTTTGTGGATGGATGTCGATTCCCTTAGGGTTTTCGCGTCGGAGGCGATTTATAGACAGAAGGGCGATGTCAGAGGGCACGAGAGGGGCACACACCATACGGTGGTGCGGCCAGAGGGGGGAACCCTATGGTGTGGCTGCCTCGGTGCCCTCCTCCGTCTCTGCTTTGGACTCCATCTTCGTGTCAGAAAAAATAGGCACTTTCGCTTGTGTTTCATCCAATTCTAAGAATATTTCCTATGCAACTTCTCTGAAATACAAAAACAGCAGAAAACAAGAACTGGCACTATGTCATCTTGTTAATAGGTTAGTTCCAGAAAATGCATAAAATGCCATGAAGTATAAACAAAACATGAAGCAATTGGTGTAAAACAAGCATGGAACATCAAAAATTATAGATACGTTTGCAACGTATCAAGTAGCAGTTTGGGGATGATGGAGACGACAAGGAAGCTGATATCCTCTCCCTTTTTAGTCCCAGACATGTAGGCCCATCCTTACAGAATGGGCTACTCTGAGTTACCCTACCCTGATTTGTGTCAGTGACAAGTGGGGCCCACCATATGTCGTACTGTTAGTGACCCAAAGTTAGGGAAAGTCAGAGGATCCTTACTGGATTCAGATGTCATCCACTTAGGGTATGTCCATCAATGTTAGCACATAAAAGTTAGATATTTGGGGACATGGATGAATGATAAAATATACTTTGTGCAATTAATGTGATCTATGAATTGGCAATGTGTGTAGCCATAGTTATTTTTGTGTATATGTGAAACTAATTAGAATACTAAATAAGATGAGTATCGGTTTAGGTTTTCCTAAGTGGCGATTGAAACCATTGTGTGACTTTTCTTATATTATGTTAATTAAAGTAAGATGTGCATTAACAAATACTGACTTGAAACGAGCCACGCCATAGGCTGGCAGAAGTGGTGATTTAATTTATTAGTGTGACTTTTCTGTTAATTTGTATGCTAAATTAACTAAGTCACAATAATAGTAATGACTGCAAAAAGTCCTATTGTTTTGACGAAAGTAGGTCCAGTAGCTTCACTAGAGGATTTCCACTACATAACTCTAAATATTCAAGCAAGGCAGTCTTGTTTATGACAAATGTGGCACTTGCATTTCTTATTTTCAACAACCTTATAGCCATGCCCGTTAGTATATCCCGGCCCATGCAAAAAAATAGAAAGGGTTTTGTGTCTTTTTGTGTGAATCCATCATATGGTTTCCTTTCCCTCATCTATGACCCTCAAAAAAGAAACCTGCTAGATTCATAAGCGGTGATTCATAAAAATTAAGTGGCTTATGTTTTCTTATGTTAGAATAAGGAAGAAAACAAAATAAAGTAATCTTAATTAGTTGTGACAAAAGTAAATCTCATAGCTTTAGTCATGGGAGTTTTCCTCTATATAGCCTTGAATCTTTGAACGAGGCGATCATGTTTATGAAGGAACCTCTATTTCTATTTTTGTACGGATTTCCCTCTTTTTACAATTGAAAATATCATACTACATAGTATCTCAGGCAAAAAAACATAAAAGGGTTTCAAATTAAGATTTCCCAAGTGGCATAATCCCCTAACTCTATGATCTTTATAATGGCCCCACATACCAATACACTAGTGTTTCCTGCAAACTTTGTCCTCGGTAATGCTCACACATGGAACTACATCCTGGTCGGTAACACCCAACATCCTCTCAAATTTCACTAGGCTAAGCACACACACTTAACCTAACTAGAGTTTCTTTGGGGGTGAACTTCTGAAAATGAAGTTTAACTTGCTGTTACATGAGTATTTTTACCAATCCTACATATTAAGCTATGGGCCAGAGTATGCCCCCCACACACACTAGGGCTCTCCTTTGATTCATAGGATAGGAAAATGTAGGAATATAGGAAATGTGTAGGAAATATTTTTCTATATGGAAAAATTCCTTCACCAATTCCTTTACCCATTGGATTCAGGTGGACATGGCATACCAATCCTACACTTTTCCTACATTCCTAAATAATCCTATGAATCAAGTGGCTTCCGTAGGAAAATTTCCATAGGATCTGAATCCTCCACAAATCCTTTCAAAATCCTATGAATCAAAGGAGCCCTTAAAAGACTGACGTCGACATCATCATTCACTCTGAAGCTACTTACAATGGCAACACATGTGCCACACCACTAACTACCCTTGTGGACATGGTATAGTATGGTATATATGGGCACACTTTATCCTCGTGGGTAGTACGTACCTGTTAAGTCATTGATGGTGCAGTGTTGATGTAGGAGTTTTGTAGATGACCGCCCAGTTGGAAACCCCAAGAGAAGGTTATGATGAGCACAACAGCAAGTCTTCCCTCAGTATGAAACTAAGGTTTATCGAACCAGTAGGAGAAAGAACCAACTTCCGAAGGTTGATACTCGCTAGCTTCGCAATAGCTCCACACAATGTATGTATGGCGCCTTGTCCAGGGCGTAGCTTCGCACCAGCAGCAACATGGAACCTGCACACAACACAACCAAGTACTTTGTCCCAACTTGCAGTGAGGTTGTCAATCTCACCAGTTTGTTGTAAAAAAAGGATTAAGCGTTTCGAGTGGTAAAAGATAGTAGTTTGCAAGAATGTAAATAAAGCGAGTAAATGGTAAGCGGTAATAACAATGTAAAAGAATGGACCGGGATCCACAGTTCACTAGTGGTGTCTCTCCAAAAGATAAATAACATGCTGGGTAAACAAATTACAGTTGGGCAATTGATAGAATAAATCAAGCATACAAATGTCACGAGGATCACTATGAGATTCACTTCGGCATTACAACATAATACATAGACCGTAATCCAACTGCATCTATGACTAATAATCCACCCTCCAGATGTCGTCCGAGCAACCATTGGGTATTAAGTTGCAAGCAACAGATTATCGCCTTAAGCAAAGTGCGTAATGTAAACAATACAAATGTCCTTGAACACAAGATTGTTGTTTTCTCCCTAGTAGCAACAGCACATCTACAACCTTAGAGGTTTCCATCACTCCCCCATATTACTAGAGGCATGAACCCACTATCGAGCATAAATACTCCCTCTTGGAGTCACTAGCATCTACTCGGTCAAGATATCCACTAGCAACGAAGAACATGCAAGATCATAAACAACATAGAGATAACATAAAGATAATAATTCAGAAAATCAACTTGACATAGTACCAATATTCATCGGATCCCAACAAACACAACATATAGAATTACACAACGATGATCTTGATCATGATAGGCAGCTCACAAGATCTAAACATAAAGCACATGGAGGAGATGACAACCATCTAGCTACTGCTATGGACCCGTAGTCCAAGGTAGACTACTCACACATCACTCCAGAGGCGGGCATGGTGATGAAGAAGGCCTCTGGTGGTGATTCCACTCTCCGGCAAGGTGCCGGGAAGAGCCTATGGACCCTCCCGATCTCGCGTCGATGACGGCAGCGGCTTGCAGTATGTTTTGAGGAAAATTGATCGGGTGCTTTAGGTTTTCCCGTCGAGGGGAATATATAGGCGGAAGGGCGGCGTCAGGAAGTGGACCAGGTGCCCACACCAGGCCCTGGCGTGGCCAGGGGGTGGCCCGCGCCATGGGGTGGTGCAGCCGCCTCCTGGGACCCCTCCGTCTCTGCTTTGGACTCCGAGACGCTTTGGGAAAAATAGGAACTTTGGCTTTTGTTTCATCCAATTCTGAGAATATTTCCTATACAACTTCTCTGAAATACAAAAACAGCAGAAAAGAAGAACTGGCACTGTGGCATCTTGTTAATAGGTTAGTTCCAGAAAATGCATAAAATCCCATGAAGTATAAACAAAACATAAAGCAATTGGTGTAAAACAAGCATGGAGCATCAAAAATTATAGATACATTTGCGATGTATCAAGTAGCAGTTTGGGGATGATGGAGACGACAAGGAAGCTGATATCCTCTGCCTTTTTAGTCCCAGACATGTAGGCCCATCCTTACGGAATGGGCTACTCTGAGTTAGCCTACCCTGATTTGTGTCAGTGACAAGTGGGCCCCACCATACGTCATACTGTCAGTGACCCAAAGTTAGGGAAAGTCAGAGGATCCTTACTGGATTCAGATGTCATCCACTTAGGGTATGTCCATCAATGTTAGCACATAAAAGTTAGAGATTTGGGGACATGGATGAATGATAAAATATACTTTGTGCAATTAATGTGATTTATGAATTGGCAATGTGTGTAGCCATAGTTATTTTTGTGTATATGTGAAACTAATTAGAAATAATAAATAAGATGAGTATCGGTTTAGGTTTTCGTAAGTGGTGATTGAAACTATTGTGTGACTTTTCTTATATTATGTTAATTAAAGTAAGATGTGCATTAACAAATACCGACTTGAAACGAGCCACGCCATAGGCTGGCAGAAGTGGTGATTTAATTTATTAGTCTGACTTTTCTGTTAGTTTGTATGGAAATCTTCCATAAGGTCTGCATCATTGATCGCCGCAAACTTTTTGGCCCATGGTCGAAGATTAGCTGGTAGTGCCCTGATCCCCAAATCCCGGACGATCCCCTTCAGGTGATGGAGGGCGTAGAAGGCCTCCTTCACACTGCCAGGCGGCTGCTTGACGCATGGAAACTCTGTGTGGTGCATGAAGATATGCTTGTCATTCTTGACTCTCTCGCCACCCTTGGTGAATTTCCCCCCCTTATCGGTGTAGAATTGTAGAGCATCATCGAGCACCATATCGGGGTGCGCCACGCATGTCTTTGTATAGTTCAAAAGGCACCGAACTGCCATCTAGACAACAATCTTGCTATAGCCTAGTGGTTCTGGCCGATTTCGCGCGCTGGCTATTTGGGAGGTGCCAGTTCGAACCCTGGACCTCCCACCTTTTTTGTTTTTACAAAAACTGTATTTCACAAAGTTTAAAATTACTATATTGCAATAAATAACATTTGCTTCTTCTATATATCATATCATTATTAAATAGTACCAGTCCGACATCTATATATCATATCATTATTACAAAAAACCATATGAATCATATATCATATATATGATCATTGTTACAAAAAACCAAAAATCATTTATATGATTGTTCCTCCAAAAATGACACATATTGTCCGATGTCGATTCTGAACGAGCTACCGTCGTCGACTCGTCACGATCTTCTTGCCCTTCTTCGTCGCGGTTGAATAATTGAGCCCGGAAACATGGGGATTTCTTCTCGTGTACGGGCATCCATTAGCGGGTAGGGTGGTCTTCCTTCTTCCCGCGGCATCACTAGGCCTGTCGAAGTACTTGTCAAATTCCTCTTCTATCTTGGGATCGCCGTACTTGTTGAAGTCTTGCTCGGTGGCCGCTCCCTCCATTCCGATGATGCTCCTTTTCCCCCTCCTAACGACAACGCGGCTAGGCCTTACCGGGTCGGTAATGAAGAAGCATTGATCAACCTGGCTCGCCAGTACCCATGGCTCATTTTTCGCCTGGACATTCGCACTAGATTTGGCTTCGGGTATGACCATGGTGGTGAAGTACCGGCCTTCTTTTTCGATGTTCTTGGCTCATCTGACCCAAAACATCGACATCTTCTCTCCACAGTAGTTGAGTTCCTAGATCTCCTCGATCCTCTCGAAGAACCTTTCATTGACGGTGGATTCCTCGTCCGCGTAGGACAGCATCGTGACCCCTGAGTTCTGGTGTTCGTTGCTATGGTCCTTTTTCTCGGTGTAGAATGTGTAACCATTGATGTCGTACGCCTGATAGGTCCTCATGTTCATCGCGGGGCCCTGTGACAAGACGAATAAGAGTTTTTCCTCTTCAGTGGAAGGCATGTTACCATGATGAAGCTGGAGTAGCTTTTCCTTGAACCAATGCGTAAAGCTGGAGTTGTGCTCTCTAGTTACGTCTCCCTTCGTCCTCCGTCTGCCCGTGTCACTAAACTTCTTCTCAATGAAGCTTTTGTGCTCTAACACCCAAGGTGCGACCAATTCAAGGTGTTGTAGCGCGACTCGGTGTGCCCTGTCAAAGTCTGGTTGTCGGGCTTGGAAGACGACGTGCATGGGGACGAAGCCATCGCGGTGACCAAACCCATGGATCCTGCCGAGGTGCCTCCTGATTGGCAGACCAATAGGGACATCCTCATCCTCGTTTTGTAGATAATTCTGGCAGAACGATATGCACTCGTAGGACAGGAAGCCCTTGGCTATGCTTCCATCCGGACGCGCCCTATTGCGAACGTAGCCTTTGAGAACGCCGTTCAGCCTTTCGAATGGCATCATGTTGTGGAGGAATGGCGGCCCAAGGTGGATGATATCATCCACCACGTGGACGAACAGATGCACCATGATGTCGTGGAACGCGGGGGGAAGTAAATCTCGAGCTCGCATAGTATCATGACGATCTCACCTTGTAGCCTTTCGAGCTGCTTCATGCTGATCGACTTCCTAGAGAGGACGTCGAAAACGTTACAGAGGCCAAACAGCGTCTCACGTACGTGCTCGTCCATGATCCCTCGGAGCGCTACTAGAAGTATCTGCGTCATCAGCACGTGGCAGTCATGAGATTTCATCCCGGAGAACCTCTTCTTCAGTTTCATCCAGGTATCGTGATATCTTCCCTCCGTAACCGGTAGGAAGCTTGACTCCTAGGAGGACGCTGAAAAACTGGTGGAGCTCCGGGTCACTAACAGTGAAGCAGGAAGGTTGGCAGTAGTAGTTGTTTCTCTTAGCCTTTTTGCGCATATGACCTTGAGTATCCGCCTGCGTCTCATCATCATCAGCGTCATCGGGGCATCCTCCATGAAGTTCTTTCTTGATGCCCAGCTTGATCAGGTCGTTTCTTGCCTTTGGCCCATCTTTGGTTTTCTCCGGCATGTTGATGATAGTGGCAACTAGACTCTCACACACGTTCTTCGTGATGTGCATGAGATCAAGGCTATGAGGCGTGTGGAGGTATTTCCAGTACGGCAGGTCCCAGAAAACGGACCTCGCTTTCCATACACCTCGCATCGGCTTTACCCTCAGACGCTTCTTTCTCGGCACGGGGCACGCTTCCCATTCTTCTAGCAAATCATTGATATCCTCTCCATTATAAATAGGTGGGGATGTTTCGAGCTCCTCACTACCATTGAACAGATCTCCGCGTTTTCTCCAAGGATGATCGGCGGGAAGCCACTTTCAAATGCCAGGGAACACGGTTTTCGAAGAACCGGGGTCCTTCGGTAGCTGGACATGCAACGTTTTATCCATGCACCTGACACATGCATTGTGTCCATGGGCCACCTAGCAAGAGACATATGCGTATCCAGGATAGTCCTGCACTGTCGTGAGCAACGCAGCTCTCAGACCAAAATAATCTCCTTTGTAGGCATCCCACGTACGTACCGGCGTCTCCCACAACATGGCTAACTCCTCTTTCAATAGCTCGAGATACATGTGCATGTCGATACCCGGTTGTTTCGGCCCCTGAATAAGAATACTCATGTGTACGTATCTCTGCTAGGTGCACAGCCAGGGGGGAAGGTTGTACGGCCATACAAAGACGGGCCAGGTGCTATGCGTGCTACTCTGGTTGCCGAAGGGATTGAGTCCATCTGTGCTCATACCCAGCCTAACGTTCCTGGCATCGTCCCCAAAACCGTCTTCCATGTCCAACGCGAGCCACTGGCTAGCGTCCGCAGGGTGTGTCAGGATCGTGCCCTTCTCCGGATCATCTCCGGGATTCTCCCTTTCCGCGTGCCATTGCATGAGCTTCGCTTCCTTAGGGTCTACGAAATACCACTTCAGACGGGGGGTGATAGGAAAGTACCATACCACTTTTCGAGGAACTTTCCTGTTCCCTCTCTTGTATCGTGATTGGCCGCACACCGGGCATGTGGTTAGTTCCTTGTACTCGTCCCGATAAAGTGCGCAATCATTGATGCATGTGTCGTGCTTCACGTGCGGTAGATCGAGAGGGCACACGACTTTCTTGGCCTCCTCGGTACTCCTTGGCAATGTGTTCCCCTTGGGAAGCTTCTCGTGCCAGTATTCCAGGTTATCGTCGAAGCTAACGTCGGTCCATTTATGTTGCACCTTCATCTCCAAAGCTTTGAGAGTTACGTTCAGGCTTGTATCCCCGGGCCGGCACCCAGGATACAACGGAGTTTTCCCATCTTTCTCCATTTGCTCCAGCTTGTCTTTCTCACGGGTAGCAGCTTTGGCGTTGCTTGTCTCTATGAGGAGCAGTTCTTGAACATGAGGGTCCCGCAAGGCTGAAGTTAGCGGTGTCTCCGTGTCTGCGTGTTCTCCACCACCATCGGATCCAATGTCATCATCATGATCATGTCCCGCATCTCCTTCATCATGTCTGGGTGACTCTTCGCCTTCTTGTCGGCCTCCCACGTCACCATTTCCTGCCGGCGGGGGCCTGTTGTTGACGTCCTCGTCAACGTAGCCTTTCATGAAACCACTCATGAGCAAGTGCTTCTCCAATGTACCAGAATCGGGCTTGATTAGGGCCCTGAGGTTGCATCTATGACAAGTAGATCTTATCTCGGACATGTTGTTCCGAATCATGATGGCCATCGCGTGTTCCTTGTATCTAGCCACCATACCTTCGCTCATGTGGCGCACCATCGTTGCCTGCACGGTATGGAGCAAATGAGAATATTTAGAATAATTTATGGTCATATCGCCGGAAAAATTCGGCATGACCTTCCCTATAAATAGGACATATGGGTAGTGCAAAAGTTTGCCGAAACAGAAATTAATCAACATTTTGGCAAACATCCATGCACCACGCGTCGGTACCTGCACAAACCATACACAAGCATACATGCCCCTCTCGATCACATACAAAACACATATGCCATATATATCTCACATAACACACCGCCATACGTGCCGCGCGTCGGCCGCCACAAGGAAACAAGCATACATGTTTTCATCCAACCATATACTCACCTATTAGACAAGTTAGACGAATCCGTGAGCGGAGAGCCAAACTATTGAGGGAGATAAGGTATGTGCTAGCTAGTGGGAGGAATAGAGCTAGATATATGTGGGAGGGGGGAGGAGGAAGTCAACCCTTACATATCTATCCAAATCCAAGTTTTGGCTAACTACCTAAAATGGAGAAATAATTGAAGAAAATGGGGGTGGAGAGAAGAGGAACTAGAGCTATCTTTATGGTGATAGGTACGACATATCCGTGGCGCACCTCAATATGGTGCTCCAGAGATATATATATCAGTGGCGCACCAAGGGGACATGCGCCACAGATATGTCTGACACCTTTTCCAGAGGATGGGCCCACTTATATCCGTGGCGCATGGAACAGTGGTGCACCAATGTTATCTTCCATATGCGTGGCGTACCCTAAATCTATGCGCCACGGATATGGGGGCCTGACACCCCAGGCCCTGGTGCTCGCTGGGGCCCACTTATCAGTGGCCCACTCCTTCTTCGGTGCGCCACGCATAAGGAGATATCTATGGAGCATTTATTTAGGTGTGCCACGGCTACTTATTTGTGGAGCACTGAACCGTAGTGCTCCACAGATAATGGGCTCATGGATAAGAGTTTTCCTACAAGTGTAAGCACAAGATTAGCACTACAAGATATTTTGAAAGGTTGCTACGTGGCTGCATACTAGAGGAAGGTCTGAAGAATTGCTAAGTTAGCTCAGTCGGCAACGTTTTTGCGTGGACTTATGTCGCCGAGCACGACGGACTAGTGCCATTCGCTCACCTGAAGAGGATGTCGGCCAGCAATATTTTACCAAGCCCTAGCAGCAAAGCGGCCGGCTGATATTTCTGCCCAACGCCGAAGCGGTAAGAGACCAACGCCAGAGCATCTTACATATTTTGCTACTGAAGCGGTAGCGGGCAAAGCGGCAGGTTGGATATTTTGGCAACCGTCCTCACCTCCCTATAAATAGATACCCTGCGTATGCTTCAGCACACCGTATCTATGCAGAGAGTAAGAGCAAACTCAGTGAGAGGTAGAGCTAGCTGAGATTTGTGGCGAGTTCAGAGTTTGGCGCATCCTTCTCGAGTGTGATTTTCTTTCGACGTTGGTACCGGTGTATGAGCTTGTTTTGGAGTACGCCGATCCTAGCTAGTATCTGGAGTATCCAACTACTCCTGTGATGATCAGCGTCGATAGCAGTTTAGAGGCAAGTAGACACTTCAATCTTGGATCCTTTAAGTAGTGCTTTGCTACTTTTCATATCTCGCAACACTGTTATCTCCTTTGGTAATTCAGTTGGTTAAACCATTGTTCTTTTGATTCTGTTATTTGCATCGTTGATCTACTGCCACTTGAGAGAGTGATGTGGTTCTCATAATTTCTACTAAATGAGACTCGGTTGAGATAAACTGTGATCTCAATATTGAATCGACATAGTCCGATGGGCTTAGTGGAGCCATGGATACATCTTACTGGCTGATTATTTCAGCAACTGTAGCATTGATATTTCTTTGTGTCTTTGATCTTTGGTATTGGTATCACGACGGCAAACGTATTGTACCGGTCATAGTTCAGGCATGGGACTGTTTGTGTTCTCCACTAGGGACGGCCCTTTTCATAGAACGTGTCGGTGATAGATCCGTAGGAGCGATCGACATCAGTAAGTCAGGGTGTCCGGGTCTTAGCGGGTAAAAGAGCACTGCTCGGCTAGCACCTGTGTGGAGCAAGTCAAGACTGTTGATGTCGGAGTACCTCTCTGCAGAGTGTAAAAGTGTGGATATTCACCCCTGTGACTCCCGAATAGGGAATGCTTGCGGTTGTGATGCCAATTACTATTCCTTCCATTTCCGTTAAATTCATTTATCTTTGTTGCCTTATTCATTTCTCCAAATTAGATTCCATTTAATACCTTGTTAATCTTCCATTGATTCCACCTGATACCTTGACTCATCAATTGATTTTTGTACTACTTGCTGAGTATGTTTATCGTACTCACCCAGCTCCCCTTATGTTTTTGGATACAGTCAGAGGCGCAGCGGAAGCGGGTTGGAAAGCGATTTAGAGAACTTATATTTGTGTTGTAATTGCAAATAAACCTGTAATATTAATAGATGAGCTTCTCGATCCACTGTGCTGGTCTATTCCTGCTTTTCTAGCCTTGCGCGTGTATAGACTTTTCGGTCTATAGACGCGCGGTGACTGTCATTCTACCGGGCCGAGTCTCGGGGCGTGACAGTCAAAGTGGTATCAGAGCTCTAGGTTTAAGATACGTGGGCAAAACGGGTAGAACGGGTAGATTGTAGATTTTGCGACTACTTACTGATAGAAATAATTCTCTTTCTTCATGTTAGTAATAACAATTTTATATGTGTCATTTGATACTAAATTTCTTTGACCAAACTAGTTCTGTTACAATCATTGCGTACTAGAATTTGAATAATAATGTCTGCAATATTTATACATTGTTCTGAACTCAACATCTTTACTTATTTGCATGCTTACTTTGAATGGTTCCTTTTATGTTCTGCCATACATGCTAATTCTTGATCAAGAGTATTGGCAACTTCAAAAGATTTCTGTAGAAAATGGTTTGATTGCATGATAGACATTTGGGTTGATCAATGATTGATTAGATAACATCATGCTTGTTAGTTCTGGAAAATTTTAATTGATGCGTGTTTGATCTCAGAATTACCATGACCAAACTAGATTTATGATCTGTATAGTAAACTGGAGTTGGAAAATATGCATTAGTTTTATTGTTGCTGAGAACTTAGATGTCTTTGTGCATCGTGTTGCATGATCCCTCAACATGATTGGTTATTATTCTGCCATGCCTTAGTGTATTTTACATTCTGTCTTCTGGGAGTGCAAGCAAATGAAAATGTTCGAGTAGAATGTTTAAGTTCTGAATTTCGGGGACAAAATTTCAATAAGGTGGGGAGGATGTGAGAACCCAAACTTTGGAGTTATTAATTAATATAAGTTAAGTAAAAAATTAGCTTCTAAATATCTTACTTTTGCTAAACCTAGTTTAATTCTTGATTTAAAACCTGCATGCAATAAAATAGAGAAGTTAATTTAAGTGACAACAAAATTAAAATTGCTTGTGTATGAGAACTAGCTAGCAGTACTAATACTTGGATTAGCTAACCAGTAGAAGTAGCTAGTATCAGATATTTTGAGTACTTACATGCATGCGCTCGTGGGGTATTAGACTAAGAGCATCTCCAGCAGCGGCGCTAAAATAGCGCAGCGCTAAAATAACTGATTTTTTACCGCGCGCGCGCTGTATCCTCCTCTAGCAGAGGCTGTATAGTTTCGCGCGCTGGAAACAAATACCGCGGCGCTGCATTCTGCGCAATCCGGCGCGGGAGTTTTGGTGCTTCTTCTCGCGCGCGCGCTTTCGCTGGAGACGCGCAACCGCTGTGAAATTTCCCTCCCGCGCCACCAGCTCTCCCGCGCCCCCTCCCCCCTTCCGCGCGGCCGCCGGCGCAACTCCGGCGATGGACGGCTCCTCCGGCACCCCTGCCTACTCTATTCCCCCCACCGATGGCGCCGGCTTCAGCGCAATCCCGCCGCCGACCGCGCCAAACCCTAGCGCCGCCGTCGCGGGGTCGGCCGCCACTCGCGCCCTCTTCGTGCCGCCGCGGACCAGCGCCGGCGCAACTTTCGTTCCCCCCGTGCCACTTCCACCGAGGGTCAGAAGCGCGGGTGCAAAGCGCGGCGTGGCCGCGGCCGCAGTCGCCGCGCGCAACGTGCTCGATGAAATGGCAACAAGGTAAAATCTTTTTTTTTTGTTTTTTTTAGATGGATGAGATGAAATGTTTTAGTAGGATTGTGACATGTGCATAAATTCTAGTGTGAATGAAAACTATGTGCATGAGGAGGTGGAAGAGGAGTACGTGGAGGTGGATGAGGAAGGCGAGGGCATGGTGGAAGCTCGGAACGGTAGGCAGTCAAAGTACACCACATATGAGGATATGTTGCTTTGCAAGACTTGGTTAAAGATTGGCAGGGATCCATCGGTCACCGACCAAACTACAGACGCATTTTGGATAAAAATGAAGGACTACTTTGATGCCAACACCAGTGGAGTTCATCGCATCAGCCGCTCTCTTCGGTCTCATTGGTCGGTCATCATAAAAGCCCAAAATGAAGGAATGACTATTCCGGGAGGCTTTGGAAGCATGGGAGGCAACTGAGGTGAACTATGTCCATCGTGGTTGAACTTTGTCCACCGTGGTTGAACTATGCTATTTGTCCATCTTGGTTTGAACTTTGTCCATCGTGGTTGAACTTTGTCCACCGTGGTTGAATTATGCTATTTGTTGAGCTATTTGTGCTTAATTATTTTGTGTTTGTTTGATCTAGTAGAATGTATGCATATGTTGGATTGTTGTTTGCGCTGGTCGAGCACGCGCTAGTATGCAGCGCCTGGTGAAGTGCTGCTTGCGCGCTGCATTGTCTAGCGCCATTTTGGAGCTTCCGGCGAAGGGCTCGCGGGCTCCGCGTGCTGCATGCGGATACGGCGCGCTGGTTCAGCGTTTTACAGCGCGCAGATATAGCGCTACTGCTGGAGATGCTCTAAGCACAAGATTAGCACTACAAGATATTCTGAAAGGTTGCTACATGGCTGCATACTAGAGGAAGGTATGAGGAATTGCTAAGTTAGCTCAGTCGGCAATGTTTTTGCGTGGACTTTCTGCATGTCGCCCAGCACGACGGACTAGTGTCGTTCGCTCACCTGAAGAGGATGTCGGCTAGCAATATTTTACCAAGTCCTAGCAGCAAAGCGGCACTACAGGAATCAAGCTATATGCCGAGGGCTTGCAGCCGTCGGCCTATAGGGTTTTGCCCTCGGTGTACGCTATGCCGACGGCAGCCCTCGGTGAAGCTCCTCGGCGTAGACCTCCCTCGGCAGAGCATGCGCGACCGTCGGTGTAGGCCTAGCCCTTGACGTATAGAAGCAATGCCGACGGCTGGACGGCGGCCCTCGGCGTAGAGACTGTCGGCGTAGAGACCGTCGGCGTAGCACTGTGGACGGATGGAGAAGGGCAAACGGTGTCGTCGCTACGCCGACGGCAATGCCCTCGGCGTATAGGGACGCGTGGAAGATTCCTAGGGCTTCCCTCGCCAGCATACGCCGACGGCCTCCCCCTCGGCGTACAGGTGCACGTGGCATCCGCTCGGCCGGCCTTAGACAGGGTATACGCCAACGGCTAAACCCTCGGCGTAGGAGGGGCTATACGCCGACGGCTAAGCCCTCGACATAGCCTTTACCATGAGGCATATGGAACCCTCTACGCCGATGGCATTGATACGTCTCCAACGTATCTATAATTTTTGATGCTCCATGCTTGTTTTTACACCATTTGCCCATTGTTTCATTACACTTCGTGGCACTTTTATGCATTTTCCGGAACTAACCTATTAACAAGTTGCCACCGTGCCAGTTCCCTGTTTTCTGCTGTTTTTGTGTTTCAGAAGTGATACACAGGAAATATTCTCGGAATTGGACGAAACAAGATCCTGAAGTCTTATTTTACCCGGAAGCTTCTAGAGATCCGAAGGAGAGTAGGAGGGGGGCCACCAGGGCCCCACACACCAGGCTCGCGCGGCTAGGGGCCTGGCCGCGCCGCCATGGTGTGAGGGCCCCTGGACCCACTCCTGACATCGCCTCTTCGCCTATAAAGACCCCCCGATGGGAAAAACCTAAGTACCCCGATCAATTTTCCAGAACACATCGCGATCCGCCGCCGCCGTCGACCCGAAGATCGGGAGGGTCCAGAAGCTCTTCCCGGCACCCTGCCGGAGAGGGGAATCACCACCGGAGGTCTTCTTCATCACCATGCTTGCCTCCGGAGCGATGAGTGAGTAGTCTACCTTGGACTATGGGTCCATAGCAGTAGCTAGATGGTTGTCTTCTCCACCATGTGCTTCATGTTTAGATCTCATGAGCTGCCCTACATGATTGAGATCACCGTTATGTAATTCTACATGTTTGGTTTGTTGGGATCCGATGAATATTGGTGTTATGATTAAGTTGCTATACTGAATATTATCTTTTGTTATCTCTATGTTGTTTATGATCTTGCATGCTCTCCGTTGTTAGTAGCTATCTTGGCCGAGTAGTTGCTAGTGACTCCAAGGGGGGGTATTTATGCTCGATAGTGGGTTCATGCCTCTATTTAATCTGGGGGAGTGACAGAAACCTCTAAGGTTGTAGATGTGCTATTGCTACTAGGGAGAAAACAACATTCATATGCTCAAGGGCATATGCTTTGTTTACATTACACACTTTGCTTAATGCAATTATCTGTTGTTCGCAACTTAATACTTGTGGAGTTCTCGGATTGATTCACCACAAGTGGATTATTAGTCATAGATGCAGTTGGATGGCGGTCTATGTATTTTGTTGTAATGCCCAGAGTAAATCTCATAGTGATCTTCTTGACATATCATGTTTATCTTTATTATATCAATTACCCAACTGTAATTTGTTTACACAGCATGTGTTATTTATCTTATGGAGAGACACCACTAGTGAACTATGTAATTTGCTTACCCAGCATCTATGAATTTATATATTTATGTGCATTTCCTGTTGTGGAACCAGCAATTCTGAAAAATAAAAAAAATCTGGGCCACCATATGCCAAGGGCAATGCCTGATGCTGTTTGGCAAAAGAACTAGGGGAAGTGGGACTTGTCATCTTTTTCAAACTAGGGGAAGTGGGACTTGTCATCTTTTCAAACTAGGGGAAGTGGGACTTGTCATCTTTTTCAAAAAGAAAGGTTCAGACTTACATGTAGATACGCCATGTAGGCCGTAGTCGCCTCCTGGTGCAGCCGAAAGGCCTCCTGATATTGCTCATGAGCCGCATCGAAGGCCGCCTCGAAAGCAGCCTACCATTTCACAAACAATGAATATCATCAGCACTTAGCCATGCAGGACTGAAAGTCGCAAAGAGGATGGAAATGAGGAAAACTTACATCATATTTGGGTCGACGAGGCTGGTCACGAGGCAGGATAGGGGCGCTGTCAGGGGTGAGGACCGTCTTGAGGCGCGTGAAGCTCGTGGTGAGGGAATGCTTGATCTTTGTATTGAGCACCTTGAGACGGCCATGCTGCAACCTGTGCCCCGACAGGACCAACGACTCCTCGTTGGTCTCCCCGCGTGTAGGGTCATCCACCTCCAGGTGACGAGACTGCACCATCTGGCAGTAGTCCTCTAAGTGCTCCCCGGCGTTGCCGTAGTACTGGGGGGCGGCGTCCGGAGGCGCCGAGGCAACGGGCTTCTTCCTCCGCATCATGTCATATACCATGATGTCGTGAATCTCCTCCCCTGGTGGTGCCTCGGCCACCTGCATCACGAACAGAAATGTTATGCGTATAAAGTAGGAACATGACGGGAAAATAAATATTATGCATTCCATGTATGTACATACCATCTTGCCCTTGAAGCGATCAAAGCTGCGGTTTCCCGCACAGTGTGTTCCACCGTCGCCTCGGTTATCCGAGTTCCGCATCAACACGGCTGCAAACTCCTCGTCTGCCCTGAGCCACCTCGTACTAACCAGCTCCGCCCATGCCTCTCGATGCGCCTCAGCCTATTCAGGGACAACCTGAAAATGCAATACTCAACTCAAGATAATGCAATGGCAACTTAACAGCAATATAGGATCTCATTAACATTTCACTCACCGACATGAAGTCATCCAGCGACATCTCAAAGTCGGGATTAGGATTCCGACCAACAATGTCCCCCTTCTTGACCCTCTTTCCCCTTTCAGCCTAGAACTGACTAGCGGCCGTTACCTTACGGTTGTACCACACCTGCGGTGTCAACTTCTCACAAGCTCCAAGCAAAGTCCGGTCCGCCCTCTGCGCATCCTCCTCATCCACACGATAAAAGCACTTCAATCATGCATAAAACAATTGTGAGAGTCATGAGTTAGCACATTGGTTCATCACTATGAATGAAACTTGAGAAATATGTCTTACCCAAAACTTGGTGATCACAGCCTCAGCAGCTATCCTGAAGCCTACGCCCGGAGCAGCCTGGTAGTCTGCCCAAGTAGTGGCTAGCTTCGGTGAGCCACCGGGGACCATGTCGAGGGGAGTGTATCCCCGGCCAGAACTTCCTAATCAGAGCTCCAACCATGCTGTTAGGTAGGCGGCCCTTGTGCCCCGGTGCAAATGTCCAATTGCTACACATAAATCAAACATTAGTACACATGCCAAATTGTTTATGATCAAAATGAAATTACATGTTCAAAATTGCCAAATTAGTACACTTACCTAAAGCCATCTGGAATGATGAGGGTCTTTGCCTCCTAGGTCTTAGGCTCCTTCCTCTCATCAGGGACGCATGATTCCCCACGAGTCCTCACCTTCTTCGGCCTCGCGTCCCCCTCGTCCTCGTCCTTGTTCTCCACCTCGTGTCTAGACTCCGACTCGTGTCTAGAGTCCGAGTCGTCCCCTCTAGACGGCCCCTCCAGGAACAACTCAGGAGCAACGTCGCCAGAAGCAGAGGGTGGTGGGTCAAAGTCCACTCCTCCCCCGTCACCTTGTCCTCATCCTCGCTCTCGTCCTCGTCCTCCTCCCGCACCGGCAAGATCGGGGTAACGTGGATTGGGAGTCAGCTCTCTCCCACTCCGTCTAACATTCTTCTTGCGCTGGTGCATCTCCTTAAGCAAGGTCGCCGAGTTTGCCTTACCGCTGCTCATATTGTTCAATCACCTGCATTGAGAAAGAGAAAACAATTAAGCACAAAGACATAATAAAATGTTGACAAATAAATACTAAGTATAAAGGCATAATGCAAATAAGAAGTATGTTGACAAACAAATACTAAGTATAAAGGCATAATGCAATTAAGAAGTATGTTGACAAAGAAATAGTAAGCATAAAGGCATAATGCAATTAATAAGTATGTTGACAAATAAATCCTAAGCATAAAGATATAAAAGACTCTCACCAGTCATCGTCACTCTCATTCTCAATTTCAATTTTATTCTCTTTCTCACTATCACTATCGCTATCTTTTGAGTAGTAAGTTTGAAGCTCGTCGATGGGTGGAGGCTCATCGACGGGGTCATTCACCGCATGTAACTTCTCGAGCATATTTATGTCCTTTAGATCCACCACTGACTCACCACGAGTTTCTGCATCATCTCCGAGGTCCTCAAGCACTACCGGTTCTAACTCAAAGTGACCAAAGTCCTCTTGCTCTTGATAGAAAATTCCCTCGTATGTTACAGGGTCAATGTTGTTGTAATTGTCCTCGGAGGGAATTGGTAGGTTACCATGTGGTGATACCTAGAACAAGACTTCCCAACCCTTGAGCTCCGCTTTCTGGCATGGGTAGGGCAAATAATAAACTTGCTTAGCTTGGTGAGCCACAACAAAGACATCGGCTCCGCTATAGGTGGTTGAAGGCCTAACTTCAACTAACCCAATAGACTTGGTACTTCTCTGTCCACCCCTTGGGTCGAACCAATGACACTTGAACACAACGAGATTGAGTTGTATGTTCGTATGATTGAATGTCAGCTCGTATACATTCTCTAACCTTCCGTAGTAATCAAGGCCATTGGCTCCTCTGGTGAAGACCCCAGTATTTACAGTTTTTGGATTCGCCCGACCCTTCTGGTGTGCCTCTGTATGGAAGCGAAATCCATTCACATCATACTTCTCATACTTCATGACGTCACGGTTACAACCTTGGGAAACACATCTCAACTCATCTGTCATCTCAACATTACCATTAGCTCCCTACAAGTACAATTCAAATTTATTGTGTGCATTAATTACGTGGAATAAGAGGGACAAGTCACGTTTTGCAATGTAAAAGAGACAGGTTAGAAATTACTTTTTTCATGAACCAGGATGCAAAGTTTATTTTATTTCCGGGAGCACCCTCTTTCAGTAGAGTGTCCAACTCCGTGGGAGAGGGATCCATCGTTCCCGACCACTGTTCGTCCATGAATTCGCTAAAAGGAGAAAATAAGCATTAGACCGAGACCAGGTTAGTAGATGCAAAGTAATTTGTACACCATTTTACCTAATGAACTCGAGCACTTCCTTCATGTTCATAAGCACATAGAGCATAATGCAATCCTTCTCTTCCTTCTCCAATTTATATTTTTGTCCTCTACCGGCCTTGCCACCGGGATATTGGAATAGTTCGAGCTTGGGGTCATTCTTGGGTACATCAACATTGTAAGGAGAGACCGGGTTATGCAGAGTGGGAACTTCATCAGGATAATACGTTGTCGCGGCGTCTGCCATCTCCCAAAGGCATGTTGCCTCGCCTATGCATGCTTCAATCTTGGCTTTGTTTCCAGTTATCCTCCGAATATACTTAAACTCTCTCTCAATACAAAACTGCCAACGAAACTGCACCGGGCCACCCGAGAGTGCCTCGTTCACGAGGTGAACAATGAGATGTGCCATTGGAGTAAAAAACCCTGGCGAAAAGATCATCTCCAAATTGCATAGCAACTCCGGCACTTGAACCTGTAGCTTCTCAATAACCAGAGGACATATCTGCTTAGCACAGAGCGTGTGGAAGAAATGGCTCAACTCTGCAAGCACTCGCCAGACTTTCTCGGGGAGATACCCTTGAACCATCACCGGCATCAGCCTCTCAATCCATATATGATAGTCATGACTCTTAAGCCCGGTGACTTTTCTAGTCCAAAGATTGACTCCCTTACTTATATTCGAACAATAACCATCAGGGAACATCATGACGTATTTGAGCCACTTGAATGCCTCCTTCTTTTGGGTGGAATCAAGGCAGAAGTTGGCATGCAGCTTGAACCAATTCTTTTGACGGCCAGTAGGAGGCTGCATGTATAATCTCTTCCTATCACAGAGCTTCTCAACATCGACTCTAGCCTTGACATTATATTTTGACTTCCCAGGAATGTTTAGAACTGTGTGAAAGAGGGACTCCCTGACATTCTTTTCGGTGTGCATCACATCGATGTTATGGGGAAGTTCGAGGTCCTTGTAATACTCGAGCTTCGTTAAGGCTGCCACGTGAGTCCAGTTGTGCGTTACACCATATCCCTGAAATTGATGGCCATTTCCCGGCTCCGTAGGCACGAGAGCATGTAGCTCGGCATCAACAGCTGCACCGTCGAACTTTGGCACCTCTTTTACTTCATGCACAACTTTGCCCTTCTTAAAGTTCTTTATGTCTTCTCTGAATGGATGCCTCCGTTTGAGGAACTATCGATTCGTGTCAAACACAACATACTTGCCACCTGAGTTTAGCCAAAGGAACTCAAGTCGGTGCCTGCACACTGGGCATGGCCACTTACCAGCTGTACACCATCCGCATGTTAAGGAGTACCCGGGCATGTCATGCATGGTATACTACAACCAAACTTTCATGTAGAAGTTTGTCTTTGATGCTCGGTTGTATGTCAACGTCCCGTGGTGCCAAGAGTGGTTCAAATCATCCACAATCGGCTGCATGTAGACACTCAAATTCTTACCCGGGTAGTCGGGCCCTGGAATGATCAGCAACAAAAACATGGTCTTCCTCGTCATTAGGACTCCGGGAGGGAGATTGAGCAGAATAACAAACACGTGCCAGCAGCTGTAATTAGCAGTCGACATACCATATGGATTGAAGCCATCTGTTGCTATCGCAATTCTGACATTCCGAGCATCAGCTGCCTTATCGGGGTATCTTTCATCGAAGTTCTTCCATGCCTTACCATCAGATGGATGTCCCATCTTCCCCTTATCGATTCTCGTCCCCTTCTTGTGCCACGTCATCTGTTTGGCGGTCTCCTCGCTCATGTAAAGCCGCTGGATTCTTTTTATGAATGGGAGATACCGAAGAATCGACTTCGGGATCTTTGATTGTCTCACCTGACCATCCTTTCCCTTTACCTCTTCATACCTGGAGGCCTTACAAATAGTACAATAATTGTCCTCCGCAAACTATTTCCAAAATAGAAGGCAACCTTTTGGACAACACTCTATCTTTTGATAACCCATATTGAGATCTTTCATGAGTCTCCTTGTCTCATGCAGGCTTTGAGGCAGACAATGCCCTTTCGGTAACATGTTACCAGTTGTTCTCAGACTAGCTTCGAAGCCGTTACGGGTGGTGGAGTACTGGGTCTTGTCGGCTAGACACTGAGAGATGGCATCGAGTTGAGAAATCGATGCACCGTCATATAGAGGCTTCTTAGCCGCGGCCAACATATCATAGAAGGCCTTCGCAGTTGGCTCTGGTTCCTCCGGTTCTAGCGGTTCCTCCGGTTCTAGCGCTTCGTCCCATGAAGGTGGCGAATCCGGCATGTCGCCATGGATGAGATCATCTAGAAGGTCTCTAACCCCATCGTACTCATTGCCATTGAGCCGCTGCCACATGACGTCCCCTCTGTCATGCTCATGCTCATCGAAGTCGATATGCGTGACGTAGTGAGACATATACCCATATTGCAGAAGGTGTTTATACATGTCATCTTTTCCTTGATGGTGATGCTTCAAGCAACGACTGCAAGGGCAAAGTGCCCTAACCCGCCCCTTTGTAGCACGCGCTAACTCTTTCACTAACATTTGAGTCTTACATATCCACTCATCTGTTTTATTTGTCACACTAACACGACCACTGTACATCCATCCATTGTCAGCCATCCTCTGCTTTATTGCGAGCCCAACCAGAAACATAGCATTTCATATCAAATAATAGCATGAAATTAAAAGCATCATATTTTTATTTTTTTAGCTACTGGACAAAACGCATGCATCAACCTACAGCTCTACTAGGTGGGCTCCTAGCAGCCCCCAGATCCGTAGATTGAGTACATTCTCCATGTTCTACCCCGGTCCGAGGCAGAATTTCGGCAGCACCTCCCCGCTGCTCTCCCAATACACGTCTCGGCAAAATGCCGAGAGGATGTGCATCCGGAGAACAACGGGGAGGCGCTACCGAAATCCTGACTCGGACCGAGGTAGAACACGGAAAACGTACTCAATCTACGGATCTGGCAACTGTCCCGTAAATGCCGCAAGCGTTACGCTTCATAATATGCCGACCTCTAATGCATATTTATCCGCGTAACACTCGCGGACGGGAAGTGACACCTAGGTTACGCGACTGATCGTGCAAATGAAATCTACTAACGTAAAAAAATGCGAGAGAGGGGACGGAGTTCTAGCTCACCCTCGGCGGTAGAGGAAGTAGACGCGGACCTCTGAGAACGCGGACCTCCGAGAACGTGGACCTTCGGGACGCCGACCTCTGGGTCGCGGCGGCGGCCAGGGAACAGCACGGACACGTGCATGGTGGTGCACGGGCGGCCGGCCTCTGCCGGCAAAGTGGTGCACGGGAGCGCAGTGCCGGGGGCACGGGCCGCCGGCCTCAGCCGACGCAGCGGTGCTGGGGGCACGGGCCACCAGCGCAGCGCTGCCAGGGGCTGCAGGGGCGCGCGGTGGTGGGACGGTGGCGGCTGCAGGGGCGCGGGGACGATGGCGGTGGCTGCAGGGGCGCGGGGACGATGGCGGTGGCTACAGGGGCGCAGTGGTGGCGGCGACTGGGAGGCGGGGACGGTGGTGGCTGTGGCTGCAAGGCGGGGACGGCGGTGGCTCGGGTGCAGGCCAGGGCGCGGTGGTAGCGGCGGCTGCAGGGCAGGGCACGGTGGTGGCGGCGGCTCGGGTTCGGGTGCACGGCGGGAGGGAGGTGGCGGCGCTAGCGGCTCGGGTGTAGGGCGGGAGGGAGGTGGCGGCAACGGTGACCTTTGGCTCGGGTGGGAGGGAGGTGGCGGGAGGGAGGTGGCGGCCGGTGAGGGAGGGCGGGAGGGAGGTGGCAGCCGATGAGGGAGGGAGGCGTGCGGGAGGAGCGGGAGGGGCGGGAAGGGCGGCGGCGGCGTCGGCTGGGGTGGAGGAGCGGGAGGGGAGGTAGCGGCGGCGGATTCGGTGCAGGGGGCGGGGGATTGGGTGCAGGAGGAAGAAAGTGAGGAGGGGGAGCGGGCCGGGTCGAGCCGTAGGCCAGATCTAGGTTGGCTATACGCCGACGGCCCGGCCCTCGGCATATCACGTCCCTCTATACGCCGACGGCCAGGCCGCCGGCATAGATTTTTTTTATTTTTTTTTATTTTTTGCAAGAAAAAACTATATTAATCAGGGGTACAATTACAATCAAGCATATCTTTGTAAACTTCTTTACATGTAATGATAGCGCGCACAATGCGCACCGCGGGATCCACCGGAGGCTTGGGGGAACTCGCGCGATCGACGGGTCTAAGGGAAAGATCATGGTCTCTAGTGTGGTTTTCCATGTCCCTATATCCTATACCTATGCACATATGTTAGGGACACATGCATGCAAGTTTCCTAGGGTGGACGATGCTCCGGTGGTCTTTATCCAATGAAACCCTAGACCGAGGGGTCCGGAGATCTATCCCTATAGCTTTCTCCGTACGAGGCCTCGCCGATGGATCTTATGCTTTATTTTGGTTTGTTTAGAACATATATACATGGAAAGCAAAGGTTGGGCCCACTTTACCATGAAATAGGCTCTGATAGACCCATAGCGGGAGTTTCCACGTACAGATCCTGGATTTCACCAAGTGTTAACAGCCCATGTCTCTGAAGAAGGCCATGCCCGGGACCTACCTATATTGCATGTACCAACCTTGGGTCACACCTATACACATATGTTAGGGACACATGCATGCATGTTTCCTACGTTAGACGATGCTCCGGTGGTCTTTATCCGGTGAAACCCTAGACCGAGGGGGTTCAGAGATCTACCCCTATAGCTTTCTCCATACGAGGCCTCGCCGATGGATCTTCTGCTTTATTTTGGTTTGTTTAAACATATATACATGGAAAGCAAAGGTTGGGCCCACTTTACCATAAAATAGGCTCCGCTAGACCCGTAGCGGGAGTTTCCACGTACAGATCCTGGATTTCACCAAGTGTTAACAGTCCATGTCTCTGAAGAAGGCCATGCCCGGGACCTACCTATATTGCATGTATCAACCTTGGGTCACACCTGTACACATATGTTAGGGACACATGCATGCATGTTTCCTACGTTAGGCAATGCTGCGGTGTTCTTTATCCGGCGAAACCCTAGACCGAGGGGGTTCAGAGATCTACCCCTATAGCTTTCTCCGTACGAGGCCTCGCCGATGGATCTTCTGCTTTATTTTGGTTTGTTTAGAACATATATACATGGAAAGCAAAGGTTGGGCCCACTTTACCATGAAATAGGCTCCGGTAGACCTGTAGCGGGAGTTTCCACGTACAGATCCTGGATTTCACCAAGTGTTAACAGCCCATGTATGTGAAGAAGGCCATGCCCGGGGCCTACCTATATTGCATGTACCAACCTTGGGTCACACCTATACACATATGTTAGGGACACATGCATGCATGTTTCCTACGTTAGACGATGCTCCGGTGGTCTTTATCCGGCGAAACCCTAGACCGAGGGGGTTTGGAGATCTACCCCTATAGCTTTCTCTGTACGAGGCCTCGCCGATGGATCTTCTGCTTTATTTTGGTTTGTTTAGAACATATATACATGGAAAGCAAAGATTGGGCCCACTTTACCATGAAATAGGCTCCGGTAGACCCGTAGCGGGAGTTTCCACGTACAGATCCTGGATTTCACCAAGTGTTAACACTACAAAAAATGTGTTGACTAGTGACCATCTCATAGTGACCACAGAAAAATTGGTCATAGATTTATGACCAACTCGGATCAAATGGTCGTAAGCCGTTTCAGAGGGTTCAAGGTCTTAATCCTCATGACCAATTTAGTCCAAACGGTCATAATGCTCAGACACGAAATGGTCATAACCTATATAATCAAATTTAGCACATTATTTTTAATTCATTCTCTACCGCTTACGACCAATTTAAATGGTCATACCACTATAACCAGTATGACTAGGCGTCCACCTCAACAATCATGCATATGTGTCAACGTCTAGGTGTCACCGATGCTTACGTGGTAGTGCTCTGACAGGTAGGACCCATTAATAAAAGGATATAATCATTGACTTTGACTAATATGACATGTGGGTCTCACCCATCTGCCCCAGCCCATGACACATGGGTCAGCCACTCCACCCATGACATGTTGGTACTACCCACCCCATTCCATGACACATGGGTCCCGCCCGCCCCACCACCCCATGACACGTGGGTCCCGCCCCACCCACCCCATGACACATGGGTCCCACCCCACCCACCCCATGACACATGGGTCCCATCCACCCCACTACCCCATGACACATGGGTCCCACCCCACCCACCCCATGACACATGGGTCCCATCCACCCCACTACCCCATGACACGTGGGTCCCACCCCACCCACCCCATGACATGTGGGTCCCACCCACCCCACCAATGACATGTGGGTCCCACCTACTCACCAGCCCATGACACGTGGGTCCCACCCACCTTACCCCATGACATGTGGGTCCCACACCCCACTTGCCCATGACACGTGGGTCCCACCCATCCTGCCCTACCACCTTACAGGTGGGTCCCGTCCCACCTAGTCTGCCATGTGGGTCCCATCCATCACCTAGACCTGCCAGGTGGGTCCTGCCCGAGCTGACAGGTGGGCGCCACACAGACCTGCCAGGTGGGTCCCGCCCGAGCTGACAGGTGGGCGCCACCTAGACCTGCCAGGTGGGTCCGCTCGAGCTAACAGGTGGGTGCCCATCCAGACCTGCCAGGCGGGTCCCACCGGGGCGCCCTGACATCTCGGTCCCGCTCACCCAACCTGACCTGCGGGTCCCGCTCGCATCACCAGCACAACCAAGCAAATATTACCTCAAAAAACATGATGAGTCTGGGTTTCGAACACAAGACCTCCACTCCCCACGCCCACAACATAACCACTAGAGCACCTCACTACTTGTGTCTAATAGTAAGCTTGGTTGTTTTTATATTAAAGGGCTGGCGCGGATGGGGCTGGGCTACTGGCCCATAGCCAATATGGCTTTGTAGTGGACCGATTTAGAAAAAAACTTGGGCTATCCATAAGTATCAGCCCAAATAAAATTTAAAGATATTTTTGTTTTAACAAACAACTAAACATATATTTCAAGTAACAACTTAGTAAAATTTGCATATAATTTCAGATCGAGATGATCCAAAAATAAAATTAGTTCATCCCTATAAGAAACATAACTTTTTGTGTTGCAATTTTATTGAATTATTTTAAAAAAACATATATTGTTTTCAAAATATGGTCAAAACAAAGGATGTGACCGTCGTAGGTAGGTTTGCAATCTTGCAAAAATCTTAGTGTATATCTCTGATAAAATAGTAACTTGTGAATTTAAAAATCTCACGAGCAAACTATGAAGCACTTGTAGTTTAAATTGTGCCCGCTTCCTACTAAATTGGCATAAAGTTGTTGAAAAAATAAAAATTACCTACAAAATGTTTTTTGTTCAACCAAGTGCTGATCTTTAAACCTTAAATGTTCTAATATTTTTGGAGATTGTTTTGTTTCAATTTTCAAATTAATTTTTGGTAGCTCCTTCACAAAAACATCGATTTGCGGCACTTAAAAAAATGGAAAATGAGTTTTTTGTGCAAATAAAATGAAAACTTCCTATAGCAACATTGTTTGCCATTCCAAGTCGAACACCTTTGCACAATATAGGATCATTTAAACAAACTATGCCATGACTGTGGCCATGACAACAATCGTTTAGCATAAAAGTTAAGAATCTTCGTACATGGTGGCTCTTTTGTAGATGGGGGTGGAATCTTGCAAAAAAAATTATAGATCTCTGATAAAATAGCAAGTTGTGTACCTAAAAATATTTTTTGCAAAAAATCATGAGCAAACTATGAAGCACTTGTAGTTCAAATTGGGCCCGCTTCCAGCTGAATCAGCAGAAAGTTATAAAAAATTTGAAAATACCTATAAATAGTTTATTGTTGAACCAAGTGCTGAATTGTAAATCCTAAGTGGTCTACTATTTTTGGAAATTGTTTTGGTCCAATTTTCAAATTGAATTTTGGTAGCTCCTTCACACAAAAATCGATTTGTGGCACTCGAAAAATGAAAAAAAATGAGTTTTTCATGCAAAGAAAATGAGAACTTCCTTCAGCAACATTGTTTGTCATTCAAAGTCAAACACTTTTGCATAATATGAGATCATTTGAACAAACTATATCATGATTGTGGCCATAACATTGGTAGTTTGGCTTAAAAGCTACGAATCTTCGTACATGATAGCTCTGTTTTGGGAACACTTTTTTTTAAAAAAATGTATTATTACAAGTTTGTTATTTTTCCTTGCAACTAGGTCACATAACATGACGCAATGCAAAGGTTTTCTGTTTTTTTTTATTTTTTTTGAATTTCTTATCTCAATTTCAAAAGGCATTCAAAACGGCGGGTGTGACCATTCATAGATAGGGGTGGAATCTTGTGAATTTTTTTGTAGATCTATGAAGAAATGGCATCTTGTGCACCTAAAAATAATTTTTAAAAAAAATCACGAGCAAGATATGAAGCACTTGTAGTTCCAACTGAATCGGCAGAAAGTTGTCAAAAAATTAAAAAATACCTAAAAATGGCTTATTATTCAAACAATTGTTGAATTGTAAACACTAGGTGGTCTACTATTTTTGGAGATTGTTTTGGTCCAATTGTCAAATTGAATTTTGGTAGCTCCTTCACAAAAATATCGATTTGTGGTACTCGGAAAATGAAAAATGAGTTTTTCATGCAAAGAAAATGAGAAATTCCTTCAGCAACATCGTTTGTCATTCAAAGTCGAACACTTTTGCATAATATGAGATCATTTGAACAAACTATATCATGATTGTGGCCATAACATTGGTAGTTTGGCTTAAAAGCTACGAATCTTCGTACATGATAGCTCAATTTTGGGAACACTTTTTTTAAAAAAAATGTATTATTGTAAGTTTGTTATTTTTCCTTGCAACTAGGTCACATAACATGACGCAATGCAAAGGTTTTCTATTTTTTGATTTTTTTTGAATTTCTTATGTCTATTTCAAAAGGCATTCAAAATGGCGGGCGTGACCATTCATAGATAGGGGTGGAATCTTATGAAACTTTTTGTAGATCTATGATAAAATAGCAACTTGTGCACCTAAAAATAATTTTTTTCAAAAATTATGAGCAAACTATGAAGCTCTTGTAGTTCAAATTGGACCCGCTTCCTGCTAAATCGGCAGAAAGTTGCTAAAAATATGAAAATAGCTACAAATAGTTTATTGTTCCACCAAATGGTGAGTTTGAAACTCTATGTATTCTACTATTTTTGAATATTGGTTTGGTTCAATTATCAAATTGAATTTTGGTAGTTGCTTCACAAAAAATCCTAATTTTGGCACTCGGAAAATATGAAATAAGTTTTTAATGCAAAGAAAATGAGAACTCCCTTTGACAACATTGTTTTTTATTGCAAGTTGAACAATTTTGTATAAATACATTCTGCCACTCTCTTTATTGATGATATGGTTGCCATGTTATTGGTCATTTGGCTTGGTTTGTGAAAATATGTTTTGAGCCAATAAAAAGACAAAATCTGAATACACACGGATCACCACCACCAAAGGAGATCCAGACGTCCACGTGCCCTCCATCCAACGCCCGAGCCCTAGCCGCATGCCCGCATCGAACAGTATCGCGCGGCATATCTGCGCGGGATCGAAAATTTTGGATCCCACCGCGTGACCTAATCCTAATTCCAACCTCCCACCTCTCCTCACCGCCCACGGATCCAGCGCCGCCACCTACCTCCCCCACCTCTACTCACCGCCCCGACCCAGAGCCAGCAGTTCATCCCCGTGCAGTGTCCGATCCAGATCCGCCGTCGCAGCCCGGCGCCCGGCTTGGCTCCTTCACCTGCTCCGAGGCCGGCTGCTCCACTCCACCTAATCCCCTCTGCTTCCCCATCCACCACCACCCGTCGATGGCGGTCGTCAAGCCACCGCCGCCCGACTCCTCCCCGCAGTCCACGCACCTGCCGTCCCCCTCCTCGGCCGCCGCGGCCAAGCGAGACGCCCCGACCGGCTCCCGCGGGCTCCTCATGGGGCGGTACGAGCTGGGCCGCGTCCTCGGCCACAGCACCTTCGCCAAGGTCTACCACGTGCGGCACCTGCAGACGGGCGACAGGGAGAAGGCCGATTTCATCTGATATGCCTGCCGCCTCTTCGGATCTGGATGGCACGGCGACGGAGGTCTTCAACGGCGACATTTTTGAGCCACCACAGAGCTCTTCTTCACCCCGCATGGTTGCCGACCATGGAGGTCGTCTTCCACGTCGTCTCCGACCTCGGTCACATTCGGTAATCTCTCCCCCTCTCCCCTTTTCCCTACCTCTCAATTCTGCCCTCTCAGTTTTGCTCTCTCCCTCCCTACAGACGCCACCGGACGCGAGGGTGGAGCCTGGGCCTCGTTGCTGCTGCGTTTTGCTGAGGTGTTCAGATGGTGTTGGTGGTCGTCTCGACCCAACCTGATGGATTGCGCGGCGGCGCTGCTCTGCGTCTCGTTCGGCCACATCTTCTTCGGTATGGTCTTGGGTACCAACTCTGTATTCCGCTAGAACTCGTGAGTGGTTTTATTTTGATCTACCTATTTAATAACCACAAAGTGCAAGTGACTTCAGGTTTAATAACCACAAATTTGCTTACTTAATATGAAAGTGTTGTTGATGCATGGCAGAGGCAATTCAATAATGCAACAACTGATAAGCAAGTGTATTCTTGTATCTATCAAATGACATCCTACAAAATAGCAAACGCAAGGGAAGTGACATCCTGCTGTTCTGTGTTGTTTCATACTTGGTTCAGAAACAAATAGGTTCACCTGCTTGCTTAAGTTCAGCATTTAATCATCTCTAGAAATCCAGTAATTATACATCAGTATGCTCTACTTTGTGCATTATTCATAAGCAGTGCCTTTAATATATTTAATAATACATCTCCAATGCTGATTAGTAGAACTAGTTAGCTTACTATGAAAATAAGAGTCAAAGAAACTGTTTCATTTGGCAAATATATTTAATCTGGTCTCTGATTATATATGATATCCTCATCTAGTTCTGTCTCAGTAACTTAAACTGTACGTATGGTATTTTGCTATTTGACTGTAACTTGTGTATGTGCATCTATATATTGTGTCAGGAAAGTTGTTTTCCTGTCCTCACCCAGTGAAGAAATGTGATCATATTAGGTTTTATAAAGTCTGCTATGCTTCAAATTTGAGTGATGTTATCAACGGTTCACCTTACAAGGTACTGCTTATTGCAAGGCTGTTACAATGCAAATGTTCCTTGATTATGTTTTTTGATAGAGAACTTCTCTACTTCTTTGCGCTCGGAAATCCATGTTTGTTTGTCCCTAGCCTTTGCGTGCTCACATAATTCTTTCATTTCTCAGTTGATATGTTGTCATGTATCCATGCACATGTTCCTGTCTAAAGTGTTCTAATTTTGTACTACGAGTCACACTTGATCAGCGATGACATTGATGTGTCATCTGTTATTCAGTAACTATTTACTGTATGTGTCATCTGTTGCAATTTCCATCCATCAGGATTCTACTATTTTTGATGCTTGTGTTAAATTCTTGATGCAAGCAGCTGCTGTGACTTTATATGCTTGTGTTAAATGAGTAGTTACACTCCACTGAAGTAATGAAAGCTTTAATTCCTATGCTTATTCCTGTGCCGATCTCAGGAATTAGTATACCTTATTATTCTTTCACTCTTAAGTGATTTCCTGTGGTAAATATACACTTAGCCTATTATCCTCCAGATGTGTGTCCTTGTTCGTCGCCACACCGCGGAAGCTTCTGGCCGATGAGCTCGCGACTGTTGACCTCTTCAAGGACAATTCATTTGAGTCTCGCTGTGAGGTACGACCGACTCCCCTCTCCCGTTCCAAGTTATTTCTGAGCCGGGCACACGACTTATAGGAGCACTATCTGTAGGATGCACAGTTAAGTTTGCGATGTATATTTTGATGAAAATTTTCTTGCATACAGCCTATTTGTGGTAATGCTTATGATATGCATTGTGTGCTGTTCATGTGCTTAATTGCTTTATCATAGCTATTTCCACAACACTTAATGGCAAGATCTTTATTTATTAATACATGTGCCTAGTAAAAATATACCTTATTTATTAACACTTAATACTGTGCTTGCTGGCATATATGAGCTTGCTATTAGTCTCATCACTTGATCACTGTTTGTATGATCCCAGAATGTTACTTTGCTTGTTTATTTTGGTACCCATTCATTATACAGAATAATTTGTTCTTCTATCCCAGAATGCATTTGCGCTTCTCAGGAACAGCAAGTTCTTCTGTATAGCCATGACACTTCTTATATAGAATAATTTGTTCTTCTATTCTTGTTCTTTTTATTACTACATGCTCTGAAGTTGTCTGCATGTAAATACTATAGCTTGTGCTATTTATTCTCAGTATATGACTCCTGATATTTCTTGATTGCAGTAGGTAATACTCCAAATATAACTAAAATTCTTTCTACTTGCTGTATACTGGGGCTGTATTCTTGCTAGAAATGTCACCAAACGGGCTATGTACTCGCTGGCAGCCCTGAGAGTAGCTGCAAGATCTGCGGCCTCCGCATCTGTATGGTAGTTCTGGGCCGTGCCCTTTCTGATTCTTGGCAACCGCTGAAGGCTGTATGATAGTTAGTTCAGATTGCTGTTTTGTTTGAAAAAGTATCTAGCTGTTACACTTTTAGACCTAGTTATACACTGATTGCCATTGCATCGATTCTGACCATTGTATCTGTGTTCTTTGATGTAACAGACTGATTCTGGCCATTGTATCTGTGTTCTTTGATGTAACTGACTGGTTCTGGTTGTGTTATTTGAAGTACTTTTGTTTTCTCACTTTTCTGATTTAAATATATATTATGTATTTGCTGGCAAATTTAAATATGAAGATGGTGGTCCTGATAATTGGGACCCATTAATTACAATATTAAATCTGTGACTTGAAACATGACAGTTGGGACCCACGTGTTAGAAACTGTTTACTGACTAGTGGACCCCTTGTTTAAAAAATAAATAAAACTACTGATACAAAAAGGCCACGGCCCAGAACTAAAAATGTTGAATGTTAGGCTTTGGCCCAAATAGCTGACCAAAATTGATATAGGAAAAATGGCTGAATGTTGGGCTTTGGCCCAAATAGCTGACCAAAATTGATATAGGAAAAACATAAAAAAGGCCGAGTTACTGGGCTTGGCCCATCTAGAGCAATGCAACTGGACTGGGCTAAATTCAAATTACGACCATTTCGTTTGGTCACAATTCTGCCACGTAGGATTGGCCACGTAGGATCCAACGTGGCCTAGCCAAATTGGTAGTGACCAATTTTTGGGTCATAATGCTTATGACCATCTATTTTGGTCATAATCGTTTATGACCAATTTAAAAAATTGATCGTCGCAGGTGGTCAGTGACGCTCAACTGCCGACCAACTATTTTTGGTCAGAAGAGGGTCATAAGTTGAGCAACAATGACCATCTAGTGACCAAAATGAAGGGCCACTAGTCAACAGATTTCTTGTAGTAACAGCCCATGTATGTGAAGAAGGCCATGCCCGGGGCCTACCTATATTGCATGTACCAACCATGGGTCACACCTATACACATATGTTAGGGACACATGCATATATGTTTCCTACGTTAGACGATGCTCCGGTGGTCTATATCCGGTGAAACCCTAGACCGAGGGGGTTCGGAGATCTACCCCTATAGCTTTCTCTGTACGAGGCCTCGCCGATGGATCTTCTGCTTTATTTTGGTTTGTTTAGAACATATATTCATGGAAAGCAAAGGTTGGGCCCACTTTACCATGAAATAGGCTCCGGTAGACCCGTAGCGAGAGTTTCCACGTACAGATCCTGGATTTCATCAAGTGTTAACAGCCCATGTCTCTGAAGAAGGCCATGCCCGGGACCTACCTATATTGTATGTACCAACCTTGGGTCACACCTATACACATATGTTAGGGACATATGCATGCATGTTTCCTACGTTAGACGATGCTCCGGTGGTCTATATCCGGTGAAACCCTAGACCGAGTGGGTTCGGAGATCTACCCCTATAGCTTTCTCTGTACAAGGCCTCGCCGATGGATCTTTTGCTTTATTTTGGTTTGTTTAGAACATATATACATGGAAAGCAAAGGTTGGGCCCACTTTACCATGAAATAGGCTCCGGTAGACCCATAGCGGGAGTTTCCACATACAGATCCTGGATTTCACCAAGTGTTAACAGCCCATGTCTCTGAAGAAGGCCATGCCCGGGACCTACCTATATTGCATGTACCAACCTTGGGTCACACCTATACACATATGTTAGGGACACATGCATACATGTTTCCTACGTTAGACGATGCTCCGATGGTCTTTATCCGGTGAAACCCTAGACCGAGGGGGTTCAGAGATCTACCCCTATATCTTTCTCCGTACGAGGCCTCGCCGATGGATCTTCTGCTTTATTTTGGTTTGTTTAAAACATATATACATGGAAAGCAAAGGTTGGGCCCACTTTACCATAAAATAGGCTCCGATAGACCCGTAGCGGGAGTTTCCACGTACAGATCCTGGATTTCACCAAGTGTTAACAGCCCATGTCTCTGAAGAAGGCCATGCCCGGGACCTACCTGTATTGCATGTACCAACCTTGGGTCACACCTATACACATATGTTAGGGACACATGCATGCATGTTTCCTACGTTAGACAATGCTGCGGTGGTCTTTATCCGGCGAAACCCTAGACCGAGGGGGTTCGGAGATCTACCCCTATAGCTTTCTCCATACGAGGCCTCGCCGATGGATCTTCTGCTTTATTTTGGTTTATTTAGAACATATATACATGGAAAGCAAAGGTTAGGCCCACTTTACCATGAAATTGGCTCTGGTAGACCCGTAGCGGGTGTTTCCACGTACAGATCCTGGATTTCACCAAGTGTTAACAGCCCATGTATGTGAAGAAGGCCATGCCCGGGACCTACCTATATTGCATGTACCAACCTTGGGTCACACCTATACACATATGTTAGGGACACATGCATGCATGTTTCCTATGTTTGACGATGCTCCGGTGGTCTTTATCCGGCGAAACTCTAGACCGAGGGGGTTCGGAGATCTACCCCTATAGCTTTCTCCATACGAGGCCTCGCTGATGAATCTTGGGTCCAACCTTGTTTTGTCATGTTGCTATGACCTAACCAAATACAAACCAAGAGAAGGCTACACTTTGCTACCCCCTTACGATGCACGTCTAGGGGGGTAGATGACGCGGGACACACGAGCTAGGGTTTCGGTGGAAGGGGGATTCCGGTGCCTCGGGGTCCCTAGGGAAGATGCATGTGGCCCTAGCACATTGTTTTTGCATGGGGCTATGACCTAACCAAACACAAATATAATAGGGAGAAATGTCCATCGGGGTACCCCCTCCCATCCGGATAATATCTAGTGGGGGGTAGACGATGCCGGGTTTCGGAACTACCGCACTCCGACGTAGGAAAAGCATGGAATCTTTGAACAACTTCTTCAAAATGTGTGAGACATAAAATTTAAATACATGCATACGATAACACTAACACAATTTGTCAACATGTCGCTGCGAGAGACAAGATTCGCAACGTTATTTCATGCGGACATGTGGAGACGGTTATTTGAAGGGGTACGAATTTGTCCAACTGATAAAAAATATAACCATATTTAAATGATTGATATTATTAAAGAAATAAGTATAAATTCAATACATGACATTAACTACATAAAATACAAAACACTATGCAGGGAATAAGCCGAGGGTATACGCCGACGGCCTGGAGTACACCGAGGGCGGCCGTCGGCGTATAAGTAACGCCGTGACGACAGGAAACTTCTGGGCCACGTGTCCCCAGCCTACGCCGGCGGCCCGAATACGCCGAGGGCAGCCGTCGGCGTATGGCCTCCTACGCCGACGGCAACCCTACGCCGACGGCTGCTTTGGCGAGCACTCCTGGAGGCCTCCTACGCCGACAGCACCAACATTTGGCCGTCGGCGTAGGCGTTGGCCGTCGGCACCTCTGCCCATTCCTGTAGTGCGGCCGGCTAATATTTCTGCCCAACGCCGAAGCGGTAAGAGACCAACGCCAGAGCATCTTAGATATTTTGCTACTGAAGCGGTAGGGGGCAAAGCGACAGGTTGGATATTTTGGCAACCGTCCTCACCTCCCTATAAATAGATACCCTGCGTATGCTTCAGCACACCGTATCTATGTAGAGAGTAAGAGCAAACTCAGTGAGAGGTAGAGCTAGCTGAGATTTGTGGCGAGTTCAGAGTTTGGCGCATCCTTCTCGAGTGTGATTTTCTTTCGACGTTGGTACCGGTGTATGAGCTCGTTTTGGAGTACGCCGATCCTAGCTAGTATCTGGAGTATCCAACTATTCCTGTGATGATCAGCGTCGATAGCAGTTTAGAGGCAAGTAGACACTTCAATCTTGGATCCTTTAAGTAGTGCTTTGCTACTTTCCATATCTCGAAACACTGTTATCTCCTTTGGTAATTCAGTTGGTTAAACCATTGTTCTTTTGATTCTGTTATTTGCATCGTTGATCTACTGCCACTTGAGAGAGTGATGTGGTTCTCATAATTTCTACTAAATGATACTCGGTTGAGATAAACTGTGATCTCAATATTGAATCGACATAGTCCGATGGGCTTAGTGGAGCCATGGATACATCTTACTGGCTGATTATTTCAGCAACTGTAACATTGATATTTCTTTGTGTCTTTGATCCTTGGTATTGGTATCACGACGGCAAACATATTGTACCGGTCACAGTTCAGGTATGGGACTGTCTGTGTTCTCCGCTAGGGACGGCCCTTGTCATGGAATGTGTCGGTGATGGATCTGTAGGAGCGATCGACATCAGTAAGTCAGGGTGTCCGGGTCTTAGCGGGTAAAAGAGCACTGCTCGGCTAGCACCTGTGTGGAGCTAGTCGAGACTATCGATGTCGGAGTACCCCTCTGCAGAGTGTAAAAGTGTGGATATTCACCCTTGTGACTCCCGGGTAGGGAATGCTTGCGGTCATGTGTGATGCCAATTACTATTCCTTCCATTTCCGTTAAATTCATTTATCTTTGTTGCCTTATTCATTTCTCCAAATTAGATTCCATTTAATACCTTGTTAATCTTCCATTGATTCCACCTGATACCTTGACTCATCCATTGATTTTTGTACTACTTGCTGAGTATGTTTATCGTACTCACCCAGCTCCCCTTATGTTTTTGGATACAGTCAGAGGCGCAGTGGAAGCGGGTTGGAAAGCAATTTAGAGAACTTATATTTGTGTTGTAATTGCAAATAAACCTGTAATATTAATAGATGAGCTTCTCGATCCACTATGCTGTCTATTCCTGCTTTTCTAGCCTTGCGCGTGTATAGACTTTTCGGTCTATAGGCGCGCGGCGGCTGTCATTCTACCGGGCCGAGTCTCGGGGCGTGACACTTCTAGCTCCTGCGCCACCTCGCGGATCGATATTCCGGCGAGCTTGGAGATCCCGATCTTCCTCTGTCCGCGGTGTCGGGCGGAAGTTGTTCGGTGGATTTCGCGCACAGAGAAGAACCCTAATCGTCCGTTTTATGTGTGCAGCGAGAAGGGGGTAAGAATCAGGGCAATTTCATTATTTTGTGGTCGGGATTTTTGAGCAATGGTTGATCTGTTGTTCGTGTTCATGCAGGTAAGATGTTTCTTTCTTTGGGTCGATGCTCTGGTCCAGATGCTGATGCATGAACTGCTAGAGACGGCAGCGGCCGCAGCGCGAGCTCAGGCAGAGGAGACGGAGGTAGCTGTTGAGCTCAGGAGTTTGAATCAGAAGATTAGGAAGCTTAAAGAAGCACAAATTAGCAATTACGTTTGGGAATTTGTAGGTGTTATGGTAATTGCAGTGGTTGTAATGTTGAAATTGTATTAGAAGGCATGCATTTGGGAGGAATTTGATAGCTAGAATTTGGGAGACTAAATGGAAAAAGGTTTCTGTAAAAAAAAGTATCCCAGTGTGTCTCCTTTACTAATGGGCCAACTCCATCCAATTAGGCCCATTAGGAATGGGCAATGAGAATGGTAAAAAAATAAACCAAAAAGTGGGGTGCGTCTAGGATTCGAACCCAGGACAGCGTGGTTTGGCAGCATTCAGGGTTGTGCTTGTAACCGGTGGGGCTGATGGAAAGATATTGAGAAGCGTAGGGAAGAATGGTACATATAGTAAAATCATTATTTGGTTTAGGATTGAAAAAACATATGTCGTGTTTGTGATTTATACAGGAGCATGTTGTATTTGTGCATGATCTTGTAGTGTGTTTTTTTGCGGCAAGAGAATGTCGTGTTAATTTTGTGCATGGTGGATTATGAGAAAATAAAGATATCCATGAATTTTGAGAAAAATAAAAAGAGCATGTAAATAAAAGTACATATGGACCATTGTAAATAATGGTATCACCATGGACGGATCCAGGAATTTGACTTTGGGTGTTCAAAAGGTTAAGATCTGTGAGTTTACGTAAATAAAAGTACATATAGACCATTGTACCAATATTATTTCACAAAAGGTGTTGAAGAAAATACCCTCTCAACACTAGCAGTGGTAGGGTTAACAAAAATTTGAGAAGCTTGTAAAGAAGGTTATAGGCCATATTCTTGTTTGTTTCAATAAGCATAATAGAGAGTTGAATAATATTTTTGAGGTTTTACACATCTAATCTCTACGCATATTAGAAATGAAAATAATAAATCAGTAATACTTATTATCACGCATAATAACTTAGATATAAGATGCAAAGTAGCATGATCACCAAAGTACACATAATAACACGACAATATATTAGATAGATGGGTACCCTAGATGGCGAGTTTAGGGGACGGACATGACACACGGCACGACAAATGACAGGACATAGAAAATAAAATGATAAATCTTAAAAATATGACAAGCTGCCGGAGAACATCTTCTTCTTTTCCGCATCACCTTCTTCACCACCGTCTTCACTTGTCGTATGGGAGGCAGTGCATATGGTTCCTAGTGGGGAAGATGCTGGTGATGTTGGTGAAGATGTTGTAGTTGGTGAAGAAGATGGACTCGCATCCGCACCAGAAGACCTCGCCGAGGAGCTCGTACGCGTCGAACGGGTTGGTGACGGTGACCGTGAGCAGCTTGAGGGCGACACCATCACGAACCATGTTGAGGCGGTACATGACTGGTGAGCCCCGTGGGAGGTGGGCGAAGCTGTCGGCAAGGAAGTCTTCTGCGAGATTAACGGGGCCCCTCCACCTGGACTGCGCCCACACGCGGAGCGTGGTCTCCACGAACGTGCCCGGAGGGTATTGCTGCTCCGGTGTGGTACGCGGATGACGCAAGGTCGGTCCGTTGTACTGCATCTTCTCGGCCGGGTGGTGCTTGGGATAGGGAAAGGAAGAGGAAGAGAGGTGGGTGGTGTGTGCGAGAGGAAGATAGGCGCCTTTTAAAGAAGAGGAAGAGGAAGAGGAAGAGGAAGAGAGGTGGGTGGTGGGTGCCATTAGGGTTGCCAATGGAACCAAGCGGTGCGCGTGGATAACCGGTTCGTGGACTAGGGTGCAGTCGTCATGGAGAACCAAGCGCTTGTGTATCCGTAGCCGTTTTGAAACCAATTTTCAAACTAAACAATGCAGTGACGCATGCGTAGCTGAGTCACTGCGGTGCATCTGAAACGAGCTTGGTGATGGCGCGTCCAACGAGTCACTGCGTCACTGCCGCCTCTCGCGCATGCATGCAGTGTCGCCGCCTCCCGCGCATGCATGCAGCCTCATCGTTTTCCGCGCGTGCCTGAAAAGGCTGAGACGCCCGCATTGCCCAACGGACAGGACCCCGTACTGCGACACGGCCCAACAGTCCAACTAGAGTGCACGTTGAGCATCCATGCGTGGTGCTAAAAAAAAGAGCGAAAAAAATGAGTCTAGCCAATCATAGCGCAGAACGAGCTCCGCGCGGATCGCCCCTAACAGTGGCCGCAGATGAACGATCGGACGGCTGCCGTCCAGCCAATCAGAGTCAAGAACGAGCAGACCACGGATCGCACGTCGCCTGCTCGCAGATTCCTTCTAGAAGATCGATTGGACGGCTACAGTTCAGGACTGGGGTTATATCGGACGGATGGTGTTCTGCGCTATGGTTTGTAGTCAGTCAAAGATGTTTCAAAAACTTTGACTAGCGCATAAAAAATTCAAAAATATGAAAAATCTGCGCACATAGTCTTCTTATGTCATATACTAACGATTCAAGTTGATAAACAAGGTGTACATACATTTAAACAAAAAAAATCATGTATGTAGTGTGATATCTAGAACTCTGTCGTATGAAGTCAAGGGTGAAGAGAGGTGATTTAGGTTTTGGAACTTGAAAAGTGTCAAAACCCACACAAAGCTTCCTTTTGGAGTGACTAAGAAGGATGCAGGCTTAGTTTTTCATTTTCATGTTTCAAAAAAGTTTAAATGTTGGTCAAAGTTAGGTTTGACCAATATTCAAATGAGCATAAAAAATTAAAAAAAAATTAAAAAAATGAAAAACCTATGTACATAGTGTTCTTATGTCATATACTAACGACTGAAGTTGTTAAACATGATCTACATATATTCAAACAAAAAAATCATGTATGTAGTGTGATATCTAAAACTCTGTCGTATGAAGTCAAGGGTGAAGAGAGGTGGTTTAGGTTTTGAAACTTGAAAAGTGTCAAAACCCACACAAAGCTTCCTTTTGGAGTGACTAAGAAGGATGCAGGCTTAGTTTTTCATTTTCATGTTTCAAAAAAGTTTAAATATTGGTCAAAGTTAGGTTTGACCAATATTCAAATGAGCATAAAAAAATCAAAAAAAAAATGAAAAACCTATGCACATAGTGTTCTTATGTCATATACTAAGGGCAGGAAAGCCATTTGGCTGATTTAATGAAGGTCCAAAAAAAGCTTGCTTACAAATGAGGTCGTTTACCCTACCTTTGGAGCTCCTTTTTAGCACATTTCTCATGAATGTGAGTGTACCTCGAAAAATGGGCTCGGATTGATGTCCAAGTTATAACAAACAAGTTTACCATTGTTTGGAAAGCATTGTAACATCCAAATAGCATGTCAAACAAGTTTACCATTGTTTGGTTCAAATTTAATTTTTTGTTTAAATATGTATCATCATCATTCTAGCATTATTCAAACATAATTCTAACATAGGTCCAACATCATTACACACAAATAGAACAACATTCATAATGTTTCATAAATTCTACTTGGTTCCCACTCAATCATCTCCAAAGCGTAAGGGCTTCTTTTTGGTCCTTGTGCTTCTTGCTGGCACTTTGCTCCTTGTGATCCGCCACCACTTTTCTCCCTCTGCTCTTCTCTTCTACTCTTCTCCTCTTGGTTGTCGGTACCTCAAGTACCTCAGAGGTCACTGCCAGTTTGTTTGAACCTACCACAGAGCTGTACAACAAAAACACATATCGGGTTGGAATTAATTTGCTCAAAATAGTAGAACTCACAATAGTATTGGCAAGAATTACATACCAAGTAGAACTCACAACCACAGAATTTGGAGCCTCAGTTGGAGCATCATTTTTCTCACCATCAATTGGAGCATCATTTTGCTCACCATCAATTGGAGCATCATTTTGCTCACCATCAATTGGAGCATCATTTTGATCACCAACAATTGGAACATCAGGTTGCTCAGCCTCAAATGGAACATCAGGTTGCTCATCCTCAAATGGAGCCTCATTTTGATCATTTCCAGAATCAAAATTTCCTTGGTCATTTTGACCATCGGCAGAATCATCACTTGGTGCCTCATTTTGATCAACCGGCTGCTGATCTTCATTTTCATCGTCGAAACACTCTCCGAACGCTAGATCTACTGCATTATCACAATACTTTGCAAAATGACCTGACCCACCACACCTTGTGCACTTACGATTCCTTGCTCCAAGTCCAGATCCTTCGCTGCGAGGTATAATTCGACTCTTCCTCGGTCTACCTGCTGCTCTCTTCAGAATTGGAGCACACAGCTTGAAACCAGGGTCCACTATGTCCCATTGTTGTTTTTCCTCCAGAGCAGGTAAGGCATGAGCATATGTGGCTTTAAACCTTGCAACAGAGTAGTATTCATGCACATACTGTTGTATGTTCCCTGCTTGACCTGAGAGAGTAGTGATGAAAAACAAGGCATGAATGCATGACAACCCAGTTATCTGCCATTGCCTACAACTACAAGTTCTAGCTTCTAAATCCGCTGGATATCTCCATTCCCTCTTCTCTTTATCCAAAAATGATACCTCTGCTGTGGTGGTCGAGCAAAGATTCATGTCCATTTCCAAGCCTCTTGTTTTCTGCTTCAATTCATTCATCACCGAAGGGATGATAATGTGGCCCATGAATTTTGCCGCGGCAATTCCTGCACGAACATGAAACTTCTTAATGTATTCTATCCTTATCTTGTCAAGCAAATCAACCAAATATAGACCCTTTAGTTTTCGGATCATTGAGTTGAAAGACTCTGCAAGAGTATTTTGCACATAGTCAACTTTGCTCAGGTCACTGAATTGGCTTCTCGCCCATATCTTGGAGTGGTGTGTTTCCAAAAATTCCTTCACTTTGTCATTCTTGTATAACTGCCCCATGTGGTAGTTGTGCTTCTTCACACTGCAAGTCAAAGATACTGGCCACAAATTTCTCGGCATACACCTTTCCTTTGAATTTCCTCCCAAAATTTGCAGCAAGGTGACGCATGCATTCCCTATGCTCTACTCCAGGGAACACATTATCCATGGCCACTTCTAAACCCTTGCATGCATCTGTATGAATTACCAACCCATTGGGATGTGCAATAGCCCGGCGTAAATTCTGCAAAAACCAAGTCCAGCTCTCCTCACACTCTATCTCAAGCACACCGTATGCAATTGGAAATACAAAATTATGTCCATCAACTGCACAAGCTGCCACTAACTGCCCTTTAAACCTCCTTGTGAGGAAAGTTGCATCAATAGCTAAATAGGGCCTGCAGCCTTCCAAAAAACCCCGGCGACAAGCCTCAAAACATACAAAAACCCTCCTGAAGCATTCTTTGGTCATTGTCACTCCCCTTAATCTGTACTCCACGGAGTGGTGGTCAATATCTACAATACTACCTGGGCTGGTCCTCTCCACTTCACCCTTGAATGAATACAACCTTTTGAAACTTTCATGCCAATTACCATAAATAGATTCCATAGCATGTTGTTTACCATTGAACACCCTCATGTATGGTAAATCTATCTAAAACTTTTCTTTTAGCTTCTTCTGCAACTCCTTTGTACCCACTTGGTGGTTTTCTGTCACCCATCGCTTTACTTCTTCAGCCACCCATCTTGACTTGGCTCTACTAATTGTTTCCTTTCTAAGAGTTGATTCCAGGCATGTGTGCCTAAAAGGGTTCACTTTGACTTGAATATTTGTGCTATTTCGCATTTTAGATGCGTGCATCCTCCATGGACAATCACCAGTCAGACAGTGCACTCTGTAACAGACAGTATCGCTCTTGTCAACTTTAAATGTCCGTTCTGCCTTGATGCAGTAGGTCACAAGTGCATTTTTGCACTCACTCTTGGATGAAAAGATGGAACCTTCTTCCATCTGAGGGTTCTTAGGGTCCCATTGAATAGGTGGAAGGTCTTCTTCCTCACCCTCCTCGTCATCTATCATAGAAACATCAGTCTCAGCCTCATCTTGGTTTTCAGCACGACATGCCCGTCGTAAATTCTGAACTATATTAGAATATATCCTCTCTTCATCATCTACATAGTCAGGCTCCACTTCTCGGGGGACCCTACTGCCGGTGCCTATGCTTGTCGAGCCACCACATCGCCGTGCACTAACTGAAGGTCCTGAACTGTTCTAGCTAGAGCTGCCATTACGATGACATGATTCTGCCCGAGAAGGTCCAAGTGCCGGCACAATCACATCATTTTGCAGAGTCACATGAAAGTGCCCTTTCTCCTTATGCTTAGCAAACATGGTAGCGAGCTCTGCATTATTACTTACTTTCACCCATTCACTTCCTCCATTGTAGTATCTGAACTCCACTTCATCATGCAAACCCCAAGGATATGGACTGCAAATTACCTCCACAAATTGTCTAAAACTCCAATTACAATCCATCGGCAACGGATAATTGAACCCTCCTTGAAATTTCTTCCTATTCTTTGCATCCATGATGTATCGGTCCCTTCTAATGTTCAACAAGAAAGCAAACCGCATCTCCATCCTATGCCATGAGCAAAGAAACGCAATCAGCACACCAAAATCCAAAATCAAACCGCAGAGAAACCGCAAAATCAACCAAAATCAATGCACAAAAAAGCTTAATGGTGAGAACACTTACCCCTCGGGAAACCAGTCGTGGATGCGGAGGGTCTCCGGCCCGATGCCTGCCTCGCCATGTTCATCGCTGCCACTTGCCATTTCGTCGAGCACGTGGCGGGCGCACTGGCGGAACAACCGCCCCTACGGTGGCGTCGCAATAGCGGCGGAGCAGATGGCGTCCGAGGAGGGGGCGGCGGAGCAGGTGGCGTCCGAGGAGGGGGCGTCCGAGGAGGGGGCGTCCGAGGAGAGGGCGACGACGTAGGTGGTCGCGGGAGCAGGAGTGAGCGTGACGCCGGAGCAGGGTGAGGCGGTGAGCCAGGCGCGACCGGTGAGCGTGTCGATCTGGCAAACTTCCCCTTTCCCACCTGTAAGTTCCGGACCAACCCTATCACTAAGTTGCCCGGTCCCACATGTAAGACCTGGACCCACCCTCTCACTAACGCCACTGGACGGAATCGGGCCAAACTTGGCCGTTTGGCCTCGCCATAGCACCTGCGCTCTATGTAGTGGCAAAACTGAGCACCCTTTAAAAAAAAGGAATAATTTGAAGAGTAAGAGACTGATTGAACTTGAGCCGGTACTTGACCATGCAACAACACTTCATAATCGGTGCAATTCATCTTTCAAGAAAGCCCGGCATTCTCATGATTTGTTCCAAAAAACTCCACTCAACCCTATTGTAAGCCTTGCTCAATAGCGTCCAAACTTCAACGCTGCCTCCCCCCAATAGTCTTGGAATGCTTATTGTGTGTATGGTGAGTACTCCCCCCGTCCTAAACTAGCCATTCTAGATTCAATTAAAGTCAAACTTTGTAAACTTTGATTAAGTATATAAGGAAAAATATAAACATATATAATATAAAATGGATATTGTTAGAATCATCATAAAAATACTTTTACATTATATGTATTTGATATTATAAAACTTTATATTTTTAACAATATATTTGGTCAAATTTTATCTAGTTTGACTTTGACTAAACCAAAATACAAGGTAAAAAAGAAAAAAAGAGTAGCATCATACGAAAGTAAAATATTATCCGTGGTTAGCCCTTTTGGCTTCCGAGTACAAACGCACTTTGTTTATACTACTCATAGTGGAAGTAACATAGCTAGTAACATCACACACTCTAATGCATTTTGATGACATGGCATGCTATTAAGTAAGGAAAGAAAATGTTGTGGTACATATTATGTTATTATAACATCACACACCCTAATACACAATAATTCTATAACCTAATAAATAAGATCTTGCATGACACCACACATATATTATTCCCTACTATGAAGATAGTAACATAAACTAGTAATATCTGCATGATACTAATCTATGTTACTCCCCACTATAAGCAACCTTAGGAAGATTTCATTTATATTCCTTTAGCTAGTTAGCCAACAATTTTGAGATTAATTTATACATGACTTTACATAGGCTGATTGGGCTCAAATTTTTCATAGCCTCTACTAGCTTCTTTGTCTTGGTGATTGGACGCAAATCTTTCAGAGCCCGCTAGATAGATAGATGCACTAGGTTTGATAATCCATTGTTTTCTTTGTCGTAGCTTGCAGCGGCACAGGCGCACAGCTCGAGCGAGCTAAAAGGCAATCCCTATACCCCGCTCAATGCGGCGCAGGCAGGACACACCGCACACCTATCCTAGGCGTGCGTGTCGTGATGGGCCCGGCCCGATAGCGAGGGATGCGGGGCATTGGTCATCTTCTTCGCAGCGCCGGCGATGGAGGTGCAAGGAAGGACGCCACGGCGGCGCCACGAAGCCGCCGACACCGCGGCTGGCCGCGGTGGAGGCGGTGGAGCAAGCACCGGCGCGCCACGAAGCCGCCGACGCCGCGGCCGGCCGCGGTGGAGGCGGCGGAGCAAGCTCTGATTCTTAGGGTTTGAGGGTGGGGTGGGGGTCGCCGGCGCCAGAGAAGAAGAGGCTGCCATTAGAGGGGTCTAGAGGGATGGCCGGAACCTCGTCGGAGACGGGGACGGCGCGGCTGGCCGCGCCGTCGCCGGCGGAGGTGAGGCCAAGATCTCAAGGTTTCGGGTGGGTAGGGGTGCCGACCGGCGGTGGCGCGGAGCTAGAAGGGCACGGCGGCGAGGCGACGAGGTGGGTGGAGGGCGGCGACGGCTGTTCTCGCTACAGACTGTGTGGAGGAAGAAGGAGGAAGAAGAAAAGTGTGCGGTGCGTGCGTGTTATGCCGCTTTAAGCGGTGTACAGGAGGACCCAGCTAAAAGGCTAGGACCAGGCGAGTCGATGGGCCGAGCTCGGTTACTTTACGCAATGGCCTTTGCGCAGTTGCCGTTTCGATGAGCAGCTTGGGAGGCGTGACGCAGTGCAGGGAAACTGCTCCCTAGCACGCGCGCTAGGGATGTTTCGTTTCGCTAAAGGTTGTTTGATTGTGGGCTCGGCCCGTTAAGATTTGTTCACTAGCTTTCTGTTTATCTCATGCAATACGAGAAGTTGGAGGTTCCTTCTTTCCTTTCCTGGGTTCCTCTTTTTCACGTACACCTTTTTTTTTTGTTTTTTTTCGTTCCTTCACACATTCGCTCCCTGACTTTCACGTAGGTCTTTTATTTTTATTTTCTTAGAGTATTTTTGTTTTCTACTTTTATTTTTCTTTTACTTTTGTTCTTTTTTGTTTCTTTGTACATTTCCTTTTTCGATTTCATTTTCATGTTTTAATCTTAATTTCATTTCATGTTTTCTAGTAGGCATGTGTTCCTTGAGTGTTTTTGTTCCATCTAGATAAAATTTCATTTTTATATTTTTTAAAGTTTTTTTGCAGCCGATAGTAATGATTTATGGTGCATATAGCTGAGATACAAATTGATTTCCACTTAGTCAGAATTTTTATCCTAGGACCTTAAATTGTGTTCCTCGTGCAAAAATAATTCATTCCCGGGCAATATGATTTTTGTTCCTCGTAAGCTAAATCTTAGTTCCTTGTAGATATGATTCATTCCCCGAGTGGTACATTTTATTTGTCCCAAATATAGTCATGATTTTGTTCCCGATGGTTTTCAATTTCATTCCCTAATGAATAGTTATTTGTTCGTTTATCTAGAAAATTTTGTTCCTATTATTTTTTAAAAACTGTCCCCAAAAATTTTTGTTCCCTGAATTTTCCGTGTGATGTTTATTTTTTGTTCCCGGCTGTATAGATTTTTGTTCCTTCATTCATAGATATTTGTTCCTCTTATTTTAGAAATTTAAAAAATTACTAAATTTTTGTTCCCTGAATTTTCGGTGTGATGTTTATTTTTTGTTCCCGGATGTATAGATTTTTGTTCCTTCATTCATAGAGATTTGTTTCTCTTATTTTAGAAATTTAAAATATCACTAAATTTTTGTTCCCTGAATTTTCGGTGTGATGTTTTTTTGTTCCCGGATATATAGATTTTTGTTCCTTCATTTCATAGAGATTTGTTCCTCTTATTTTAGAAATTTAAAATATCTGTAACACCCCACTTTTTGTAACCCTGTTTAAGTAGTGTTTAGTGAGCAAAAAATGAGGGCCAACAAAAACTTTTTGAGCAAACCTCTGGAAGTACTATTTCTTGCTTGTTGTCTTGGTTGTTATGTTATTGATGTCTAATTGAGTTGCTTGTTGAATAATATTGTGAAACAACACAATCCTTGTGCCCTTGTGATCATGCCTTTACTTATGCTTTTAGCTATTTTTTTTTCAACACCATTATCTTGGCAACCTCTCCTTTTGCAAATAATTCTATTTGTCCAAAACAAGAGCCAAGATTTATCTTTGAGACAAAGCTTCTATCAAAACTAAGTATTTACAAAATTATCGGGACCTACAAAGTAGAATGGTCCCACTATTTTACAAACATATATTTTGTTGACATTTATAAAAGGATTTCAAAACACCTTTAAGAAAACTTTCTTAGGGAGATGTTATGTCTCCACTAGTTTCTGAAAAATCTACAAAAGCTTTACTCCTTTATTTGAAAACTCTTTTCTACTTGACCATGGCATGATCATCATTGAGCACTTGTTCAATCATTGTTTCTGGTGATGTTGGATTAGCTACAAATGATTGACCTTGTGTGGTGAGTTGACTTTGTGTGACTTTGTTTGACTTTAAAGTGTTGTTTGTGTGTAGTTATGATTCATAGATAGGCCTGTGGCCTAACCTATTCAAAATACTTCCATTAATATTTTGTCTCATATAAGTTGTTTTCATGCTATCCTTCAATAAAACCCATCTTGTTATTACCCTCTCAATCCTGAATCCCTAACTCTAATGTCTTAGTCTTATCATGAGACATTAGGGGCCCCATTTTGAGGAATCTTAATACTAATCAAAACTAACCCAAGGAAAGCACCCATGGTGTTATTAGAATCATCTACATCCCACCTTAGGAGGCCCTCCCAGTTTTCCCAAAATATCTTCTTGCAGTCATTTTATCAAACACCTAGTGTGCAGACTATCTTCATGTCTGTTAACAGATTCAATTCTACAACCCTTGGATTAAGCTCCTCTATTCTATCCATGACAATGTACCATCCTATAACTCATATTTGGCATGTGATCTTCCATTCTTTCCATTACCTCCTGGTCATTTGAGGCCATCTTCAACTTGTTTCAATTATGTTTCTGAGGCTAATCAACTCACTGACCATTTGACTATTATCATATGCACCTTTGCTCACACTTCTAGAATTCGGAATTAATTGTTCAGAGACCATTCTTTGACCTATTCCTCTGATTTTTTGATCTACTCTACCCATCTATGCACTTGCATGTGCATTTTAAGGTATGCCACCTATTTATGTGTCTAGGTTTTGAACCCTAGTCAAAAACTGATTTCACCTTCTGGTTTTCTTTGATCCTCTTGATAATTAGTCAACACTCATCATAAAATTCCTCCACAAGTTCATTTTCTCTCTACTAGCATTTGGAAATGTTCTTCATGCACAATATCACTTCTCCTCCATCCAAGATGCCTACTTTCTTATCTCATCTTTCTTATTTAGCAAATGCATGGGAATGGCAACCATGTTATTTCTTGACCTCTTACTTACCCAATAAAATTCAGGGACTTCTACTATACAATATCTTTGATTTTAGAATCATCTAAGCCCAAAACCTTAACTCCCTCTTCTCAAAAATTTCTAAGATCTAGTCAAACTACTAATAGTGCAAATTCTCAAAGTCAAATAGTGGTGACCAAGTTTGCTTTGCAAAGACTTGGCTGAGTCATATCTAATATTCTCACCACTCTCCTTAAACCAGCCCTACATGCCCATGTTTGAGATCAACCTAATCTACCTCTTATATTCCAATTTGATCAAAGCATGCATCAAACTCTTTTTCTATCTCTAAGTACCTAAAACTCTTTTGAAACTCCACAACCACCTCATTGACCTCTCCAGCACTCTCCCCACCCTCTGGTCGAGTTTTACTGTAGCAGCAACCTCTCCTCTTGTCTTTAGTGCTTGGGAGAAGGTGGAGAAGGAGATCCATGCAAGATTTTTGTTCAACATTAAAATAGGTGCTGCAGCCCCACCCCTAGCTCCTGCTCGAGCAAGCCACTCCCTCTGTCCCCCACTCACTCTCTCACCGCCCAACCCAACCAACCGGAGCCCTCCAAGTACCCTACCTTGCCCCAAAGCGACCTAACCACCATACACCATCACCACTCCATATATAAGCCCACATACCCCTCTAGCCCATCTCTGCTTCCTCATTCTACTCCCCAGCACTTACCTTAGCCTCCCAGGGACACCTGCACGGCTCCCTTGCTCTGCAGCAGTGAGGAGAGGAAGAAAGATCCTCCCAATCTAGGAGGAAGAAGACCACCGTGCCACCTCTCTGGACCATCTCTGCTCTATATTCTCGCATGCATGCAATCCCCGCATCAATATCTATCTAATCCTACCCTTCTTTCCTGCCAGGAACGCCGAAGACCACCGCCCCTACTCCCGCCATGAAGCTCCTGGCACGGACGAGTCTGACGATTCCGGGCACCCGCCGCCGAGCTGAGACCACCCCTGGAGCCCCCGGGACCTCCGCACCCACCTAGACGCATCCCCGATGGCCGGCTGTTGCCCTAGGTGAGCCCCCGCCACCCCTCTGTGCAGGTTAGGGTTTCGTCCCTGGAGGACTCGACGCGGGAGAGACGAAGGCCTGGAGCCCTCGATCGGTTTCTAATCCAACGGCGGACATCACTCCATACCGGTTCGGTGCTCACGGGCCTTGGCCAGCGGGCCCAACAGAGCAAGAGATTGCGCACGTCGCCCGCGCGCAGCGAAGCCGCTCTGGGCCGGCCCGGCGCTGTGCAGCCCGGGGTCAGTCAGATCTGGCCCGTTTCCTGTTTTTTTTTTGTTCAAAATCTGTTTAATTATTTGAAATCTCCTGCTAGTTTCAAAAATGCATATAAATAGTTCTGTGAGTCCAAAAATGGTGATTCAAATTTCTATGAACTCCTAATGTTATTGGCTATCTGATTGTGCTGCATGTTTGATTTTTAGGTCTTTAGAATTTATCTGTGAATTACTTGTTGTAGATCTAGGGTTTTAGATTCATAAATCCATATCTGAGGTTGTGTGGGATGAAATTGATTGATTCCAATTTTCATAGATGCCCTGTTTCTATGTGAAGCTATAGGAAGTGTTTTTGCTATTTTAGGAGTAATACATCTCCTGTAATATTTAGTTTAGTGTTAATAGAAAAGTGACTTGATTTATTTATTGCATGCAGTAGGTTAAATATTTTTAGGTGATTCCACCTCTGGTGTGTTCTATATTACTGTAGCTTTCTAAGAATGCCTCTGGTAGAATTTTACTGGTTACAGAAAGTTTTATGGAAATAAAATGATTTTCTAGTGTTAGGTGAAACTAGGAAATTCATAGAAAATCAATATTTTGCTCTTTTGACTTGATTCCAATTTTGTTGGTTCTGTAGTATTGCTGGTTACTTGAATGCATGTTGGTTGCCTTATCTTGATGCATGTGTATGCCTGCAACTTGTTTGTTTGAGAATAGGGTTTAGTTGCTAATAGAAATTGATTTGTTTCTATGTGAGTAGTGTTTTCTTGTGAAAATATTGTTGGTTGAGGTATCTAAACTTGTTTGCTTCTGATACTCACTGTTGAGTAGTAGGTTGCATGATTGAGTGTGAATCTTGTATGCAAGTGTGCTTATTGTGTGTGTTGTCCTTTCTCCGGCGATAGATTCGAACGAAGAGTGTGCGGAGGAAGGAGAGGTCTTTGAGTATCAAGAGGAAGGTGTTCAGGGACAAGCCAACCAAGGCAAGCCATCTACTTGATTCATATCTGAAATCCTATCACAGCACTATGCATTATTCCACTCTTACTCTAACTGTGTTGCATTGTTTTTCTTATATTGCTAATTATCTCTAGTTAGCAATAGTTGGTGACTTAGCTCCACAGGTCACATTGGTATCATCCATGGAGGATGACTCCTTTACCACCTATCATTACCCCTGATTTGTAGAGGCTCGATGATTAGCATCGATGTCTTTGGGAAACACTTGTAGTGGAGCCAAAAACTCTAGGATGGGACAACTTCCGGAAAAGTTTCGAAAATGGTTACGAAAACCTTGGAGTAGTACCTACTCCACTGAAATGTTTTCTAAATGGTTTTGGAACAAGTGGACACTTGGGTTATGGAGGAAAGGAGTTGGTGATTTTAGAAAAAGGCATCGGTGTTTCTTTGTAGTCGCTCGAAACAATTAAACAGTGCAACCACATTACCCGGTATGGGACGGGCTTAGTTTGAAGTCTATCTGCCTTAGTGCGGGGAGCCTCGCACTATATAAGGGTCTGGAGGACCCCGGAATCCGGGTTGTCGCAAGTCATGGGCAACAGTGTAGCGGGCCCACCAATAGGCTACCCGTCCGGAAGACACTTGGGTTTCTCCCGCCATGGCACTAGAACTACGCTCGGCAGAGGTAGACGGCCAGGGTTTGCCGGGGATGTATACTCCATAGGGTAGGCACCCGTATTAAGGTGGATAGATGGACGGCTTTGATCGATTATCCGAACCCCGCATACTTGTGTATGACGGTCCGTGGTGGTATCCCGGCGGATTTATCGTTTGGTGTGGGTAAAGTGTACAACCTCTGCAGAGTGTAAAACTATTCGAATAGCCGCGTCCTCGGTCATGGACGGTTGTGGAGATCACTACATTGCCCAATGTCAGGTTTTGGTTTTATAAATGGTTTTCGAGAAAATGGAGAAGGGTGCCGGACGGAGTACTCGGAGGGTACTGCCGTGGCACGGTTATGGTTCGGAGTACTTGCAGGGTACTGCCGAAGGAATGGAAGTGGTCATGTGTGATTGACCGGAATTAATAAGGATGGTGGTCATGTTTGATTGACCGTCGGCTTTTCTCTTGAAAAGGAGTTTCCCCCTTTCCTAGAGCTTTTGCAAAGACTTCTCTTGTAAGTATCTTCTTTAATAAGGATATAGAGATGTCATATGACATGCTATGTCAACACGAGAATCTTTCTACAAATCTTCTTTAATAAGGATATAGAAATGTCGTGGGACAGGCTATATCGACACGTGAAGTTAGTAGCACATAGTTACTGAAACTAAGCCAACCCTTGCTACAGCCATATAGCATGTGAATAATTTTCCTCTCTTAGATGGTTTGCGAGTACAATTCCAAAATGTACTCACGGCTTTGTCCCTGGCTATTAACTTGGCCAGATTATGAAGAAGGTTATGAGGATGATGGTGAAGAGTTCGACGACGCCGGTGTGAACTAGGAACGTCTCCCAGTCAGTTGCCTGTAGGGTAGTAGGCATGGCTTGGGTCATCAACGCTGCTTGGTATCCGCTGCTTAGTTGTACACTTGCCCTGCGTGGCATTATCGGTCTTGGTCATGTGACCAATTGTAAGACTTTATTTCGGTACTGTAATGGATGATGTAATTCTGCTATCAACTCGGATATGTGGATTCACGACACACTGATCATGGGATCGTGAATTGTATGCATATCGGGTATTCCGGATGGGTAATCCGGGGTCCCCACAATATCACTATATTTTTGTTCCCTGAATTTTAGGTGCGATGTTTATTTTTTTGTTCCCAGATGTGTATATTTTTTGTTCCTTCATTCATAGAGATTTGTTCCTCTTATTTTAGAAATTTAAAACATCAATAAGTTTTTGTTCCCTGAATTTTTGGTGTGATGTTTATTTTTTGTTCCCGGATGTATAGATTTTTGTTCGTTCATTCATAGAGATTTGTTCCTCTTATTTTAGAAATTTAAAATATCACTTAATTTTTGTTCCCTGAATTTTTGGTGTGATGCTCATCTTTGTTCCTACATTCATAAAGATGTTCCTCTCTCTTTTAGAAAATTATTTTCACCAATATTTTATTAATTGATGTTTTTTTTCTCTGTAATGTTCATTTTTCCCCTAGTGTATAATTATTTGTTCTAATTGTCAATTGAGTTCTAGTTACTATTTAAAATTTGTTTTTGTTCCAACTTTACTTGTGAGCTTGTTCCAGATAGTTAAGATAATTGTTCTTCGTGTTTTTGGGCCAGTGGGACCTTGACACATTAGCGGGGTTTTCAATGCGTAACTTGAACTGGTGCAGAAGTGTGGACAGGGTTGGAAGTTGCAGCACGCACCACTGCGGATCTAAGCTGCGCACCGGCGCATGCCTACCGGGGTGCTCAGCACAGCAGGCCTATCAAGGCCAACTCCGTCCTCGTCCTGCTGCCCTACGAGCTCTGACGTGGGCGTCGGCCGTTGGGTTGCGAGTTGGCGCAGAACACAGGGGCGCTGACTCGATAGCTCACGCGACACGTACAGTACGAGCCAACCCGGCTTCCTGCCCAACGGTAGACCTGGAAGCGGGATCTCCGGCCGCAGGGTGCAGCCCAGAACCCAACGGGGATAAGCATGGAATATGCCCACAGATCCCGCACTGGCCTCGGTCGCCTCGCCTCCTCAATCCGACTATGAGCTAGTCCAACGTTATGAATCTCTATTATTAGACCGCATTCGGGTAATCACCATGGCATGCCGTGGTCTAGTCAAAAATTTAAGTGTCAGTCTAACTATGAACTAGTCCAACGCATGCATGCGATCATACAGAGCTCTATTATTAGACTGCACTGTTGTCTATTTAAACAGAGAATCATGAATCTACTTCATTATTGAGTCACTCACACTTCTTCTACTAGTACTGAAGAATATCCTTGCTTAATTCAAGTCTAAGTATGGACGCGCGGTACCTCGCCCTGTGCTTTTTCCTAGTACTGGCCCTGAATGGAGATCCTACTTTTGCAGGTAAGTTTTCCTTTTGTATCTCTGCTACTGTGGTCATATATATTTATCTAGGAGATACTAAAAAAAAATGGACCGACGGGGGAGAAGCCCCGCGGCATTGTATTAAGAGACCACATATTTCACCCACGAAAGAAATTCGCATCCACCAGAAATCAAACTCAGGTCGGCTTAGAGACGCCACTGCGCTCTCGCCACCAGGCCAAGGGCCCGTCCACTATCTAGGAGATACTAATACTAGACATATTTCAGTGATTTGTATGTTTCCATATAGAATGCGATCAATCATGTATCCTTCTATGCTCAGAAACTTACACGTGTTCCAGACTGCTACCTGCTAGTAGTTTAATTAGTATTTTGATGTGATGAAAACTGATTGAAGTTGTAAGTCGCTAATGTGTTTGTGTCATTTTATGCAGAGAACTGCAGGCCATATGCTACCGCAAGTCCATTCTGTTTTGCCTCTATGTGCCATGGGCAGTGTTGGGTAGAGGCTAAATTCTCAAACTCCTATGTCAAGGCATACAGATGCGACGGAAGCGGGTTAGAGCTCGCCTGTACCTGCGTTTTGTGCAGCAAATAGTGGACCTCTGGCAGGATTGAAGATAGTGCCAAAAAATCATCAAGCAGCGTTCCATAGTTCGTTTAATTTTTTTAATCGTCACAATATAAGTTCAGAAGGTGCCAGTTAGCTCTTATCTAGAGTAATAATTTTCTTCGAATTAGAGTAACAATTGCAAGTACTTAGTTTCTTCGAAGATTTAGTTGCAAGCTATATATAGCTTGATGCTCCTTGTTGTTTTATTATTTTTATGGATTCACTGCTTGTAAATAATTGTCTGGGTCTGGTTCTAGCATAGAGGCGCGTGCGATTGCTTGAAATTAATAAGCATGGCTTGTGCTTGACCTTTATACGCCGTGACAGTGCAACAGACGCATTCTCCTATATATTTTTATAGAAAGACCGAAAGACGTACCATAAGGTAGACTCCGGCATCATAAACGCATGGGCACTAGAATTAAACACTGGCGTCCTGTCTCGACTCTCTTTCACTTACCGGCGAAACCCATGGTCATTTCACTTCTGGGGGCCGGATGGGCTACCGGAAGGGACCAAGAGACGTCTCCCGTATAAATAGGTGTATCTCTGTGTACCACTATAATATGCTTAAAAATTGGTTAAATGGTGTTGATAAGAAACTAAAGCTAGCTAGAATACACATTGAGGTTTCAGCTTTATGTTGGTCCATTTCAAATGCAGAAATAACATTATTCCTTAATGCCAACGGCGGATTCTATTCTTTGATGTATTCATCTCATTAACCATTCTTTTTCTTACTCAATTCAAAAGTTTATGTAAATCTTCAAAGTGATTTCTATTTTCGTGCCCCACTTCAAGTCAAAATACTCAGTTTTGCTCCCCCGCAAAAAAATACTCAGTTTTGCCCCAAGCCATTACCTTTATACTTTTCTGTTTCTCCTTTGAAACCAACCTCGCAAAAAAGACCAAATGAATCGTTTCTGTGAGTCCACGGCCTTTGACCATTCTTGGATTGAGATCCTGACATATGTGGGACCCATTTAAACCTTGCACGTTGGGCTATGAAATGAACTTTTTGCCCTCAAATATGTAGTTTAACTGAATGAGAGAAACAAAGTGTTTGGCCGTGTGCATCCTAGGATGCAGTAGCCGGGATACTCCCCATCTATTATATATTAAAAATAATTTATGGGCTACCAGAATTAAGAGAAGTAGCCTAGAAAATCCCACAATAATCATACAAATCAAGCCATCAATTTGGCTAAAAGGGCAATGATAGCTGATGGATCTTAGTAATTATTTATTGACATGAAAGTTACACAAAATTACCCACCAATTCCCCTTAAATTTTTATGGAGCCATAGGTTTTCGTTAGAGAAAAACTACGGACTCAATCTACGCATCCACCTCCAAGCGCATCCTCACGGCTCACGCAGGCTGCCACTGCCATATACGCCTGCCTCCGGCCAGTCGACCTCCTACCCCGGTGCGTGCACATGAGTAACATTCAATTAACCCATGTACCCTCATTTATTTCTCACGGAATTACATAGAAAGAGCAATGCATGAAAATTCTTCGGCTATTAGAAGGCATGTACTCCTGCCCTAGCTGAAAGTAGAGATCAGCAAGTATCATTAGTTTTTTTTCCTTGATTCTTTGGGATAGCTACCAGGGTATTTTTTTTATACGTAATCTGGTGGTTTCTCCTAGATGTAACCGCATGACAAAGATCAGGATGGTGGTGCGGCAGCCAGATCAGCGTGATCTCCAATTTCTTCAACAAGCGCCGCTCAGGCATTGACAAGTACCCGAGCGACGCCGACATGATGCTCCTGCAAGCCAACATCTGCAACGAAGTTAGCGGTAAACTTTACATGCCGCTAGACATTCATGACCTGGAGTTAGTCACCATAGGTAGAGTGTACCAAGGCTTCTATGGTTGAATCTTCCTTCTTGAAAACTATCCTCACCAGTCCTGCACCTAAAACAAGTCCACTGCATCGAGAGCGTGATGCATATTTACTTTATATTTCAGGTGACCTTGAGTTGGAGTATTTTTATCGATGTTTAGGACAATGGGTGAACTTTACGGATAGAATCTTCCCAAGTCTAACCTAACATGTTCCATGCAAAGCCCATTGCAGGTTCTAGGTAAGACATCAGCGCAAGAGTTGAATCAATCACATAATGAACAAGTTATTTTCTCATATTCTACAGGTTTAACAAAGATCGTACGGAAAGAAGCCAGACAACTAAAGTTGGCAATGGAACTAATACATCAGCAGAAGGTGAAGACTTGATAAAAATACCAAGTGAAATACTACTAAAAAGGAAATGATCCAAAAAAAAGTAAATTGTGGGAAGCATCTATCCAAATTTGAAGGAGAAGTACCGCAAACAGGAATTCTTAGAAGAAAGAGCAATCTTATGTCCAAGGAATGATGCGCAAGATAAGAGAATATATTATGGATCAACTAGAAGGTGAAGGGAAAACATATTTAAGTTGTGATACAGTATACAAAGCAACAACCTTAAATGGTGAGACAGATATGCTATACCCAAAAGAATTTCTGAATCGGATAAACGTTCCTGGAATCCCAAATCATGAGCTAAACTAAAAATAGGTCTACCAATGATGCTCCTACGTAATATCAACCAAAGTGCTCGATTATGCAATGGTACAAGGATTTCGATTATTCCACTTGGAAAAGATTCATCGAGGTGCAAATAATAACAGGAATTGATGTGGGAGAAAATGTCTATATTCCAAGAATAATAATGTCGCGAACAGAATCAGCATGGTCGTTCCTTTTAAAACAAAGACAATGTCCTATTTCAGTACGCTTTGCTATGACAATCAACAAAAGCCAAGGCCAATCTCTAAACAAGGTAGGACTATATCTTGCCAAACAAGTTTTCACACATAGACAATGATATGTGGCATTTTCAAGAGTGACAAGAAAGGACGGGCAGCAGGTAATGGTGGATGACGAAGATAGCAAAGATGGTGATGTTGTCAAGAACATAGTCGACAACAATTTTTCTTAAGGTAAGGCTAAATGAAATTCTTTAAGTATAGTACTACTTTAACTAGATGATGCTACAAACCTTTTGAAAAATATATGATAAAAGGAAAAATTATTATTTGCCTAACCATAAATTTTATTTAGAATAATATCTTACATATACTTGCTAACTTACATGTTTTGATGGATTATATGGCAGGATGGATATGGTCTACTACGCTACCAAAATAAAAGAAATGTGCATCACAAGTTGGTGTAATCACTTTAAAAGAATTTTCCTAATAGCATAGTTCCTTTTATGATGTCGGGATTTGGTAAGCTTAGGGTTTCTTATGATAATATCTATAGTGAGTGTAAGTTTGTTAAAGATACTTGGATAGTCTATATTGTGAAACATTTATAAATAATACAAAACTCTAATCACATTGGATGTTTAAAGCTTCAGAGTTCCATTATATTGTATAGTACAACTTCATAGGTCAACCATTTGTATTTTATATTCAGTTCTTTAATTTGATTGTCTACATGCAATGAAAAAAGGCACAAATATATAAAATGGATGTCCCCATGTCATTTTACATTCATGTTATTTTGCTGGTACGTACATACAAAAATAGTTATGCCCCAACATCTACATGTTAAAAAAAATTGGACTATTAATACAGAAAATTAACTCTAAATTTTCTTAATTGTGCATGGGGTAGGGAGCCTAACACTGCCGATGCCGGTCCAAAGCCCAGAGAAAAGTGGAGAGGGCATTAATTGAATGTTAGCAGGAGAACTGCTAAATTCATTGATTAGATAGAAAATTTGTTACAAGAAAACATGGACGGAAAAACTCAGCAAGGCTAAGGCGTCCAAAACGAAAGATACAACGACGAACTCAGCCGGGATCGAAAGGAATTGAAGCTCCCGCCATGTTCCAAAGTGCGGCTTCATCTCGGATGCGTACCAAGAGACCCTGAATCGAGAGCTCTTCTTGTTGGAAAATTCTCCTATTTCGCTCACGCCATATCTCCCAAGCTGCAAGCATCAGCAGGGACTGAGCACCTTTCCTTTTATCGGCCGGCGAGCTAAGGCGGCACCGGCTTAGCCATTCAGACATCCCATGGATGTTTGTCCATGAGGCAGGCTGCAGCGATTGAATCGAGAGCTCTTCTTGTTGGAGAGGGCATTAAGGAAGACAAACTTACAATATATGTTTCATCAGTAAGTTATATCGCAAAGGGATTCAAATGGAAAATTTGTGATATCATAAAGTTACCATGCTTTATAGTACACAACTACATAACTCAAACTGCATATCTAAGATTTTATCCTTAGAATCAACAAATATGTGGTGCGACCACTGCAAAAACTATCTTATATCAGACCACCATCAGGGTGCTACTAAAATTAGCATAACCACTACAATGACCCTCACTAGGAAATCATTGCTATGTCACCTATTTGAACTTGTGCAAATAGCCTTGCAGATTAAAAAAACCATCTGACGGACAAAATTGTTGTATCCAAATAGGAAATTGATGTAGCCAAACAGGAAACAATGGGAAAGTATGACACTTTAAATTTCAATTATACATGACATGAAATGACTACGATTAACAATTTGGTAAAATTCATTTGACTTTATCCTCTTTATTACCTTTGTAGCTTTAGACTCACACACTACAATGAACTTAAATGAATGGGGACACATTTCTTTTTATTATCGCTCCGATAGTTATTTACAAACAATTGCTATGATTAATCTTTTGGCCCTTGAGATTATGCATCAACAAGGGTTACCGGAAACAAAATTGTCACTGATGAATTTCACCACACTATTTTCTTACTTAGCTGTAAAATAATTAATAGCTTTGTGTGGTAGGCAACCTGCTGTACCGTATTGGAGCTCTCTTGATACCATCCTGGCTGGACCCTTGCGCTTGGACGGGTATTATCACCCAACATGTAGCTCCCTAGATGCCATTTTCTGGACACCATTGCGAACAGCTGAGTATATCCTCGGGCTCTTCCAGGTCGAGGCGTCAAGCTGCAGTATAGATAATTAACGACAACCTTGGACTCCACCGTATCAGACATTACTTCTTCATAAGACAGTATACTCAGATGCACTCTGGGAATCTGACTGTGATCTGTTGCAAGTAATTAACTCTAGATTTATGCCATGTGTGTCATTTCTTCTTCAAATGAATTAAGTTAGATTTCAATGCGTTACCTGGAACTACATCGGGAGTACGCTCTAGTTTCCAAAAAAAAAAACAGTGTTTGGCCCTTAATTCTTGTTTAAACCATTAATACCAAGCACAACAAGGATTAAACAATAACAGAGGCACTACGGATTGCATCAATCGATGAAGCATGATGTCAATTTAACATTAATCGGCGGTTCGATGGCGGTAACGGCTTCTGTAGCATGTGCATGAGGTGCTTGCTAAGATCCTATTAGTCCGGATGTGCGCTCTCGTTTTGCCTAGAGGGTGTCTCGGGGTATGAGATGTTTCCGGCTCCTAGTTGATGGGGGGCTTTCGCGTGATCAGGGAATAAGGCCTCGTTAGCCTGATCTCCTTTTGTTGTCTAGTCTGTAGGTGTTGCATGGTTGCTTCGGGTGTTCTGATGTATGATCTTTGTAAGACCTTTGTTGAATAAAATAATAAAGAAGGCCGTATGCATCCATCGATGTAGAGGTTGGGGTTACTCTCCCATTTTGGAAAAAGATTGATTTTATCTACACTATGCAATAACAACTGGGCGAGCAGCAGCACTGCACTCTGGCTTATGTGGAATATTGTCGCCCCGCCTGGCTACCATTGAACGACAACTTCGGCAGCCTCCTTCGGTCGCCATAGCGCCAAGCTCCCCGTCCGCAGCCTGATCGAGCGGCCGAGTTCCTTGACGAACCTGCCACCCCCTCAAAGGGTTACTTTTAGCATGTGCCTACTTCAATCTTCAAGCTCTGTTTCTTTTGCAAATAGGACCATGGCATTAAAAGAAACAACAAACACTACAAAGCACCCCAAGAAAAATGAAAATTACAACAAGATCCTTGAGAAGCCCTTCATCTTCAACCTCCAGACCGTGTCGACGGCGTGCCGCCGCTACCACTCCTCCCTTATTTGGCCTAACGTTGTTGGTTGCGGACGGGAAGTCACCGAACGGGCCAAGAAGACCACATCAGTCCCGGAGACAAAGAAGAAGGAAGAACTGCCAAACAAGCTCCTTGATGATCCGAAGATCCCCACACCCAAATGAAATCCTCGAAGACCACACCACTCCCACAAGCCTCTCGATGTTGCCACCGAGATGGGGTTGAAGCCGGGGAGACCTTATTGCATGAGGCACCACCACCACCACCACCACCTGAGTGCCGCCGCTACAAACCTTGACCCTAAAAATGGAGAATGAAGCCCTCAAAACAGGGGGAAGGGCCCTCCCACCGACTAGGGCTGGGATCCACCGTGCCTCCATGGCCCAAAGGCCACAGAGACGGGGCGATCTGTGGCGGCGCTGGCGGTAGGCTGAGATCCAATCGCCCTGGGAGTCGCCTGTCCACGACGAACGGGCATAACGTTTTGCTCAAGTCCTCTTCAAGCTTTGTTGTTGGTTAGGCAGTGCAGCCACACTTCGGCTGACATGAACCAATGTCGCTCCCGCTGTTGTATATTTGTATGAAAACTCCAGCAACCGTTGTTTAGAGGCTAAGAGGCTATTTGGTTTAGTGGCTATCCACTGGATGGCAGTGGATATCCACTTTTTTGGTGGCTATCCATTGTTTGGTTTAGAGGGTGAAAAAAATAGGATAACCACTTTTGGCTCAAAATGGTGGTTGAGCATATCCCACCAAAAGAGCTAGATGAGCCCAACCACTTCTGGATAGCTCACCTCTGAAGCGTTTTCTTGTTGTTCACCCATCCTCCCAAGAAAATAACCATATTTTCTTCCCTACCGTTCCAGATCGATCTCAGGAGCCGGCCAGGGTCTTGCGGCAGTCAGAGGCGGCCACAGAGATGGAGCTTGGGAGCCAGCCAAGGCGATTGAAGTAGTTTTGTCTTGGCGAGGGGCGCTACAGCTTGTGTGTCAGAGTGGCCATGGGGCGGCCAGGGAGCGGTCATGGGGCTCGATGGGCAGCGCTGTGGAGAGCGGCCTGAAGGAATTATGCCCTTGAGGAAAATAATATTGGACTTATTTGCATAATCCGTCAAGTTCATAATAAGTTTAGAACTATGTCAATCAGAAACATTGACATAGGTGTAGTATTAAATGATTAGGAGTCCCCGGTAAAATTCTAGTTTACTGGTTCATTGATCAACTGATGATCGAGGTTTCCCGATCATGGTGCATTACGCCAATTGACGATGAGATTATGCCACTTGTTGACAGTGCCATGATGGACATTACCCACAGAATCAATTGCAACAAGATCGTGTCATGATGTTCATGTTGCAATATGAAGAAGTGTCGCAGCTTAGTCCTTAGACTGTGATGTTTAATACATAATCACTATTTCAGGAGGAAACTCTAATTGCATCAACCGTCATCATGTAACAGGTTGACTGAAAAGGTGTCTCTTGGGTTCTCCAAAGGGGTAGGTAGAGGAGTATAGCCAAGAGCGGGATTTGCTCATCTCCATGACAGATATGGTACTTTGGGCCCACTCAGTGAGAATACATCAATGCTGCACAGCATGTGACTAGGTCACTGATGTCTCAAAGGACCAGTTGCGAAACCCCAAGAGGAAGGTATGATGAGCACAGCAGTGAGTTTTCCCTTAGTATGAAACCAAGGTTGAATCGACCAGTAGGAGAAAGAAATCACTTCCGAAGGTTGTTGCTAGCTGACTTTGGCAACGGCGCCAGAAAACAATCTGGTGCGTGGCTTCAGCGCCAGCAGCAACGTGGAACCTGCACACAACCCAACCAAACTAATTTGATCCAACTTGCAGTGAGGTTGTCAATCTCACTGGTTCGCTGAAAACAAAGGATTAGACGTATAGTGTGGAAATAGATTTTTGTTTGCGGTAAAGTAAATAATGCTTGCGGAAAGTAAACAGTATGGTAATATAAATGTAAAAGAATGGACCGGGGTCCACATTTCACTAGAGGTGTCTCTCCGTAAAGATATAACATGATGGGTAAAGAAATTACAATTGGGCAATTGACAAAATAAAGAATGCATAACAATGCATGTACATGTCATGAAGATCACTATGAGATTCATTTGGGCATTACAACATAATACATAGACCGTAATCCAACTGCATCTATGACTAATAATCCACCTGCAGGATATCATCCGAACAACCCTTGGGTATTAAGTTGCAAGCAACACATTATCGCCTTAAGCAAAGTGTGTAATGTAAACAATACAATTATCCTTGAACAAAAGATTGTTGTTTTCTCCCTAGTAGCAACAGCACATCTACAACCTTAGAAGTTATTGTCACTCTCCCAGATTACTAGAGGCATGAACCCACTATTGAGCATAAATACTCCCTCTTGGAGTCACTAGCATCTACTTGGCCAAGATATCTACTAGCAACGAAGATCATGCAAGATCACAAATAACATAGACATGATAAATCAACAATCAACTTGACATAGTACCCAATATTCATCGGATCCCAACAAACACAACATGTGGAATTACATAAAGATGATCTTGATCATGATAGGCAGCTCACAAGATCTACACATGAGGCGCATGGAGGAGAAGACAACCATCTAGCTACATCTATGGAACCATAGTCCAAGGTGAACTACTCACGCATCACTCCGGAGGCTGGCATGGTGATGAAGAAGGTCTCCGGTGAAGATTCCCCTCTTCGGCAAGGTGCCGGGAAGAGCTTCTGGACCCTCCCGAACTTGGGTTGACGGCGGTGGTGGCTTACAGTACTTTTTGTGGATAAATGTTCGGGCCCTTAGGGTTTTCCCGCTGAAGTGAATTTACAGTCGGAAGGGCGATGTTAGAAGGTGCCTGGGGGCCCACACCACCTGGTGGTGCGGCCAGGGGTGGCCCGCGCCACCCCACGGTGCGGCCGCCTCCTGGCCCCTCTCCGTCTCTCCTTTGGACTCCATCTTTGTGTCAGGTAAATAGGAACTTCGCCTTTTGTTTCGTCCAATTCTGAGAATATTTCCTGCGTAACTTTTCTGAAACACAAAATAGCAGAAAACAGGAACTGGCACTGTGGCATCTTTTTAATAGGTTAGTTCCAGAAAATTCATAAAAATGCCAAGAAGTGTAAACAAAACATAAAGCAATTGGTGTAAAACAAGCATGTCGCATTAAAAATTATAGATACGTTTGCAACATATCAGCATCCCCAAGCTTAACTCCTGCTCGTCCTTGAGTAGGTAAGTGATAAAAAATTAATATTTTTTGAGGTGACATGCACCCAACACAATCTTGATCAAATCGATTTAAAGCATTGCAAGCTGAGATCAAAGTACTCTGAACATGGGCATAAGAGATATAACTTTGACAATAGAACTTAGCAACCATATTATAACATGAAAAGTAACACAAACAAAAGATCATGAATAATAATGCATTAAAAGGTATTTGTTTGTTTCGAGCATAGAGAAAATATAGCAAAGTGGTATTCAGCTTGTCCCTCATGGAGTAGCAAAACATAAATGCATAGGACACCTTCAAAGTTCAAGAGGGTGACTAGATACAAATAATTTGAGAACAAGCAATACCATAATCATGAATCAATCAATAATAAATTTTGGGACTATGCATATTATACTCAAAATGACAACTATGATCTCTTAATCGGTGCATAAAGATAGAAGATAAAGACTCAACATAAAAGTAAAAGATAGGTGATACGTCCAAACTGTATCTACTTTTCTGAACACTTTTGCTATTGTTTCTCCTCTAATTTGTGTGTTTTGAATACAACTAACATGTACTAACGCTATTTTCAGCAGAATTGCCCTGGTGTCTTATTTTTGTGCAGAAATCCAACTTTCGGGAAAATCTCAGAAAATATTGCAAAAATCCTATTTTACAAGAAGACCCACGGAGCCAGAAGACGAGATGGAGAGGGGCTAGGAGCCAGGATCACCACCAGGGGGCGCGGCCCAGGCCTAGTCGCGCCCACCTATGGTGAGGCCACCTTGGCCATCGCCTCGACCCCTCCTTCCGCCTACATATACCCTCTGACCTGAAAGGAACGGGGGTTTGGCGTTTTTCCTAGATAGACTTTCGCTGCGCCGCCACCATCAGAAACCGTGATTCAGAACCAGAAACTCCGTTCTGGCACCCTGCCGGGACGGGGATTTGGAGGAGATCTTCATCATCATCACTGATGTCTCTCCATCAACCATCCATGACTCCCCCTTCCATGTGTGAGTAATTCCCGCTATAGGCGAAGGGGATGATAGGGATTGGATGAGATCATTCATGTAACTTGCTATGAGATTGTTAGGGCATAGTGCCTAGTATCTTTTATTAGTGCTTATGACATTGTTGCGACTTGTTGTGCTTAATGCTTGTCACTTTGGGCCCGAGTGCCATGATTTCAGATCTGAACTTGTTATTGTTATATGATGATACTTATTTATAATCTTACCTGCAAGTTGTTTACACATATCGTTGTCCGGAACCCGAGGCCCCAAAGTGACAGAAATTGAGATAACCGGAGGGGATGGCTATGATGTGAGGATCACATGTGTTCACCGAGTGTTAATGCTTTGCTCCGATACTTTATTAAAAGGAGTACCTTAATTACGAGTAGTTTCCCTTGAGGCCCTGCTGCAACAGGCTAGTAGGACAGAAGATGTCGTGCAAGTTTCTCATTACGAGCACGTACGACTATTTACGGAACATATGCCTATGATTGTTTAGTACTAGGGTGCTTTATCATTATTTATCTGCAATTGCCCATGTCTCACTGGTTTCATGAATTATCTTATCCATGCAACGCCCGTACATCTATCCCTATGCCTACAGTATTTTATCCTACTGTTTACTATTGCTACTATTACTGTTTTTATTTTACTATTGTTGCTATTGTTTTACTACTATCACCACTATAAAACTGTTGCTACTGATAAACCGCTGCGAGCAAGTTTGTTTTTCCATGTGCAGCTGAATTGACAACTCATCTGTTAAGGCTTATAAATATCCTTTGGCTCCCCTTATGTCAAATCAATAAATTTGGGTTTTACTTCCCTCGAAGACTATTGCGATCCCCTATACTTGTGGGTCATCAAGACTATTTTCTGGCGCCGTTGCCGGGGAGCATAGCTTTATTTGTAAGTTCACTTGGGATTCATATTGTTCACTGCAAACCTTTCATCATGGGTAAACCTCGTGATGGAAAAGTTCCTATATTGCCATCCACTACAAGAAGAGGTACAACTCTGAACACCTCAGTTGCTCTTGTTTCACCATCTGTTATGAGTAAGTTGCTTACACCACCACATGCACACGCTACTGCTACTTCTTCTGCTAAGTTTGAAAATAGCACTGATAATTTAGATGATGCTTCTATTGTGCTTGATGAGAGTGGTTCAATAGGTTCCCTTTTAGATGCTACAATTGCTAGAACTAAGCAAATGGGAAACACCACTGTTACACCTGTTAGTTCACCTGAGTCTAGGGAATGTCCTAGTGATGATCCTGATGACACTTATATTGAGCTTGATGATGATTTTATTGCTGAAGTTCATGCCACTCGTGATGCTAATGCTGTTAAGGAACTTCTTGCAAGATGTGCTGTTAGATATAAATTAACTCCTGATGCTTCTCCCATAAATATTAGAGATAAGGATTATGATTTCTCTTTAGATTTATCTTACATATCTATTGTTGAGAAAGACCCTTTTTGTGGTACTGAAAATGAAAGTGCTATGGGACATATGAATGAGCTTTCTACTTTGAGTAATTTGTTTTCAGATGATATTAAGCTTCCTACTTACTTTGTTGCTAAGATTTTTCCTTTCTCGTTGAAAGGTGTAGCTAAAACTTGGTTTAATAATTTGTCTCCTGGGTCTATTGATAGTCCTATTGCTTTGGTTAATGCTTTCTTTCAGAAATATTTTCCCGCTAGTGCCCAACATGCTGTTGTGCAGAGGATCTTTGACTTTGAACAGGGAAAAGAAGAGATATTGCCTGAATCTTGGGAAAGGTTTTGCTCTTTAATTAGAGCATTGCCTAAGGAGCCATTGCCTAAAAATGAACTCCTTGATATATTTTATAATGGACTAACTGATGAATCTAAGACATATCTGGATAGTTGTGGTGGTTGTGTTTTCAGGGAAAGAACTCCAGCTGAAGCTGAAAAACTAATGGCTAAAATAAGCCGGAATCATGATGATTGGACTATGGCTGAGTCAACACTACACCAACACCAGCGCCAACTACAGAGCCGGCACCGAAGAAGAGAGGAATGATTGAATTAAATGATGAAGTTATGAGGGAAGCTAAGAAATCTCTTAAGGAGAAAGGTATTAAATCCGAAGATGTGAAGAATTTACCTCCTATAGAAGAATTATGTAAGCCAATCCCTCACTCATCTACTATTGAGGTACACTGTCTCCAACGCTTTGATGATAGAGATATTCCTTACTCTAAACCTCCTGATCAATGCTTAGATGAGTTGGATAATTTTATTGTTAAGCAAGATAATTTTAATAGAAGGGTGCAGAATCATTTGTTGGAAAATTCTAGAGCTATTAACAAGTTGCAGGATATTGTGGAGAGAACCTCCAATGATGTGAAGATACTTGTTAAACATTTCCAAATGGTTCAGACTCAAATTTATCAGCTTACCAAGGTGCAAAAAGACTTGCTAGTTAATGCTTCAAGAGAAAAACAAGCGTGTGAAATACGCACAAGAGGAGGTGCTACCACTAAAGACCCCTTATATCCTGAAGGACATCCTAAGAGGATCGAGCAAGATTCTCAATGCACTTCAAGAGATGATATTCCTTCCAAGAAGAAAAAGAAGAAGCATAAAACAGTTGCAAAATCTTCTGAAGCAGGTAAAGATCCTAATAGTGTTTCTATTTCTGATGCTGAAACTGAACCAGGTGATGCTTCCGATAAAGAAGAAGTTGAAGAGGAACCAGAAAAGCTTGCTAAGAATGCAAAGTACACTAAGGAGGACTTCATTGCCAACAAGCATGGTAATGAGAGAGAACCTTGGGTGCAGAAACCAATGCCTTTTCCTGGTAAGAAACACAAATCTAAAGAAGAGGAACACTACAACAGGTTTTGTGAATGGATGAGACCTCTATTTTTGCAAATTCCTTTGACTAATGCTATTAGAATGCCTCCTTATTCAAAGTATATGAAATATATTGTTACTAACAAAAGGAAGATTCCTAATGAGGAAATTTTCACTTTACTTGCTAATTATTCTTTTGATGGTAAAGTTCTGGAGAAGCTTGGAGATCCATGTATACCAACTATTCCTTGCTCCATTAAAAATAACTATGTTAGAACTGCTTTATGTGATTTGGGAGCCAGAGTTAGTGTCATGCCTTTTTCTCTTTATAAGAGACTTGATTTAGAAAAATTGGTATCAACTGATATATCTTTGCAAATGGCTGATAAGTCTACTACTATTCCTATTGGTATATGTGAAAATGTTCCTATTCAAGTTGCTAATAGTTTTTTGATATTGACTGACTTTGTTGTGTTGGAAATGCCTGAAGATGATAATATGTCTATTATTCTTGGGAGACCTTTTCTAAATACTGCAGGTGCGGTTATTAATTGCAATTAAGGAAAAGTAACTTCTAATGTCAATGACAAAGAGTACACGGTCTATTTTCCCAAGAAGATTGATAGAAAGAATGCTCTAAATTCAATCAAGAATGTTGAGATCATCAGAGTTGGTCAGATTATTTGTTCAGAGCGAAAGCCCAAGGAAGAATATAAAATTGTCATGATTGACTATGCCTATCAAGGTCGAGGTAACATAAGCATATAGTAAAATGCAAAGTTTTGCCTCATATAAAACTGGTTTGGTAACAAGACTTGATCAGCCTTGTTAACAAAGTGAATTTATATGAATGAAACTTCGTTTTCACCGCATTTACTTTGCCTCACTCATATTTACTTGCACCATTTTTGTTCCCTTTGCTAGTTTCATATTATAATGTCTTAGAGCTGCTGTATACTTGTCTTTGATTTGCTTGTTATTTTTCCATCTGCGCTTTCCCGAGTTTTTATTCTCTTATCAAATTCTGAAAAATCTTTGAAAATTAAGTTTCTTGAAAAATTCTGGAAAAATCTTTTTAAAATTTTATCTCAAAAATGGGGCAGAGAGGAACCTGGGAGACCTTAGGGGGACCCACCACGCCACCTCACCACCAGGGGGCGTGGCCCAAGCCTGGCCGCGCCCACCCATGGTGAGGGGGGCCCCCTGGCTACTCACTTATCTCTTCATCCCCACTTATTTCTCTCTCCCAAAAAAACTGAACACCCCAGCTCAAACTCGTGTTCTTGCTGCTCTCCATCGCGATTTTTCGATCTCCTTGCTCAGCCCATCTTTGTTGATGATATTTGGAGCATTTGTTCTCCGGTATGTGACTCCTTCGATTGTCCAAGTAGAATTTTGTTTAGTGGAGTATTTCTTGAGTATTTTAGCTCTATAGGCTGTAGGTGAAATGAGTTTGCATGCTTGTTCTATTGCTTAGAAATGTTATTTTGATGCATGTTAGCCCTCTAGTAACTCCCTATAGTAGTTTCCTGCACTTGTTTGTCTCAAAATCATTTTTTATGAGGTTTGTTAAAAATTTCAGAAATGGAGGAGAATGCATACCAACTCTTTCAACATGAACTAGAAGTGCATGAGGTCATGAGAGTTCACCGTGAAGAGAGGTTCTTTCCCTCAATCTATCCATGCTCAGAGTTCATGAATGCCGCTGGAATCCTGTAGGATTTCCAAACTCTAGTCTTTAATGCAGGACTGGAGCATTTTATTGATGGTGAACCTCCCCAATATGCTAAACTAACAATGTCTGTGGTACAGGATTTCAGATTCAGTTGGTCCACATCTAACCCCATGGTTCATTATAAAATCTACAATAAATCTGTGGACTTGCCCTTTGATGTTTTCTGTGCAGCCATTAGAGTACCACAGTGGGGATCACGCCATTGATGGACCTATATGAGGAGATTTGTAAAGGAAGAAGCTTCACAGGAGAGAGTGGTAAAATTTGAAATATTCATTTTCCATCCATTCGATATTTTGCCTACTTTATTACCAAGTGTGTTCTTGCTAGGAAAGTTGCGAGTAAGTTATCCTTATGTGATCTAGCTTTTATTGCTGTTGCTTTGAGAGGTGATAGGACTTACAATTTGGGTGCTTTAATAGCTTTCCGTCTTGATGCTAACCGTGAGAAAGGGGGAATCTGTGGAGGTCTTATTGCTTCACGCTTGTTAGCTTTGCATGGTGTAGTGCCTCATGTTTTAGATCTTCAGTTTCCAGTAGAGATACTTGATCTTAATTCTATGATACATCATAAGTTTGTTTCTCCTCATTCTTGTTTGGATAACTTGATGTTTGAGATAACCTTTTTCAAGAAATCTACCTGGAAGGTAGTGAAGACTGATCGATCAGTCCATTTGCCTGCACCTCTTTTGTTTAACCTTGATCGTAGGAATGGATGGTCGCTCACAGAGGGTGAGCTTGACGTGTACGTAGAGGAGCACCCGCCGCCCGTGCACGATGAAGAGGGGACCAAAGAGTCTGGCCAGCCATCCGACATTGCAGAATTTCCATACCAGCAGCCTTATTATGATTATGCACCATCTGCTTCATCTTCACGAGGACCAGAGTATGACTATGCCATTGATGACCCACCAGCTTGGGGCATTTACCAGAGACAAGATTGATCTCCACTTAGGACAAAAGCCTAAGCTTGGGGGAGGTACGCCGACGATACACTCATCTACATATCATATTTTGTCGGTACTTTGTATATCCATGTTTTGCTTTCTTTATTGTTCTTGCTCTTATTTCTACTTTCCAAAACACAAAAATACCAAAAATATTTCCATTGTTTCTCTTCGTTTTCCTTTTTAGTTTCTAGCTTTGGTTTGCTTTACTTGCTATTTTCGGTTTGATATTTGAAAAATCTAAAAATATTTTGCTTTGTTTGTTGTTTCCTTCCGTTCTTGTTTCAAAAATCGAAAACCCAAAAATATGTGTTGTTCTTCTTAGGTTTTGTAAAGTTTGCTGCAGAGTTCAGTCTCCCGTGACTCCATTGGAGCTTGGTATTCACTTTATATTATTCAAGCCACACAAGTGAAAAGGCAATAATGACGACATATGACAATCCGAGATGTGGTAAGAGGCTGGTATCAACTCTATTTGTTTTCATTTTTGTACATATACTCATCTTTGTGGACATGCTTAGTCGGTTCATGTAAGGTATATGTTATTTAATGGATGCTTTGTAGTTCTTGCTCTCATATGATTAGTTCCAATTTACTAATAGTTTGTAGCATGTCATGTAGACTGTAACACCCCACCTTTTGTAACTCTGTTTAAGTAGTGTTTAGTGAGCCAAAAATGAGGGCCAACAAAAACTTTTTGAGCAAACCTCTAGAAGTACTATTTCTTGCTTGTTTGTCTTGGTTGTTATATTAATGATGTTTGTATGAGTTGCTTGTTGAACACTATTGTGAACCAACACAATCCTTGTGCCCTTGTGATCATGTCTTTATTTATGCCTTTAGCTATTTTTCCAAAATCATTATCTTGGCAACCACCCTTTTTATTTTCAAATTATTTTATTTGTCCAAAACAAGAGCCAAGATTTATCTTTGAGACAAAGCTTTTTATCAAAACTAGTATTTACAAAATTATTGGGACCCACAAAGTAGAATGGCCCCACTATTTTATAAACTTTTATTTTGTTGATACTTATAAAAGGATTTCAAACACCTTTAAGAAAACTTTCTAAAGGAGATGCTATGTCTCCACTAGTTTCTGAAAATTCTACAAGTGCTTTACTCCTTTAATTGAAACTCTTTTCTACTTGACCATGGCATGATCATCATTGAGCACTTGTTCAAACATTGCTTCTGGTGATGCTATATTAGCTACAAATGATTGACCTTGTGTGGTGAGTTGACCTTGTGAGACTTTGTTTGACTTTGCTGAGTTGCTTGTGTGTAGGTATGATCCCCAGATAGGCCTGTGGCCTAACCCATTCAACACCCACCAATTTATATTTTCTCCCATGTAGGTTATTCTCATTCTATCTTTCAAATGAAACCTATCTAGTTATTTTCCTCTCAATCCTGAATCCCTAACTCTAATGTCTTAGTCTTATCATGAGACATTAGGGGCCCCATTTTGAGGAATCTTAAAACTAATCAAACTAGCCCAAGGAAAGCACCCATGGTGTTATTAGAATCATGGGATTTCTATTTTCGTGCCCTCGGGTCCTTAGTTGCAGTCAGTTTTCCCCACCTCCTTAGTTTTTCCTCAATTTTGTCCAAGCCCTTGTCTGAAACTGTCACAAGTGCTGGAACCGCGGGTTGCCCGACGGTTCAACACCTTTGATCGTTAATGCTGACTAGTGGATCCACGTAGAGCCCGCAAAGACACGTTAGAGCATCCATCTTTGTTTGACCGTAAGCATCGTCGTATCCCTGACCAAAACACGGACGAGTGGGGCTTCGATATATCGAATGACAAGTGGGGCCATGATGCTGATACAAGGGGCAATACACGGGTAGGATTAAATTTTTAAATGGAGCTCTACATCGATGGCATGGAGGAGGTGGCCTGCGGGGTGCCGAGATGAGATTGATGTCCACAAAGAACTGCATGAGGCGAGACCAGACGCATTAGATAGATATGAACTAGATGCGTTTAACCATGCAAAGAAGAGAAGAAATGGTCGAGGACATCGACGACGACCTCAACACTTTGACTGACGGTGTCGGACACGAACGCGAGCAATGTAGAGAAAACTAGTGTCTCTCCTTTCTTGCTTGTATAGATGGGTGCTAGGGGAGTGTGGTGGGGAAGGGAAAGACCTCGCGGTGGTCTGTGGCGTCCAGCATAGCGGGGCGGCGTGGCCGTGCCCACAGCGGCGTGCATGTTCGGCATTGGCATAAGCATGTACGTTCGTCATTGGCCTCGGCGGTATCTCTGGTGTGTCAGTGATCGAATGAGGGGATGGGATTGAGGGTGCATCCCGACGGTGAGCTAGCAGTGGCGGCGAGCATGCATAGCCGTTCTGACCATGCCGATATCGGCATCGGCATCGTTTGGAGGCTGTGGTGCTCGAATCATAGTGGAAATTGTGATTCCCTATTATTTTTACATGCATAATATATAGAAAATAGCTAGATCTATAAATCGATGCATATGAAGCTACATATATATTCTTGGTCATAATCCCCTTAGATGCATGGCTTCACGTCATCATCGCTTTCATCATTAGTATCTTCATCGTCCGTGTAGTAGTACTTCCTGCACGTTGTTCCGTCGGACACCTTCACTGTGAGCACATAATCGCCTTCATATTTGAAGTGTAGGAAGCAGCCGAAATCCACACCGTGCATGATGGCGAAATTCTCCCAGCCCTTGTCGAGGTACATCCGGTCTTGTCCGTCAAATAGGACCTCCACGGTCCAGAGACGAGGACCGCAGTCAGCTGCTCCCAGATACACCTTTGCGGGCTCCTGGCCGTCAAGATAGTCCGCAAACTTTTGTGGGAGTGCCTGCAAAGAGATCGAGCGCCGATCGTTTGAAATTAAAGGTTTTTTAGAACATGCACATAATTAATCACATGCATCATATATGTGGAAATGCGTACGTACCTGATGCGGCCGAGTCAACGGTATATGAGATGAAGTAAATGACTGGTGACGAGGGTTAACTCGACAAATGTCCTAGATGAAGGACTTAGGATCGGGGAGATAGGGCGTCTGATGAACTCGAAGGTAAAGTTTAGTCGAAAAGGGTGTGTGTCGAAAGTAAACTTGGATGTTCAACCTGGCTTGCTTTTAATCTGGCCTACACCGTCCCCTCCTGACCCCTATATATAGATGGCCAGGTCTCGAGGATCGGGTAGGGTCCGATACAGATTACAATATCGACATACGATAGGAACTCGTATTCGACTATCATTACAATTGGGTCTAGCTATACGGGCCTCAGGGGTACTCAACTAACAGGCTCTATTAACTATACCCTTGTCAACTGGCCAGTTGGGAAACCCAAGAGAAGGTTTTTCATGAATATAGCAGCAAGTTTTCCCTCAGTTAAGAACCAAGGTTATATTGATCAGGAGAAAAGCAGAAAATACGACTGAAGGTGATGCGGACTAGCTTGCGACGCTTCAGACAATTTATAGGTGGCGCCTCGTCCAAACTCTCTTGCTAGCTGCAACGCAGAACCTGCACACAACACAACCAAATACTTTGTTCCCAACTTGCGATGAGGTTGTCAATCTCACCGGTTTGCTTGAAACAAAGGTTATGAGCGTATCGAGTGGAAAGTGATAATAATATGTGAGTAAAGTAAACAGGGGATAGCAATATGATGGAAATAGGACCGGGGTCCACAATTCACTAGTGGTGTCTCTCCATAAGATAAATAACACATGCTGGGTAAACAAATTACAGTTGGACAATTGATAGAATAAAGATAAATGTGATATGTCAAGAAGATCACTATGCGATTTACTCTGGGCATTACAACAAAATACATAGACCGCCATCAAACTGCATCTATGACTAATAATCCACTTGTGGCGAATCAATCCGAGAACTCCACAAGTATTAAGTTGCGAACAACAGATAATTACATTAAGCAAAGTGTGTAATGTAAACAAAGCATATGCCCTCGAGCATATGAATGTTGTTTTCTCCCTAGTAGCAACATCACATCTACAACCTTAGAGGTTTCTGTCACTCCCCCAGATTAAATAGAGGCATGAACCCACTATCGAGCATAAATACCCCTTCTTGGAGTTACTAGCAACTACTCGGCCAAGATAGCTACTAACAACGGAGAGCATGTAAGATCATAAACAACATAGAGATAACATAAGATAAATTTCAGTATAGCAACTCAATCATAACACCAATATTCATCGGATCCCAACAAACCAAACATGTAGAATTACATAACGGTGATCTCAATCATGTAAGGCAGCTCATCAGATCTAAACATGAAGCACATGGTGGAGAAGACAACCATCTAGCTACTGCTATGGACCCATAGTCCAAGGTAGACAACTCACTCATCGCTCCGGAGGCAAGCATGGCGATGAAGAAGACCTCCGGTGGCGATTCCCCTCTCCGGCAGGGTGCCGGGAAGAGCTTCTGGACCCTCCCGATCTTCGGGTCGACGGCGGCGGCGGATCGCGATGTGTTCTAGAATATTGATCGGGTACTTAGGTTTTTCTCGTCGGGGGGTCTTTATTGGCGAAGGGGCATCGTCAGGAGTGGACCGAGGTGGTCTCACACATAGGGGGCGCGGCCCAGGGCCTGGCCGCGCCGCCCTGGTGTGAGGGCACCTCGTGGCCCCACTCCGTCACCTCGTCGGATCTCTGGAAGCTTCCAGGGAAAATAAGACTTCAGGAACTTGTTTCGTCCAATTCTGAGAATATTTCCTGTGTATCACTTCTGAAACACAAAAACAGTAGAAAATAGGGAACTGGCACTGTGGCGACTTGTTAATAGGCTAGTTCCGAAAAATGCATAAAAGTACCACGAAGTGTAACGAAACAGTAGGCAAATGGTGTAAAAACAAGCATGGAGCATCAAAAATTATAGATACGTTGGAGACGTATCAGTACCTTCTTGGCCAAAGGGTCTTCATAGATGGTGATGAAGAACTCCTCTATGATCAATGGCAGTGTTGACGGTGGTGGTGGCAATGATGATGATCCACCACCCCGGCCGCCCCTTCCCCTTCCCCTTCTGGTCGGCGTTCGAGACGTGGAAGCCATGGCAATGGATCAAGTGTATGTGAACGAAGAAGAGAGAGGCAGAAACGAAGAAGAGAGATGCAGAACCTATTGACATGAGGGAGGCCATTGTGGGGGTTTATAAGGGAGAGATGACCGTTGTGGGGTTTACACCATGAATTAAGGTAGAGATGACCGTTGTGGGGTTTACACAATAAATTAAGGAGGAGATGACTGTTGTGGGGGTAGTTTATATCTCAACAAAAAAGTAATGCCTAAAACAAATGGAAATTCGTGATAATTTATCATTTTACCGTGAAAAGTAATGCCTACAAGAAATGGAAATTCGTGATAGTTTATCATTTCAACGTGAAAAGTAATGCCTACAGGAAATGGAAATTTGTGATAGTTTATCATTTTACCGTGAAAAGTAATGCCTAAAAGAAATGGAAATTCGTGATAGTTCATCATTTTACCGTGAAAAGTAAAGCCTAAAAGAAATTCGTGATTACCAAACTTGTTGAATCCGGTGGCAAACTCATCATTTAGCATACATAGAGGGGTAGTAGTTTGCCACCGACAGATAGAGAGAGGGTGGCACGATCCTGCCCGTTAGATCATAGGATCGACGGTAGGTGGGCACGATCCGTGTGACAACAACTCGACCAATCAGGCCAAGTTTGGGCTTCTGTGAGAAGGGAGAGGGTAAAACTGAGTAGTATCAAGGATACAAGGGCAAGTAAATAGTAAACAGGCTAAGGAATTCAAATAAGAGATTTAGAAAAAGAAAAATACATGTTTTGTACAATGAAACCCAGGTTGGCCTACCTCAAAGTATTAGCAATTCAAATATACGTGAGTGTAAAAATTATGGCCTCATTCAGATAAACTATGTTTTGGGTATAGATGTTTTGAGAAGGGGTTTGAGTGCGAAGCCATGAACCGTCATAGCTACTAGTGATTTGAGAAGTGGCCATTTGTGTGAAAACTTGATTTATATATGATTGTTAGGATTTCCTACGTGGCAGGTCGCGTAACAAGACTCCATGAGTAGGAGGCACTATGATTTTTTTAATTTTTTTGCAGATGAAATGACTCAATTAGATGGCTTAATCCCATCTGTTGACTCTCTGTTGACCAGCCACTTGAGGGTAAAACTGAGTATATTGCACTAGCCAGTATTAGTACTCGAGGGGAAAACAGAGTACAGATATTTTTCCAGTGTAAGACTCGAGGGTAGAACTGAGTACATGTAACGGTGCAGACGTGCAGTACCACGGACGCGTGTCGCGGTGCGCAGCGGTTAGGCGCGCGGTGCGCGTGTTGAGACCAAACATTAACTGCTAAGACGAACCGTTACTTTGCCAGTACAGAGCCCCTCTCTCCCTCTCTCTGCACACAGTCTCATTATAACTCACGCACGCAACCATGCCTCTCACGTCCCATCACCTTCTCCAAAAAACCCCAGCCGCCCTACACGTGCTCCCCTGCCGGCAATGGAGAAGAAGAATGCGCCGGCGGCCATCGCCCCCGAGCCCGTCGCTGCTGAGCCCGTCGCATCCGAGCCCGTCGCCGCCGAGCCCATCGCCTCCGAGGGCGGCACATCCAACCGCGGCGCCTCCGTGAACTGGGCCTCTCTCAGGGCTGACAGACCACTTCACAAGATCGGCGCCTGCTTACTTGCGAATGAGGAGTACATGGACACCTACTCTGCTTTGAGGCAAGTTTGTACAAATTGGCGCTCAGATTTACCTGAGCCCGACGTGCACCTGCACGAATGGATCATGGTAGAGCACACCCTTCCACGCGCCGCTGAGTTCTCCTTCCTCCACCTCCGCACATCCCGCTACGTCACCATCGATCTAATGGAAGTTCATGCAAGGTTCAAATTCCTCCATATCTGTAGAGTTAATCCTTTTATTTTCAATGGTAAACATCTTAGTGCTGAATGTTATCTTCATCAATATATTTTAGATACTACTTCGTCAGCTTTTGCCGTGGCGTCATCGTGCTTGCCCAGAAGAACCAGCCGCACAAGATATGGCTTCTGAACCCACTCACAAAGACATCGAACACTATATTTGAGGCGCAGATGCCATCTGTTATTCTGGAGTCAATCACTGTAATGAAGTCCCCCACCATGCTCTTTGTTTCCACATATTACCCAGGGGAAATTGCTTGGGTCGATGAGAGCACTCCAACTAAGGGTATAGATGAAGCTTGGGGAGAAGGAAGATTTTCGATCGAGAACCATTCTATGCGTTGCATTACCACGTTCAATGGTGAATTCTATGCACTAGCTGTGAACATTTTTGAGTTCGAAACATTAGTTTGCACCAACAATGTCCAGTTGGAGCAGGGCGCGAGCAATGTCAACATGGAGACACTATTTTCATTTCCAGAACTTGGAAATGACAAGTTCTACCTTGTGAAGTCGGATGGTGATCTGCTGCTTGTGTTGTTGGGCGGTCGTTTGGAGAAAGGTCAAACATTGGTGTACCGTGTGGACACTGAGAGCCGCTCTCTCTATGCCGTCAGTAACATTGGCAGTCGTGCCTTCTTCGTCCATCATGTCCGGTGTATCTCTGTCGACACCAGAGTGCACCCGACACTTTGACCTGGCTGCATCTACTACGTGGATTTGGGCTATATCAGAGAGTACTTTGATGATATGAACGCCTATGATGAGTGGCCACTAAGTGTGGATAGATTAGGAAAGTACGGTCTGAAAGATGAACAAAGGCCATACCGTTTGGAGGATGTATTGGCTGCACACTGCAGACGGAAGGAGTTCAATGAATATTTCTTTCGGACAAGAAAATGGAGCGAGGAATATATATATGATGAATGAAGAACAGATTCATTCATCCTGGGGTATTCTAATCTTCAAGTTGGGCATACATTGCGTCTTGTATTATTTTCAGCTTAGTTTGTCGTGAACATTAACATCATTATTGGATGCTGTATGCAGTTTATGTATTATACTTAGTTTTCTATATTTATTATGCTGCTGTGAATTTATCCTATACTAGCTTCTAGATTTGTTACCATATTGGGCAAAAAACGAGGGCCAAAAGGCAACAATCATTGAAGAAAGACAGAAATAGAAGCTTCTCTAGATTTGATACTAATTTGGTGAAAAGAGAGAGAACTGTTACAGAGAGAGAGGGGAAAAAGGCGCTCTGAAAAGGCAATGCCAATTTGGCCCGAGAGAGACAGAACCGAGCTCTCACGTACAACCAAACGCGGTCTCGTCCTGTCCCACGTGGTCCCTTTCTACCAGCCCCACGCGACGCGGCCCCACACATCAGCACAGAAACGGTCAACTTAACGGGAATCCTCCCGTCCGAGTCCTTCTGAGGGTTTCAGACAAGGGCTTGGGCAAAACTGAGGAAAAACTAATGAGCTGGGGAAAACTGAGTACAACTAAGGACCTGAGGGCATGAAAATAGAAATCCCTAGAATCATCTACATCCCACCTCAGGAGGCTCCTCCCAGTTTTCACAAAATATCTTCTTGCAGTCATTTTATCAAACACCTAGTATGCAGACTATCTTAGTGTCTGTTAACAGATTAAATTTTCTAACACTTGTATTAAGCTCCTCTATCCTAACCATGGCAATGTACCTTCCTATAACTCATCTTTGATGTATATTCTTCCATTCCTTCCATTAGCACCTAGTCATTTGAGGTCATCTGCTATTTGTTCTAGTCTTGTTTCTGACTCTAATCAAACTACTGACCATTTGACTATTATCAGTTGCACTTTTGCTCCCACTTTTAAACTTTGAATTAAATTGTTTAGAGACCCTCCTATGACCTATCCCTCTTATTTTTGATCTACTCTCACTACCTATGCACTTGCATATGCATTTTGAGGCATGCCACCTATTTATCTGACTAGGTTTTGAACCCTAGTCAACACTGATTTCACTTTCTAGTTTTCCTTGATCCCTCTAGTAATTTGTTAGCACTCATCATAAAATCTCTCCATAAATTCATTTCTTCTCTACTAGCATTGGGAAATGTTATCCTTGCACAATATCACTTTTCCTCCATCAAAAATAACTATTTCTCTACCTCATCTTTCTTGCTTAATAAAATGCATATGATTGGTAGCTATGTTATTTCATGCATCTCTTCTTCTCATCAAGTATTTTATAATCTCCTACCATGTTAACCTATTCCTATAGGACCCTATGGACCCAAAACCCTAGTGGTTCATCTTCAAAATTTTCAAAAAAATCTTTTCTCAAGTAGTATAGTGCAAATCCTCACTTTTCAAATTTTGGTGATCTTGCCTAACATCAAATAAACTCTTCCAAATTGGCAATATTGTTAATCTCATCAAATCACACCCATCTAATCCATCTATGCATGCCTTTGATTGGTGCAATGTGGGACTAACCCAAAATTCAACACTTTGCATCATGCATGCATTCATCATCATATCTACACCTCACTAATTCAAATTCACTTGGAACTCCACCAAACCCTAGCACTAACCACTCACCACCACCCTCTGGTCGAATTCTACTGTAGCAGTACCCTCTCCTCTTTGTCTTTGTAGTGTTTGGAAGGAGGAAGAGAGGATGCATGCAAACCTTGTGCAATATAAAAAAAGGGAGAAGAAGACTTGCAGCAGCCAGCCCTCTACTGGACCCCTCTCACCTCTCCACCATCCTCCTGGGCCAACCAGATCCCCTCCATGGACCCCACTTGACCCAAAACCGACATAACCACTCCCCCCTTGGTTATAAGCCTACAACGCACCACAGCCCCTCCTTCCTGGCTCATTCTGCTCCTCTCACTCTCCCCTACCAATTCCTACGCCCAGACCTTAAGCTCTCGACCTGTGCTACGAAGGAGAATGGATTCCATGATCGGGTGCTGTGAGCTTGTGAGGAAGATGGACATCAACTCCAACTGCCTTTGCTCCTCTTCTTGCTAGATTCGAGACCACCTTCTTCTTCTGTATCTAATCCTGCCCCTCCTCTCTGTCAGGGACGCCGGAGATCGCCGCCCTTACCTCGCCCCTATAGACGCTATCGCGGATGGATTCGATGCTCCCGAGCTCCATCCGCCTCTCCAGAGCCATCCCCGAGGTTGCCATGACCTCCGCATCTGCCCTGCCACCTCTCCGACGGCCTGCTGCGACCCTAGGTGAGCCCCCGCGGCTGCCCTGAGCAAGCTAGGTTTTCCTCCCTGGCGAGCTGAGCGCGGGGGAGACGAAGGCCCCGAGCCGTCGATTCATTTCTGATCGGGCGGCCCAAATTTGGCCATACCGGTTCGGCTTATGCACAGCTGACCAGCGGGCCCCGCTGGGCGGGAGTTTGAGCGTGCCTCCTGCGCGCGCCGGTAAGATTTGGGCCATCCCAGCGCTCTGCCGTTCAGGTCTGCCTAGATCCAGCCCATGGCTATTTTTTTATGTGTCACTTTTATTCTTTTAGTAGATCTGTTAAACTAGCTGGTAGAAATAAATCCAAAACAAAATGAAAAATGAATGAAAGTGACTAGATCTCATTTTATATGTGTTCTGAAACTTTTTACCCAACATGCAGTACAAGTATTTTGCCAAAATTTAGTATATTTTCTTTTTGGTATTTAATCTAGCATAATGTGACCTTTCCACTCAAAATTCCATAACAGGAGATTTATCCAACCTTTTTGAAATACAACCTTAAATAAATGGTTTAAGGTGGGCTTCGGAGGGATGCGATCAGATCCTCAACAAAATGGTTTAAGGTGGGCTTCGGATAGTTCAACTTATTGAATAGACATATGCGAATACAATATCATTTTTGATCTCTTCCAGAAAGAATCTGATCGATATTAATCGATTTAGGTAGATGTCTAATAGAAGTCATTTTATTAATAACAGTGTCGTTGTCAGGGGCAAGCACTTTTTCATTCTCATCATTCATCTTCAGCAGATCTCTCAGCACATCATTATTGGTGAGAATTCTATTGATGATATTTCCAGCCTTAGTGCTCTCCCCCAACTGAGGATGCTCATAGATGAAGAAAAGATACTTTAGGCAAGTGGTTCTGGTAGCTCAGCTGGTTAGAGCAAAACAAGCAACGGATTGAGCAACTAGCACGAAAGCCATCGCGCTAACGCGCATCTGTTTTCTTGCTGGACTGCAAATCGTTTTTTTCTTGTTTCAGTGGGAAGAGCTGATCATAGGATTTATTTTTCTGATCTAGTATGATTTTCTGGAAGAATTAACTCTAAAACGGTAGTGTTTATTACTATAAAATCTATAGGAAAATAACCACGTAGTATTTTGGAGTGAATCCAACTTTGTTGGGTTCAGAAACTTGTTGTCTATCTACTGGTATGCTGAGAGTGAAATTTGACCAAGTTAGGCACATGCATGCTTGTTCGGAGTGAATTAGGGTTTCTTTGCTATGTTGGAAGTATCCTAGTTCACTAGTAGAAAACCGGCCTAATATTCCAGGGCATTAGTCCCGGTTGCTGTCTGAACCGGGACTGATGCCCTGGGCCCCACCGCTTTTTCGGCCGCCAGACCCCAGAACTCATTAGTCCCGGTTCGTTTTGAACCTATAGTCCCGGTTCGTAATATGAACCGGGACTAATGACTCTGGGGTCGAATCCGACCGTTGTCAGACTCATTAGTCCCGGATGGTAACACCAACCGGGACTAAAGAGCCAGCCTTTAGTCCCGGTTGGTATTACAAACCGGGACTAATGACTTCTGTATAAAGCAGCTCCTTCTTCCTCCCCGAGCCAGGCACTCCCCCTCTCCACTCTCAGTGTTCTTCATGCAACTCGAGTTCATCCTCTTTGATCACCATTTTTTGTCACAAATTGATGTCCCCACTTCAATCTAAGTGGACTAAAAGGTGAGGAATTTTGTGCTTTTGTCTTTCATTGGTAATTTAGCTCATTTATTGCTCTAGAAGTAGAGAGATTTGTGATTTTTTTATGAGAGCAATTATTAGATGTTTATTTGATTATGTGTACAAATAGGTGAAGATAGAGGTAAAAATAGAAATGCTATATAGATTTTATTTATGTTAGATTTTATTAGAAATAGAAATGCTATTAGAAATAGAAATGTTAGAATTAAAAATAAAAATAGAAGTAGACATAGCTAACATAGAAATAGAAATAGAGATAGAGATAGAAAAATAGAAATAGCGGTAGAAATAGAGATAGATGACGTAGGGCAGAGCTTTCGAAGATGTCGTAGGGCGTGAGCACCAACGACATCTTCGAGAAGCTCCACCACGGGAGATTTTCCAACCCTTTACGCAACACTGTTAGAGGAGATGGAGTCTTTCACGGGCTTGCAGGGAAATTTTTCCGAGGCGGAGCTTCCGAAGATGCCGTAGGGTATGAGCACCAACGACATCTTCGAGAAGCTCCGCCACGGGAGATTTCCCAACCCTTTACGCAACACTGTTAGAGGAGATGGAGTCTTTCACGGGCTTGCAGGGAAATTTTTCCGAGGCGGAGCTTCCGAAGATGCCGTAGGGTGTGAGCACCAACGACATCTTCGAGAAGCTCCGCCACGGGAGATTTCCCAACCCTTTACGCAACACTGTTAGAGGAGATGGAGTCTTTCACGGGCTTGCAGGGAACTTTTTCCGAGGCAGAGCTTCCGAAGATGCCGTAGGGCGTGAGCACCAACGACATCTTCGAAAAGCTCTGCCACGGGAGATTTCCCAACCCTTTCCTCCATCCATGGGGATGAAACTCTCCCTGCCTTCGAACTGTGCTTGCCATGGCGTATCGATGCTCCTTTTATAGGCACGGTGCCGCTTCTACTTGTGTCTTGTTCCTCCGACAGGGGCGTCATGCGCTACATGCTTTATCTCATCGAGCAGTGCATCCACCCACGCATACTTATCCTGCCAAGGGCTTTAGTCTCGGTTGCACCCACCAGCCGGGACTAAAGGTTACCCACATGTCCTTATCCCACCGACGGTTTTGTTAGATGACACAAAAACCACCTTTAGTCCCGGTTGTACCCACCAGCCGGGACTAAAGTTTTGTTAACTTATTCTTACTTATCAAACTAAAGTTTTGAGGTGGAAATAGAAATTATATATTTGATTTGCGTTTGATATGTACTTATATAATGCAGATGAGCCGAGCATGGATGTACGCCGATCGACGCTCTGGAGATTTCATTAAAGGCGTGCATTCTTTTCTCAAGGTGGCTGAGGCAACCAAGCGGAATGGTTTTATGTGTTGTCCATGCGGTGGTTGTCGAAATGAGAAGGATTACCCCTCCACAAAGACCCTTCACATCCACCTGTTCCGGTTCGGTTTCATGTCCGGCTATAATTGTTGGACCAAGCATGGGGAGAGAGGGGTTATGATGGAAGACAACGATGAAGAAGAGAATGATGACAACTATCCTGAGTTCCCTGAAACCACCGATACCGCAATGGAAGATAATGAAGAAGAAGAAGGTGAAGAACGGGCATCAGATATGCCCGCTGATGATCTTGGTCAGGTCATTGTTGATGCACAGATTGACTGTGAAAGTGAAAAGGAGAGGGAGAAGTTGGAACGCATGTTAGATGATCACAAAAAGGATTTGTACCCAAATTGCGAAGACGGCCAAAAAAAGCTAGGAAGCACGCTGGAATTGCTGCAATGGAAAGCAGAGAGTGGTTTATCTGACAAGGGATTTGAGAAGTTGCTGAAAATTATGAAGAAGATGCTTCCAAAGGATAACGAATTGCCCGCCAGTACGTATGAAGCAAAGAAGATTGTCTGCCCTCTAGGATTGGAGGTGCAGAAGATACATGCATGCATTAATGACTGTATTCTCTACCGCGGTGAGTATGAGAATTTGAATGCATGCCCGGTGTGCAGTGCATTTCGGTATAAGATCAGGCGAGATGACCCTGGTGATGTTGAGGGCGAGCGCCCCAGGAAGAGGGTTCCTACCAAGGTGATGTGGTATGCACCTATAATACCACGGTTGAAACGTTTGTTCAGAAACAAAGAGCATGCCAAGTTGTTGAGGTGGCACAAAGAAGACCGTAAGAGTGACGAGATGTTGAGACACCCCGCTGATGGGTCGCAGTGGAGAAAAATCGACAGAGATTTCCCGGAGTTTACAGAAGACGCACGCAACCTGAGGTCTGGTCTAAGTACAGATGGCATGAATCCTTTTGGGGAGCAGAGCTGCAGTCATAGCACCTGGCCCGTGACTCTATGTATATATAACCTTCCTCCTTGGTTGTGCATGAAGCGAAAGTTTATTATGATGCCAGTGCTTATCCAAGGCCCGAAGCAACCCGGTAATGATATTGATGTGTATCTAAGGCCATTAGTTGATGAACTTTTACAGCTGTGGCAGACTGAAGGTGTTCGTGTGTGGGATGAGTACAAACAAGAGGAATTTGATCTACGAGCGTTGCTGTTTGTGACCATCAATGATTGGCCTGCTCTTAGTAACCTTTCAGGACACACAAACACGGGATACAATGCATGCACTCACTGTTTAGGTGAGATCGATAGTATATATTTGGATAAAAGTAAGAAGGTGGTGTATCTCGGGCATCGTCGATTTCTTTCGCCCAAACATCAATTGAAGAAAAAAGGCAAGCATTTCAAGGGCGAGGCAGAAGTCCGGGGCAAGCCTAAACGCCATACTGGTGATGATATATTTGATATGGTCAAAGATTTAGAAGTAATCTTTGGAAAGGGTCCTGGCAGTCTGTCTGTTCCGAATGACGCTAGCGGACATGCACCCATGTGGAAGAAGAAATCTATATTTTGGGAGCTTGAGTATTGGAAATTCCTAGAGGTCCGCTCTGCAATCGACGTGATGCACGTGACAAAGAATGTTTGCGTGAACCTACTAGGATTCTTGGGCTTGTATGGGAAGACAAAAGATACACCAGAAGCACGGGAGGACCAGCACCGTATGAAAAGAAGAGACGGCATGCATCCGGAGGATTCTAAGGGTCCTGCGAGCTACGCTCTTACCAAAGAAGAGAAGGAAATCTTTTTTGAATGCCTGAGCAGTATCAAGGTCCCATCTGGATTCTCGTCAAATATAAAGGGAATAATAAATATAGCCGAGAAAAAATTCCAAAACCTAAAGTCTCATGACTGCCACGTGCTTATGACGCAATTGCTTCCGGTTGCACTGAGGGGGATTCTACCGGAAAATGTTCGAGTACCGATTGTGAAGCTATGTGCATTCCTCAATGCAATTTCGCAGAAGGTAATCAATCCAGAAGATCTACAACGGTTACAGAATGATGTGGCCCAATGTCTTGTCAGCTTCGAGTTGGTGTTCCCACCGTCCTTCTTCAATATTATGACGCATCTCTTAGTTCACCTAGTCGAAGAGATTACCATTCTCGGTCCAGTATTTCTGCACAATATGTTCCCCTTTGAGAGGTTCATGGGAGTCTTAAAGAAATACGTGCATAACCGTGCTAGGCCAGAAGGAAGCATCTCCAAGGGCTATCTAACAGAGGAGGTCATTGAGTTTTGTGTTGACTTTGTTCCTGACCTGAACCCGATTGGTCTTCCTCAATCGCGGCATGAGGGGAGACTAAGTGGAAAAGGCACGCTAGGAATGAAATCCAGCGTGTAAAAGAACTAATAAGCCAATTTTTTTAAAAAAATAGAAAATAGATTTGAATTAGTTATTCAATTTCAAACACTTTTCATATTCAACGTTTTATCTAATTCTAAAATATGCAAAAAGAATTTTAATCAATATTGTTTTAATTGAAAATGGCAAAATAGTTAATTGTTTGAATAGTTTGAATAATTGATTTTGAAAATAGAAAATATTTTTGAATTAGTTATTCAATTTCAAACACCTTTCATATTCAAAGTATTATCAAATTCTAAAATATGCAAAAAGAATTTTAATCAATATTGTTTTAATTGAAAATGGCAAAATGGTTAATTGTTTAAATAGTTAGAATAATTGATTTTGAAAATAGAAAATATTTTTGAATTAGTTATTCAATTTCAATCACCTTTCATATTCAAAGTATTATCAAATTCTAAAATATGCAAAAAGAATTTTAATCAATATTGTTTTAATTGAAAATGGCAAAATAGTTAATTGTTTAAATAGTTAGAATAATTGATTTTGAAAATAGAAAATATTTTTGAATTAGTTATTCAATTTCAATCACTTTTCATATTCAAAGTTTTATCAAATTCTAAAATATATAGAAGTTATTCAAATTGAATTTCAAAATTCATATTCAAATGAAATCTGGAAAAACATACAGCATTGGCGCGCATTTATTACACCTTTAGTCCCGGTTGTTAATACCAACCGGGACTAAAGGTCTGTGGCTCGGCGCGAACTGGTAACTGCCGGCCAAAAGTCTTTAGTCCCGGTTGAAGCCACCAACCGGGACTAAAGACTCTTTTGTCCCGGTTGGTGGCTTCAACCGGGACTAAAGACCCCCTTTTAGTCCCGGTTTAAGCCACCAACCGGGACTAAAGGGGGGGGATATATAAAGCGCCGCCGCCCCCTTCTTCTTCCCCACTGGATCAACACTTAGCAGTTTTCGCTCGCGCGGAGAAGTACATCGCCGATCGTTGCGGTCCGACGGATTCTCGAGCAGCCGACGCGCCGCCGCGCCGCCCTAGCCGCCGCGCCGCCCTAGCGCGCCGCCGCGCCGCCCGAGGCCGCCCCCGCGCGCGCGCCCGAGACCGCCGCGCGCCCCCGACGCTCCCGCGCCGCCGCGCCGCCGCACCGCCGCACCGCCGCACCGCCGCACCGCCGAGCCGCCGCGCCGCCGCTGCGCCGCCGCACCGCCGCCCGACACCGCCCCAGCGCGCGCAGGTAAGCGCCGTATACCACACCGCCGGCGCCGGCACGTGCAAAAAAAAAGATTTTTTTTTTTTAGAAAAATAGTTAGATTTTATGTTAGAAAAATAAGTTAGAGAAATGTAGTTAGTAAAATATAGTTAGTAAAAATATAGTTAGTAAAATGTAGTTAGTAAAATATAGTTAGTAAAATATATTGTTAGTAAAAATGTAGTTAGTAAAATGTAGTTAGTAAAATGTAGTTATTAAAATATAGTTAGAAAAAAAGTAGTTAGTAAAATGCTATTATTATTATTAAGTTAGTAAAATGCTATTACTATTATTAAGTTAGTAAAATGCTATTAGTATTATTATTATGTTAGATTTTATGCTATTATTATTATTAAGTTAGTAAAATGCTATTAGTATTATTATTATGTTAGATTTTATGCTATTAGTATTATTAAGTTAGTAAAATGCTATTAGTATTATTATTATGTTAGATTTTATACTATTATTATTATTAAGTTAGTAAAATGCTATTAGTATTATTATTATGTTAGATTTTATGCTATTATTATTATTAAGTTAGTAAAATGTTATTAGTATTATTATTATGTTAGATTTTATGCTATTATTATTATTAAGTTAGTAAAATGCTATTAGTATTATTATTATGTTAGATTTTATGCTATTATTATTATTAAGTTAGTAAAATGCTATTAGTATTATTATTATGTTAGATTTTATGCTATTATTATTATTAAGTTAGTAAAATGCTATTAGTATTATTATTATGTTAGATTTTATGCTATTATTATTAAGTTAGTAAAATACTATTAGTATTATTATTATGTTAGATTTTATGCTATTACTATTATTAAGTTAGTAAAATGCTATTACTATTATTGTTAGAAATATTGTTAGTAATATTTTTAGCAATAATAGAAATAAAAATATGGAGTAATGTTGTTGATCTATGTTATGGATTTCAGTTATGGATTTCGGCACCGGAAGAGAAGGTGAAGAAGAGATATTGAAAATTATAGGAGAGGGTAGCACCCGTGCACAAGGAGAGGGTACCACCCGTGCAGAAGGAGACGGCTCGGAATTTTTGAACGAGTCGGGTGACGGAATGGAGGAGGAGCAGCCGCATGAATCGGAAAATGATGATTGCGAGGACGGCTCACAAGGGACTGGATGTGACTTAATAAAACGGTCCGGCGAGGTATATATATATATATGAAGACTAGATCTATTCATGAATCAGTAGATGATGATGCATTATGTGGTATATATATTAATGAGTGTTTTCTTATTTTAGACCTCTGAATCTTCTAGAAAGAAGCGAGGCCCGGCCAAACGGCTGGCATCGAATCAGCATTACACGATTGGGCGTCTCTCAAGTGAAGGCGAACCGTTGGAACCCAAGAGTGTCGCAAGTGCGTTCACTACTCAATGTGGATGTCTTGTCAGGGACATGGTGCCGATAAGCATTCAGTATTGGTATAAGCCCAAGGCGGCAAAGGGAGAGCCAGCACAGCCAGAGCCAGAAGAGGGTGCAGCAGTCAATTATGTCACCAAGGTCTTGAAAGACAGACTTTGGGATTCCCTCATTCCACATTTCAATCTGCCGGTCACCGAGTCCCTGGAAGAAGCAGAGAAACAGAAGGAGAAAGTCGGGGAGTGGGCTCTCAAGAAGATGGCTGCACAGTTCAATAACCACAAGAAGAGGTTATGGAACGCCTATGTCAACGCCGACCGAGAAGCTCCAGAATTTACTGGCCCCAATGAGTTCCTGCGGGACCACTGGAACGCATTTGTGGAGTACAAGGAGTCAGAGCTGGGTAAGCTAAGGAGTCAGAAAAATCAGGCAAATGCCGCGAAAAAGAAATATCACCATAAGTTGGGTCCAGGTGGCTACAAAAGGGCCGAGCCTAAGTGGGATATGCAAGAGGCCGCCCTACGAGAAAAGGGCATCGAACCAGAAACAGAACAATGGCCCAGAAGGTCAAGAAATTGAGCACTTGCCCATGGAGCTGTCTATGATGAGAGAACAGGGAAATTAGTTGAAGAGAAGAAACAAATTGCTGAACCCCTGGGAGCACTTGTCAAGACAATCGCCGAGGTTCAAGAGGGGACGTTCAAGCCGGACAGAGAGAACGACGAGCTGACAAAGGCCCTCGGGAACAAAGAACACACAGGACGAACACGGGGTCTGGGTTCTGCTATTCTGTGGAGGTCTGGGTTCGCCGAAGAGAGCCAGACTTATAGAAGCCGAGAGAGAGCGAAGAAGCGGAAGGCGCAGGAGGAGGCCTCACGGATAGATAGCATAGAAAGGCAACAGGCTGAGCTGAGAGAGTTGTATTTACTGCAGCAGAAGGCACTGGAGGAATTAAAGTCGCAAGGGGCAACTCAGCATCAGCAACACCTAGAACATGCATCAGGCGACCGATCTCAGCGGAGAAGCAGCGTGGCTTCCACGGAGGTATCGATGGTTCACTACCCCGTGGATGATATCACCAAGAAGATAGACTGTGAGCTGCATTATCCCATGAAGAACATATCGATGAAGGTGGCGGTTGGCTATGTGTTGCCATCTGGACCTGGACAAACCTGGCATGGCCGTGAGATTCGACCTGGCTATGCTAAGGTCGGGGTGGATGCAATTGAAAGGGGGTATGAGTCCCTCCTTCTTGACGTCGCTGGACCTGAAGAGGAGGAAAAACTGGGAGAAGTATTGGGTGGTATAATTCTTTGGGATAAGAAACACATCGTGTTTCCAGGCTCGGCGCCAAGGCGGCCACCCTCTCCTCCGAGTCCTCGCAATTCACCACCTCCCGACGACGACAGGGACGACTACCACCATACCCCGAGTCCACATCGATCTCCACCTCAATGTCAGCCGCCTCCGCCACCTCCGCCGCCTCAGCCCACTCATAAGTCCCAGAGTTGTGGCAAGTCCGCTGCTATGTCCACTAGCAATGTCTCTCCAAAGAAACGGGCCAAGAAAGCTAAGGCGGTGCCGCCTCCTCCTATCGAGAAGACTGCTGAAGAAATTGAGGCGGAAGACAGAGCCAAAGTGAAAAGGAAGCTCGCAGCCCTACGCCCGACCCCTACACCGAAGCAGGTATATACTCTGGAACAGAAGGAGTGGGCCTTTGATATGCTTACCCAACCTTCGCAATATGAATTGCGTAAGCCAGATGACTACAAGCGTTGTTTGGATAAGCAGGTAGATGCAAAAAAAGAAGCTAATAAGACAAGCGCAACTGCAAGAGGGAAAAGAGAAGTTGCCCAGCTTGGAGCACAGACCAAAAAATCGATCTCCCCGCTAAAGGTCTTTGCTAGTGATGCTGGTGGGAGTGTTGCTCAACCCAATCCCGCCGACTTTGCTAAAGAAGCTGGTTTGACTCTTTCTCAATTGCTACATGAAGATATCACCCCAAAGGCGCCTATAGCACGGCAATATGAAAAGGGGAAGAGTCTGGTCCCACCTGAGATTGAAATGAATCTACCAACACAAATGCGAAAATTGCATAAGTGGTACCTGCAAGCCGCAAAGGGCACGCAAGATTTTCTCCTTATGAAAATCACAAAGGACCATTTCTTAGGTCAAGACTTGGTGCATATTGAGTTTGATGAATTCTTTCAGCTATTCAATCAAGACGCGCTCGACAAATCTCTCGTCAGTGCCTATGTTCTGTAAGTGATTCATTATTTCTATAAGTCTCTAGCTCAACTCGTTCTTTGCATGTAATTTTCCTCACTACGCTGTTTATTATGCAGAATGAAGAGTATGGAATGTAAGAGAAGGAATGACCTCCAACTTGGATTCATTGATCCAAATCGAGTTAACGGAGCGATGATACAGAGGAATCGCAAGGAGACGGAGGATAACTTGCTAGAGTTCCTACTTACGCAGGAATACCGAGCTAGAATACTCTTTCCGTACAACATCAGGTGAGTGTTACTATCTTATACACAGTTACTTTTCCTTACTCGATGTTATAAGTGTAATTGATGAGTTTATTAACTTACATAATTAAACTTGCACGCAGTTACCACTGGATTTTGCTAAAGATTGAACCTGACTATGGAAAGGTTCAAATCTTTGACTCGATGAATAAACCACTTAATGAATACCAAAGCATCATTGATGTGATGGATAGGTAATTTCAATCATTACGGCATTATATCGGTCTCTTTCGTTCATCTATAACTCATCTATTCATTTTGTTTGCTCGGCAGTGTTTGGAAACGGTTTATACGCACAGTTAAAGGTGAATGGAAAAATGAGCTGATTTACCGTCAGATCGAGGTATGTCGTACGAGCTAGGTCCACACAACCCTTTAATTCTAGTTTCAGTCACTGACTAAAATCTATTCTCGTAAAGTGTGCGAGGCAGCCTTCGGGGACTAATTTATGTGCATACTATACTTGCGAGAACCTTCGTGCGCAGGTCACTGAAGGAATTGATTTTCAAACAGTAAGTAAACAATATACTGACAAATTCATTTTATTGGCATCAATTTTGTTATGATGATTCATATTCATATTGTTCTTCTTCTTCGTAGTTCGAAGCAAAGCGGAATCGACTCTCACCGACTGAACGCGTAGTAGGAATTCAAGAGGAATTAGCCGGATTTCTTCTTGAACATGTTATTAACCCAAAGGGTGAATTTCATGCCGGTTTCGATTAGACAATGTTTATAATTAAACACAAGTCGTGATCTTATGTGTGTGAACAAGTTGTATATATACTTGTATGCATGTATATGCTCGGTGAACCAAATATATTATATATATGTATCGTTTTATATATTATGTTGTAATGCTGTATGAATAAGTATATAAGAAAACTTGTTTGAAATGAATCAAACAATTGAATGGAGCAAAATACAAATATACCCTAAACCCTAAACCCCTAAATAACAATTGAAATCCAGAAAAATAAAGAAGCAGCTGAGGCTGCCACGTGTGGACACTTTAGTCCCGGTTCGTAACACGAACCGGGACTAAAGTCCTACGCCCACGAGCACCCAGCCCCTGCCACGTGGTTTCTCTTTAGTCCCGGTTCGTATAGCAACCGGGACTAAAGATTGGGCTCCAGTCCCGGTTGGTTAGTCCCGGTTGCGCAACCGGGACTGAAGCCCCAAACGAACCGGGACTGAAGCCCTGTTTTCCACTAGTGGTTCTAATAGGTTAAGTATGTTATTAAAATCTTTTAAAATTTGTTCAGAGTAATGCTTTGTTTGTTTCTGATACTTGATTGGTGTGATTTGTTTGCTGCTATGGTGTGTGGCCTATCCTTGCATGCATGCTTACTTGTTGTTATTTTTACCGACGCTAGATTTGAAACGACAACGAGTGTATTGAGGAGGGAAGGATCTTGAGTACCAGGAAGAGGACTATCTTGAAAGTATAGACGAAGAAGATGAGCCTCTTGGGATATCTAAGATAAGAAGCCCAGGGACATAGCTGACCAAGGAAAGCCATCTAAACTTGTTGCATATCTGATCCCAGTTTTACTTACTAGTCATTTAACCCGTGCACCTGCACGGGCTAGTAATCTGAATATATATAAACCATTGTTAGTTACTTCTAATGCTATAGACTGTGGGCCCTTTCATTCAGTAAAAATAAATCTATACAAAGCCATATGACAAAGAACTAAACTTTTGCTCCAAATTGAACCCACATGTGATTTGATTTTAATGAATAGTAGTTTCAAATGGCAGAGCAAACAACTAACATAAGAAAACTGGCAAATCCTAGAGACATCTGATACAATCATGGGATCTGAACCTCTCATATTACCTCTTTTACTGTCGGAATAGAGTTTCAACTCTAGTGGAGGTAGTGGAGAGAAGAGCAACCGAGCATAATTTGGAGCAAGCTTTTTATTCTCCAGTTGCATAGGACAGTAGTTTAGTAGCCAAGAGTATAACTTATGGATCACCAACTATTGTACAAATTAAATCATAAATTATATCTTTTTTATTTAAATATAAGGAAAATGAATATATAAACTCGCCAGGTAGCATAAATACCGCTTTTTCAGTGAGACACGTGCATCTTCTGTACATTCTTGTGCTTCTCTATTTATGTTTCGATTAATGCATGGTGCTATTTATATATCACGAATCCAATCTTGTGACATAAAGTGAAATACAATGAAAGAAATATATACAAAACTGAAAGCATCCACTGGTATTAGATGCATACTAAATACCCTCTATAACATCTAGCACCATTATTTGCTTGAATCGCGCATCCTCATCCACCAAAACCTGAAAAACTGCTGTCCCCATTCATGCCATCTTACTGAAAGAAAGAGATAAATGAATGTTCAGTGAAAAAGAATTTACAGAAGTAGAGTGGTTGTCACCATAAATCGTCTGTGTAAATGTTCGTTCTTCCACCATTAAGAGAACCACGACTGCACACAATGATATCTGATATGCTAGCAAATATGGCAATGTTGATTTTTTTTATTCTTTTCAGTTTGCAGCAATGGATTAACTCCTGGTCATTGCTTGTTGACTCCATTCCGATTGAAGGAAAAATAGACACATAATAAAAAAAATAACTGTATCTTGTCAGATGTAATGATACAAATGTCTGCACACCCAATTACTGATAGGATTTTTTAAGTTCCGACAAATTATTTTCACTGTGCAAATAATATGATATCAGGGTGTGGAGATTCTTTTCATCATTTAACTTAACTCGGTGTCGGATAATAAATTAAATAGGTCAGGATACAAACACATCTCTGTAATTTCAACACTGCTCTATTAAAAAACATGTGAAAACAAAACTTTCACGCACTAAAATTTGTTTCTATAATTCGTAGTTTTACCTAACCATGCTGGAAGCGATTTGGTTCTAATGACTTAGAAAGGAAGCAATATACTGATTAAGGAAGCAACACGACTTCATTTATTGATCTCTTAGACGTTATTTGGCGTTATCTATTGTTTGCAAAAATCCATAGTATATATGAAGGGTACCCAACTACTTGAATAGTAATGCTATTATAATTAGTAATGCTATTCTAATTGGTAATGCTATTCTAATTAGTTTTGAACTGATAGAAGGAAAACTGACAAATACAATTAATCACCGGTGCAATCTTGTGACATGCAATGCAAAAGGAGTACGTGGTAATGCAAACAGTGAAATAAATCTGTGTAACTTGTTCCATCGTCTTGCACCAACACTGAACAATCAAAAACAGAACTCTGTATCTCCTCGTTAAACTTGGACACGGCCGCCGTCCGTCCGCAATATAAAGGAAGCCGCAGAAACCTATCGAGAGCATGTGTAGGCATGACCCCATCTTGCATCAACACCGATCGACCAAGAACAAAGCCTCTTCGATCTCGAGCACCACTGCCGTCGCACTCTGGGACATAATCCCTGAAAGGATCCGTGGTATCACCTCTGCTAAATTGAATTAGGACTTGGATCATACATGGATAAAACATCACGTTCCATACCTGACATATCAGTGGAAATAGCTGATTAGGGACATCGCTAACTTCCTTTGTTGCTGTCGACCTGTTGTGGAACCGCAAAATCCAAATGATGAAGCAAGAGACGCCATGGGAAGGATGATTCGGTTTCTCCATCACGCAAATGCTGAGTCAATCAGAGGTAGGACACGGAATTAGATGGCTGCACTTCTTCGCAAAACCTAGGAGCAACCGATCGACTCTCAGATTTTACCTAGGAAGAAGACCACGCTCGGATTTTTTTTTCTTCTTTTCGATGGACAGTTGGAAGCGTGATGAGACCACGTAGCGGACGACTCACGTTTGCGGGCTAGGGGATAGCGCGTTTACTGAATCATCCAACGGTGAGGGACTCCTCATAAGTTAATTGGATGGACCAAAATTTCTTAACTTCTAGGATTAACGCGGTGCCTCGTTTGATGCCTCCAATTAGTAAATATAAGATTGCATGATTTATTACTGTTTATGAAAATGCATTGTTTTATGTTGCTATTACCGTAAATAGCAATTGTTGGTGACTTGGCTCCACAAGTCAAATGATATCATCCTCATGGGTGACCCCTATCTTGACACCTACTTATTCCCCAGAATTAGTGGCGTGATGGTTAGCATCATAGCCTTTGAAAAACTTTGTAGTGGATCAAAAACTCTAGGATGGGAACACTCGCCGGAAAGATTTCGGAAATGTTTTCGAAAACCTTGGAGTAGAACCTACTCCACTGAAATGTTTTCAAAGTGAATTTGGGTCAAATGAAGTTGGACATGAAGGAAGAAGGTGTTGGTGGTTTTATAAAAAGGCATTGGTGTTTCTTTGTAGTCGCTCAAAACAATTAACCCGTGCAACCACGATTACCCTGGTATGGGACGAGGCTTAGCTTGTAGTTTGTTTATTTTAGTACGGGAGTCTCATAACTATATAAGGGTACACAGTACCCCGGAATCCGGATTGCCGCAAGTAAATGGGCAATAGTAAATCGGGATCCAATGAGGGATTTATCCGGACGGAAGACACTATGGATCTCCTGACGTGGCACTGGGGTTACGCTCGAACGTGGAGGTAGACTGCCAGGATGTGCCGGGGAGGTACATACTCCATAGGGTAGATTCCCGTACTAAGATAGATAAGCGAAAGGCTTTGATCGGGTGCTTGTCGTGGCATATGATGTTACACGGGGAAGATGGCCACACGATGAGTGTCCGGATGATTGTGGGTAAAGTGTGCAACCTCTGCAGAGTGTAAATCTATTCGAATAGCCGAGTCCTCGGTCATGGACGGTTGGAAATATCACTATATTGCCCAATGTCATGTTTTGGTTTTATAAAGTGTTTTCGGAAAAATGGAGAAAGGTGCTGGACGGAGTACTCGGAGGGTACTGCCATGGCACGGTTATGGTTCGGAGTACTTGCAGGGTACTGCCGAGGAAATAGAGATGGTCATGTGTGATTGACCTGGTTTCATAAAGGAGGGTGGTCATGTCACTACTAGGAAAACAGCTACCCGTAGCGCACCTGTTTATATTACCCGTAGCGCATGCCCCCGCGCTGCCACTACCACGCCACTGGTATCTAATTACCCGTAGCGCACCACTATCGTGCGCTACGGGTATCTTATTTACCCGTAGCGCATGCACCCCGTGCTCTACGGCTAATGTCTAGTGCGCTACGGGTATTTGCTTTAGTGGTAGCGCACCACCTACACATGCGCTACGGGTGTACAACAACACCAGCAGCGCATCCTTTGACAATGCGCTACGGGTATAGACAACAGCAGCAGCGCATCACTTGACAATGCGCTACGGGTACTTTTTTTCAAATTTCGAAAATATAGCCATTTATACTGCCAGATTACAGTTTTTATATAGGAAATTGCAGAAATACAAGATTACAAGAAGTATACAGGAAAATACAATATATTTAGTATGAAATAGACACGGAATATGAATCTCATTATTTTCGAAATGAAGCAATCACATACTACATGAGTTCAATGTCTCTAAGTAATCGATACCGGTCAAGTACGCAAGTTCATCATCCCACATTACATGAATAAGATAGTCAGCTACGGTACGATAAAGTACACTACAACCGCAATCACCACGGTGAGCAAGACGGCGGTGGTGACGCTGAAGAAGGTCGTCCTCCTCTCCTCTCGAAGGTGGTTCCTCCACCTAGCTTCCGCCTCCGCCATCGTCGTGTACCCTTTGTAGCTGTTGCCCTTGAACCTATTGACTTGCTTCAAGCAATCTTCCCAGTGGACATAAACTCTAGGAACCCTACCTTTGTACACAACGTACGGCATCCCTACCTTCAAGACAAATAAGGTTAGATAACAGAAAGCAAGAAGTTCATCACATGTATGCAATAGTAATGAAATATGACATAATTAACTAGGATGTACTTATTAACTTTACACCACGACTAAGTTCATCACACACGACATGATCAGAACTAATAAGTTCACCGATGTCTACGAAACATGCCATGCTAAGCAAGCTAGGAACATAGTGTACTTATTATTACAACTTTTGCTTGCCAGTATCAGGAACAAAGCGGAAGCCGCGTCCTGGCAAAAAGAATGCCCTGTCATCGCCCTGCAGAAGCAGCCTCTGATCTACTTCTTCATTTGACGGCTTCAGCTGGGCAGTGTAGAACATCCCCCCTTTTCTGACGACATCTTGAAAGATGATTGTCGCAAACTGCTCCTGGATGCGATAGAACTATCCTCTTAGATTGTCATCATCAATCATCGCCAACTTTTCGGCCCAGGATTGGAGTGAATCTGGCAGCGTCGAGTTTTTCTTGTCCCGTACCATCGCCAGCATATGATATAAGGCGTAATAGGCCTCCCTGTGACTTCCCTTGGGCTGCTTGATGCAGGGGAACGATGTAGTATGGGCGAAGCTATACAAGCCGTGCTTGGGCGGCCATTTACTCTTGAATGAGCCACCCTGATGGACGTACTTGGTAAGAGCATCATCCAAAACTATCTTGACATGCGTATAGTTTTTCTTGATTGCACTGCCCGAGTCCAAAAACAGGGTACGCATATACATCGGGGAGATGTGGATGAGTGTGCAGTATTTGTCACTGCGCAAAACAATTCAAACAAAATGTTGGCAAAGACCGAGATGGAAATCTAAGAAAGAAGGCGGCGAGCCAATCCCTTACTCGGGAAAGTAGGCCAGGAGCAAGTTCTTCCCAATGTTTGACGTCATGACGTCGCTGAGATAGTTAATAGCGGCATTTCGGCCCGCCAACTTAGACAATTGGCTTTCACGCATGTAGTAGGGGTCCACTACCATGATGCCCGGGGTCTTGTCTCGTATGATCTGCATCTGAATACTTAGAGAAAATAGGCGGACGAAGGTCTGGTGTAGCCGATGCATGTGAAATAGGTCGAAGATGTCGGCAAACCGAAGAAGCATAATATCGGCGGGGGCAGCCTCGACGAAGCCCTTTCCCTTTGGCACCTTGGCCATGTAAAGCGGGTACGTTGAATCATTTTCATCAAGTTGGCGCTGTTCTAGGTATAGAATAGAGTCATGTAGACTCCGCATATCGGCACTGCAAGCCTTGAGCATTCGCTCATTCAGCATCGGCTCACCCATAGTATGCACGATGTGATTAAGACCCTTGTGTCTTGGTGGCCCGTCCTGAGCTCGGATCGGTTTCGTAACCGGCGGCGGCTGGCTCTCAATTTCCTTCTTATTTTTCCTTTTCCTTTCCTTCTTCTTCATGGGAATTGCATTCTGCTTCTCGACCACCTTATGGAGTGTCGTGGGGAAGATAAAGTTTTCAGGATTTCCTCTTGGAGGCTCCGTCCAGGCGGCATCTGGAGGCGTCTCCTAAGAATGGAATGACAAATGTTTGGTGATAGTTTGTCGTTTGTCCGAGGGACCTTCAAGGTCATCTAAGCCATCACAGTAGGCAGTATTGATGTAGGCCTCAATGTTGACATCATCATCATCATTTGGATCCTGTGCCATCTGCATATCAGGATCAGGATCAGGCACCACATGGCTTGGCCCCGGCACGACCGGCGGTGTTATGCGTGGGGCGGTGCTCCCTGCCCCCAGACGAATCTGACTCTCCGGCCATAGCATTGGGTAGCCAAAGCACTGTCTGAGGGCTTTCGGCTCTTCATCTTCGTCTCCCTCGGGCTGAAAGGGAAGCATCACGTGGTCACAACCCCGCAGTATCCGAGCCACTTGGACCCTTAACACGTTTGATGGCATCTGCCGACCGTGGAACATCCTGTTTCCCGGTTGCATGATACTACCAGTGGCAACATCCTTCAACACGCCGTCGACATAATGTAGGAGAGTGCAAGGAACGTCGGCGCCCGCGGCCTGCAAAAACAGGTGGTGTAGGCCAGATGTTATGCAAGTGTATAGGTTACACAATGCGGAAAGTGTAAGTTGAGCCACCGCCGCTTAGTTACCTTGACGGCGTCGAGCTCGGCTGCTGTAGAAGGACCACCGACGTACGTCGGCGTGCAGGTCATGGATGGAGTGCTTCGTTGCGCGGTACCTGCCGCTGCATTAATCTCCGGCGCCGCGATGTTGGCGATGGGTGTCACCAATATGTTTGGCGCCGCGGTGTTGGCGGCCGGTCGTACGTTTGGTGCCGCGGCATTGTTTGAGTTGCTGCCCATGCTGGGTATCGGGGGCGGCCCAACTCGACCGGCCGCTTCCCAACTCCCAAGCGCTTCAACAATGGTAGGGATGAAGGAGGTCATCTTTTCTTGAACTTGTTTTTCGACAAGCTCTGGGATCTGTGCCACTTTCTCCCTGAGTTCTTGAAGCTCGCGGCTTTCATCCGCATTGAGTGACTTTTTCCCCCTTTCTGGCTTGCCAAATTTGTCCGACCATTTCACGGACAATCCTTCGCCGAGCACACGGCCAGCTGACGTCGGCGGTTTCAACTTTGGCCGTCCCTTTATCACATTCACAGCTCTATTCAAAGCTGTGTCCCACCTAGACGACCCAGTGGTGGTCGAACCCTGGGATGACGACGTATGAGATGCCTTTTCTTCAGCTAGCAGAATCTCCTCAAACTTCTTCACCTTCGGATCCGTGGTTAGTTGCTTGGTTTTCGGGTCCCAATGGTACTTGGACCTAATTACTGCCCTGGCCGTCGGATCTTCGATCCTGAGCCAAGGGTTTTCGATGCCCTTCGCCGCATATTCTGCGTCCTCTCGCGCCCATATCTTATCCTTCCCTCGGTAACCGCCGCTACCGAGGTTGTGGACACCCAAGTTCTTGGACTGCAAGTTCTTCCCCCAGTCACTCTTTTCCTTGGTACGTATATCATTGGGGTCGCACTTGAGCTTCATCTTATCATAGTCCGCCTCCATGACCGTCGGGTTGCTCTTATTGACCTCCTCAAATGTTTTACCCTTGAGGATCAATTTCTTCACCCTGCCTTTCCAGCTGGCCAGGGCGGTGCTCATCTTCGTGATGGCGGCGTTGTTCACAGGATTCTTACTGATATCCGTGTTGACATACTCGGGATCGAAGATGTATCGAGCATGATGCTTCCGCAAGAGGAGTGTGCGGTAATGCTCGTTCTCCTCACTCCTTAGGTTCTCGGTGTTGAGTGGGGCAGTGTTTCGGAGGATGCACGCGACTTGCCCTCCGTACCCGGCCACAACGTCCTCAGGCGCTAGAGGATACCCATTCTCTGACACTTGTGTGATTGCTTGTCGGTCGGGCAGCAGCTGGTTTGGGCGCCGATCCTTCCTATCCTTCCGTGGCTTCTTCTTCTTCCGTTGGGTACCATCTTCACCGCCAGATGTGGTGGTAGTGGTGTCGTCGGCACCCTGATCCATATCGTCTTCTTCTACATCCATATCATCGGGATCTGCGCCCTCCATCTCCTCTTCTTCCTCCCTCTCCTCTACCTCTACATTCATCATCTCCTCTTCTTCCAATTCTTGGGACAACTTCCAGAATGGCTTGGCAGAACCACTGGCTTCCTCGTTGTCGGCCATGTTCACACTAAATAAAGAAAATGCTACGAGTTAATACAATAATTCACGAAAAAATCCGGCATGACCTATGCTGTTTTTTGGACATAGGGAGTGCCCATTTTTGCTGAAACGGAAGTAAATCAACATTTCAGCATATGGGCACTCATTTAAATTCCCTGCATACAAATTCATACAATATTCCATCATATATAAGCAATCCCAGCCATCATAAAAATGTCCCAGCCATCATAATAAGTAATAAAAATTCCCAGGCATCATAAAAATGTCTCAGTACATCATAAAAAAGTCCCAGCCATCATATTAAGTAATACTAGCAATGCATGGCAGTAGCAAATTCCACTAGCAATACATGGCAAGAAGTATAGTAGCAGTACATGGCAGTAATATTGCTATGAAAAACTCCCAGATACAAACATTTACAGTAGCATCCTGGAGCATGAACTCAAACAAGTACTCCCAGATACAAAAATTCCCAGATACTAACATTTACACAGTAGCAACCTGGAGCATGACTATATGGCAGCAACCTGGAGCATGATAGAGAAAAAAAGCACTTTACAGTAGAAACCCAGATACAAAAACTCCCAGATACATGGCAGCAAAGATACACACTTTAGATATGTCAGATTCTTGCTAGGGAATCAGAAACTTAATTCTTGCTTTAACATTATTCAGTTACTAACATCTAAAGCTAACTGAATATTATTCAGAGACTCTAAAGCTAACTGAACATTCAGAGACTAAGAGTGCTAACCTGAAACTCTAAAGCTAACTGAACATTATTCTTTGCATTTTTAGCTAATAGAAACATTTTGACCAAAATAGATTGTGCAAGGCAAAACTCCAAGAATAACCAGATCAAAATAATTCATCTAAGAACAGCATGAAATAATTTAACTCCAAGAATAACCAAAACAAGAAACAACATTATATATCTTAATCAACTTAAGAACCCTAAAATTCATCACATGAGACATGATTATTTCCAAGTGGTTCGACTAGATGCAAAATTTCCTACAAAATAGAGTGCAAAGTAATCCTAAGCAGAGGACAATTCAAGATAGATAAACAACAGTGGTTTAACAAATGAGCTCCATTTGTCCAGTCTTTGACATGACTAGCTAAGACAAGCAAATTGGGGACTACATTTTTAGATGTTATTAGTGTTGTGCAAATAAATCATGTAAATTGTATAAGCCCCACTTGTCCTTTTATATCTATTCCTCAAAGCAACATGAGTTCTTTTATGAATATGAGCTTGTTTCTTCTAGGAAGGAAATGACTATTGATATCAATTTTTGTCAGACAATCATCCTAGAATGAACAATTATCTAATTAAGTGCAACCAGGTTACTTCATAGTAGAATTTCTCCTTATATAGAATTTCTATAGGCAGAATAGAACATCCTAGATTTTCTATAGGCAGAATAGAACATCATGAAGCTAATTACAGAAATTATCTCCTTATATGTCTCTTTTGAAATTCAGTGATATATGAAGCTAATTATCTCCCTATATGAAGCTAATTACAGAATTTCTAGATAGTCTCCTAATTATCTAAGCACCCAAGCATCATCAACTAAACTGGCAATGTTATAGACATGTGTCACAACATGCCCAGTACTGCAGTGGATATGAGCCTACCATGGAGTTAAAAGGTCAACTTTCTTCAAAAACTACTTAATTATTGTTCATTATTGTTCCGAATATCCTCTGAACATGCCCAGTACTGCAGTGGACATGTGTCACTATTTTTAACTCTGAATTTCATTATTGTTCTGAATATCCTCAGAACAACCCACTTATCACAATTAATGAAATTGTGCAGTTTGCAGACCAGATATGTGTACCTATAGACCACTCCCTAGTGTACTGATCTATTCAATCAAGCAGCCACAGGTCAAGAGGCAACAGTTGAAACAGTTATCATATTTACAAATCAGTGGCCCGTAAGAAACAGTTGAAACTAGATGAATTATTGTCACAGAGGTCACAAGCAGAGAGCACGAAGACTTAGAGAATTACAAGCATGAATGCATCATTCATTCCAGACAAAAATATGAGCATGGTCAAACAGAAAAGCAAAAATTATGTGAATAATTCTGCACATCAGAGTATCGGACACAAGCAAGTGGGATCAGACAAAAGCAAAAATTATGTGAAAAATTCACTAATTCTGCAGCCGGCCATGGGCTCTTCTGCGCCGGGGCTCTTCTGTGCCGGGGCTCCTCTGGTCGATCTGGCGCCGGCCTGGGCTCTTCTGCGCCGGGGCTCCTCTGGTCGGCCGGCGATGAAGAAGACTCAACACGGGATGGCGGCGCTAGGGTTGGTCTGAGATGGGGGGAATGGTCAATCTGGCGCTGGGGGTTAGGGGAGAAGGGCGTGCGGGTATGGCTTAGAAGCACCATAGCCATAGCGCACGGTGGGCTGGTGCGCTACGGGTAATATTACCCGTAGCGCACGGGGGTGACGATGCGCTACGGATAATAAGAGATATAGGTTAAAAATAAACGAAGCCGTGTAAGACACAAGCTTCTCACTACCCTAGTGGCTTCGGCCGGCCTGCCTGTTCTAAACCCAGAGGTTCCAAGTTCGAGTCCTGGAACCCAAATTTTTTTGTTTTATTTTTTAATTAACTTTTTAGCATGTTATTACATTCTTATATATTATAATATATATTATAAAGTAAATAAGCACAAATAATATTTTTGTATCATGCCAAAAATACAAAAGTGATTGATAAATGATACAAAATATGAGTTACATGTCTAGTTTGGTTTCATTTTTTAATTGACTTTTTAACATGTTATTACATTATAATATATTATAATATATATTATAAAGTAAATAAGCACACATAATATTTTTGTATCATGCCAAAAATACAAAAGTGATTGATAAATGATACAAAATATGAGTTACATGTCTAGTTTGGTTCAAAAATGGATAAGTGATACATAATAATAATATGCCCACACACACGGTCAAGCTTGCTACCATTTCACAATCTTTTTGCCCTTCTTTGTCAATGTTGAATAATTAAGCCTCGGAACCGCGAGACTTCTTCTCTTGAACGGTAGACCTTTAGGTAGGGTGGTCTGGCTTCTTCTTGTTGTGTATGGTTCATCGGCATCGCTTTCATCTTCCATCTTCGGGTCACCATACATGTCAAAGTCTTGCTCGTTGGCGACTCCATCCATTTCTATGATGTTCCTTTTGCCTCTTCTCACGACAACCCGGGTAGGCTTTGGCGGGTCGGTAATGAAGAAGCATTGGTCCACTTGGCTTGCCAGTACCCATGGCTCATTTTTAGCGGTGACGTTTGCGCCGGCAGTCTTGGATTTGGCTTTGGGTATAACCATGGTGGTGAAATACCGGTCTTCTTTTACGACATTTTTGGCCCATCTAATACGAAACATCGGCACCTTCTCCCCAGCGTAGCTCAGCTCCCAGATCTCCTCGATCCTTCTGTAGTATCTTTGCTTGACATCACCGGTGTAGGCTTCCATCGTTACCCCTGAGTTCTGGTAATCGCAATTACTGTCCTTTTCCTCAGTGTAAAATGTGTAGCCATTGATATCATATGCCTGATAGGTCATTAGGCAGTGTTCAGCTCCCTATAACAAGGCGAATATGAGCTTTTCTTCCTCAGAAGATTGCATTGGTGGGGGATTAGCTAGAAGCTTGTCCTTGAACCAACGCGTGAAATTGGAGTTGTGCTCATTGATTATTGCTCCTTCCGTCCTCTGCTCGCCCCTGTCACTATACTTATTCGCAATAAAGCTTTTGTGCTCTTCTACCCAAGGGTCGATCAGTTGCATGTGCTGTAGCGCGACAAGGTTTGCTCTATCAAAGTCGGCGCGTCGACCAGTGAAGTCGACATGCATTTCACGATGACCCTCGCGGTGACCCCATCCATCGATCCTGTCAAGGTGCTTGTTGACGGGCAGACCAACAGGGTTTTCGATGTTAAGATAATTCGTGCAGAAGGAGATGCACTCTTCGGTCAGGAAGCCCTTGGCTATGCTTCCATCGGGACGTGATCTATTGCGAACGTATCCTTTGATGACACCATTCATCCTTTCAAACGGCATCATGCTGTGCAGGAACATCGGCCCGAGTTGGACGATATCCTCCACGATATGGACCAGCAGATGTACCATAATATCAAAGAATGCGGGCGGGAAGTACATCTCGAGCTCACATAGAATCACCACGATCTCTTCCTATAGCCTGTGAAGTTTACTCAGGCTAATTGACTTCCGAGAGATGACGTCAAAAAAGTTGCAGAGGCCAAACAACATTTTAGGGACGTGCTTGTCCATTATTCCTCGAATTGCAACCGGAAGTATCTGCGTCATCAGCACGTGATAGTCATGAGACTTCATCCCGCTGAACTTCTGCTTCGCTTTGTCTAGGTATCTACTTATCTTTCCCGAGTAACCGTAAGGAACTTTGACTCCTAGGTGGTAGTTGAAAAACTGCTCGATCTATTGAGGACTTAGAGTGAAGCACGAAGCGGGGCAGTGATAGTCGTTCCTCTTGGCCCTTTTTCCCTTGCGACGACCTTCGGTCTCCTCGTCATCATCGTCATCATCAGATCGTCCGAAGTGAAGGTCTTCCGTGATCTTCATAAATGCCAAGTCATGCCTTGCTTTCGATCCATCTTTGGTCCTATCAGGCATGTTGAGAAGGGTGCCAAGCAGACTCTCGCACACGTTTTTGGTGATATGCATGACATCAAGGCTATGGGGCATGCGGAGGATCTTCCAGTAAGGCAGATCCCAGAAAACAGACCTCCTTTTCCATACCTTCAGGAGCGGCTTGGGCGCCTTTCGCTTCTTTCCCGGTGCAGGGCACTCTGGCCAACTTGTCAACAACTCATCGATTTCCTCGCCGCTCCTTAGACATGGGGGATCTCGGATCTCAATTTTACCATTGAACAGATCTTTGCGTTTTCTCCATGGGTCATCCTTGCGAAGCCACCTTTGATGCCCAAGGAACACGGTCTTCAAAGAACCGGGATCTTTCTATAGCTGGTGATATGTTGTGTCATCCATGCACCGAATACAAGCACAATATCCGTGGACCACCTGCCCCGAGACATATCCGCAACCGAGATAGTCATGCACTGTCATGACCAACGCGGCTCTCATAGGAAAATAATCTTGTGCGACGGCGTCCCATGTATTGGGTGGTGTGTCCCATAACGTGGCTAGTTCCTCTGTCAACAGACCGAGATACAGTTGGATGTCATTTCCCGGTTGTTTCAAACCTTGAATTAGTATAGTCATTTGTATGTACCTCCTCTTCATGCATAGCCAGGGGGGTAGGTTGTACATCCATACAAATACGGGCCAGGTGCTATGGGTGCTGCTCTGGCTGCCAAATGGATTGAGTCCATCGGTGCTCACACCCAACCTGACGTTCCTTGGATCATTACCAAATTCTGGGCACTCGATGTCCAATGCCTTCCACTGGCTAGCATCTGAAGGGTGTCTCAGTATCATGTCCTCCTGATCATCATTGTCATCATATTTTGGCTTCTTCCTTTCCGTGTGCCAGCGTATAAGCTTTGCTTCCTTAGGGTCTACAAAATATCGCTGTAGACGAGGAGTGATCGGAAAGTACCATACTACCTTTCAAGGAGCTTTCTTCCCACTCTTGTATCGAGATGCGCCGCACACTGGACATGTGTTTCTCTCTGCATCTTCTCCCCGATAAATGATGCAATCATTAATGCAAGCATGGTATCTCACGTGAGGTAAATCAAGAGGGCACACGATTTTCTTGGCCTCCTCGATACTAGTTGGACACTTGTTCCCCTTGGGAAGACGCTCCTGCCAGAATGCCATGTTTTCATCAAAGCTTTTGTCGGTCCATTTGTGTCTTGCCTTCATCTGCAGTGTCCTGAGCGTGACATCCAAACGTGTATCCCCGGGCCTGCATCCTGCATACAATGGAGTAACCGCGTCCTTCTCTAGGCTCACCAGCTTGGCTTTCTCTCTAGCGGCATCCTGCGTGTTGCTTGTCTGCTTGAGAAGTAGTGCTTGAACGTAAGGGTTCTGCACCCAGCTACCTGACGGTGTTCCATCTGCTCCGGCATCTTGATCTTCTTCACCATGTCCAGCATCTTGATCTTCTTCACCATGTCCGGCATCTTGATCTTCTCCACCATGTCCGGCATCTTCTCCACCTTCATCATGACCGGGAAAATCTTCGTCACCACCATGCCCTTCCTCATCATTTCCCATCGCCGCTCCATGGACGTTGCCATCATCTTCGTCACTTATCCACCGAGTGTAGCCATCCATGAAACCGCGAGAGAGCAGGTGGCTCTGCAGTTGTCCAGAATAAGAGTCGATATAGCACTTCAGTTTGCATTTGTGACACGGACACTTTATCTCCGTTTGGTTATTTCGAATCATGTCGTGCGTCGCGGCTTTCATATATCTTGCCACTGTGCCTTCATTCATCGACCGGACCATGGTTGCCTGGTATACATATATATAGAGCAAGAGAATATCTTAGAACCAGCCAAATACACACATAGTCGTCCGAAAATTTTGGCATGACCTTGCCTAAAAATGGACCTATCCGTGGTGCCAAAATATACCGAAATGGAAGTAAATCAACATTTCGGCATAACAACATTGGCACCATCAGAAAATAATCATATTTGGATCCAAACAAATAAGAATTCATAAACATATGCAAGCAAATGCATATATATACAAACGTGTTCCGATGCCACAAGCATGCATACATACAAACAACAATGACACACCTACAAGCATACCCGTAGGGCATACAAACACCGATGCCGCACACCGATGTCCTCATATTACTCACCTATTATAGACGATACCGCGACACGAGAGAACGAGAGAGTGTGTGTGGACGAGATAGTAATAAAGTGATATCTAAAGGTTAGTACACATTGCACTCATATATCTACCAACCAAAGTAGCTTTAATAAGCTAAAATAGATGGAAGAATGATGAAATTAGGTTGGGAAGGAGGAGGGGGACGACCAGATCTAGTGGTGAATGGAGGGGGAAGAAGGGGGGCAATGATTGGTGCTAGGTGGCTTCATGCCTTAAAAATAAGCATCCCAGGTTACCCGTAGCGCATTGGGTAGACATGCGCTGTGGGTAGAGAACTTACCCGTAGCGCATGTCTACCCAATGCGCTACGGGTAACCTGGGATTATGCCTATATGTCTCTCCTCAGCTTACCCGTAGCGCACCCTTCGTGAATGCGCTACGGGTAACACTAACTACCCGTAGCGCATTCACGAAGGGTGCGCTACGTGTAAGCTGAGGAGAAACGGCCGTCCAGGTCTACGAATACCCGTAGCGCACGTTTGGTTGTGGTGCGCTGCGGGTAATGTGTATAGGAGCAGCGCACTATGCATGGTGCGCTACGGCTAAATAGCCGCAGCACACCACGTGATGTATGCGCTACGGGTAAGTCTTCGACCTATAGCTGTTTTCCTAGTAGTGTGTTTGATTGACCACCGACTCTCTCTTGGAAATCAAATGAGTTCCCCCCTTTCCTAGAGATCTTACTAAAAAGGTTTTCTAAATGTTTTCTTTAATAAGGATATAGAAATGTCGTAAGACATGCTATATCGACATGAGAAATGGACTAGATAGGATAAACTAGATTAGAGCCTTTCTCCTTGCTACAGCCAAACTGCATGACAACACTTCCTCTTAGATGGTTTGCGAGTACAATTCAAATGTACTCACGGCTTTGTCCCTGGCTATTAACTTGGTCAGACTATGAAGAAGACTACGAGGAAGGTGACGATCGTTACGATGATGCCGGTGCGAACTAGGAACGTCTCCCAGTCAGTTGCCTATAGGGTAGTAGGCAGGACGTGGGTCATAAATGTTGCTTGATATCCGCTATTCAGTTGTAAATTGCCCTGCGTGGCAATCTTAGTCTTGGTCGTGTGACCAATTGTAAGTATATTATTCGGTATTGTAATGGATGATGTAATTCTGTTATCAACTCGGATATGTGGATTCACGACACACTGATCATGGGATCGTGAATTGTATGCATATCGGGTATTCCGGACGGGTAATCCTGTTGGAATTATGCCCTAGAGGCAATAATAAAGATGTTATTATTATAACTAGCAGGTAACCCGCGCATTTGCGCGGCTAGATTTAGCTATGCTTATTTTTTTATCATATTATAAATATATGATGCCAATTTTCAGCTTTTCTTTTCCTTTCTACTTTTCAATTGTCTATCTTGCTACTTAAAATTTCATACTGAATAATAAATAAATCCAATATTTTATTCTAAACAGTTGTAGCATGTAATAATATTTTATCCTAAAGAACTTTTTTCTATACACGCTCTCGACGGTTGTAATGGAATTCATGTGTCTTTCGATATGCACAATGCCATGCCTCCAAATGATTCCATTCTAGCTCAGCTTACTGTCATATTTTATGTCGCTTGATTATTGATATAAGCCATATATCTCTATATCCGCACATGTCACCTAAAGCTACCAAAATATTCTCTCTCTCCCACTCTCTCTATACCTCTGTCTCTCTTTTTTGTTCCTAGGCATGGTGTTAGCACAGTAAAATATTTGGCATGATTTCTCTATCACAACATTTTTGTCACATTTTCTGCCAATATGTTTTTTCTAATCGTTTGTATCTCGTGAGCGACCGCCTCATCCCCATCAAACTCATGTGGATGTTATAACCTTGAGCACGTAAAGTTATGTTTTTTGCTCCTTGCAAACTGCATTATACACTTTGTTTTATATTTATTTCACATATAAATCAAACAAATAATACTAAAGAAAAATATCATATGAAGCTTTTTGAAATTTGTAAGGGACTTTTAAAAATAATATTAAATTTTAATTGTAGTTTTGGACTTCACCTACAGATAAACTATTAGCCTTTATGACCTACCTAGTGAACGTTATTTGTGTACTCACCTATTTCTGGATCCATAGCTAAGCTGCACGTTCTAGGTTCTGAACTTGATGACGATTGTGTCGATCATCTGGCATCGATGCATGTATCCGTAATTAACCTTGAATTCCTGCTGCCATCAATCTAAAAATATTTGGCAGATTGATAGTATCTCGTGCCTTGCATCCATCGATGGGGATGTTGCCGTGGAGGTGTGGAGCTGGCCAGCAACATCTCGTCCATGGTCCTGATCCATTAGTAGCTATAAGCTGCAGTTTCTGCTTCTTCCACTTCGATGATGATCGTATCGATCATTTCGTACCCATGCACAGCTCCACCGTCAGTTAATCATGCTGCCGCTCACCGCCGGCAATCGGTTAATTCAGAGAATATTCGGCCGACCGGCCTACGTCGTTCCTTGCATCCGTTCGAGGGGGGATACTTTAAGATGTTGGGGTGCATGATGAGACGATGATGGCGCCATGGAGCTAGCCATAAAATTCGTGAACCCGTATGTGTTGGAACAACCAAAGTGCTGCGATACTGTAGCAGGCGTAGCTTGTTCATTTTTTTCGATAAAGGCGTAGCTTGTTCATGGCTTTCCGCTTTATCTTGTGGTTGCCGGAGCTGTTGACGTCATGCATCGCCAGCATTGTCCTGCATGGCCGCCAAACAGTGGCAGCTCGCCCTGATGCCCCTCAGCGTCTCCCCCTTCTTTAGAAGATCTAAACACACGCCAAGATTGCAGCTATTATCGGAAAATTGCACGTATTGCATAGAGTTGATGGCGTGACTTTGATCTGTCAAACATTGTAGTGCCCTGCTGTGTCGTCGATCTATTGACGAAATGCTACCAAATCGTGCCGTCAATTTGCCGGCGTCCTGCTACCTGTTCTCTGACTTGAGGACGCAAGGGAGAGCGTCTCGTGTTGATTTAGGGTCTTCAGTAATTTTGATGTGATTATATGATGGACAGATTACCGAGTCCGCATTGCGTCGTGGCTCAGTGTCGTTTTCTATTCAGATCGCATGTGCGTGATTGTGCAGGACTGTTTACTTCCTAAACTTGGTTTCTTGGATCTCTTTAGATTACATGTACGTGACCATGGAGTTGTATCCTTGTACTTTTTAAACTTCCTTTCTTGGATCGGTGTATGTTTTTGTTTTCAGACAGCATACGCGTGTAAATCCCCACCGCTTATAAATCTTGGTTTTGAGGTGATAAATCTCCACCGTTGGTTGTTAGTTGTTTTAATAATATAATAGATAAGCAAAGTTGCATTGGAAGAACAAATGTTTGATTGTCTCATCTTATGAACAAAAACACATGTTTTACATCCATGCCAAATGCACTTAATAAGATTTTCTTTAGTAATAATAACCCCTCGATGTAAATACCATGCAAAGATTTTGTTTTTAAGTGGTATTTTTATCTTCTAGATTTTCTTATTGTCATAGACTGACATGTCCGGTAGAATCAACACGTTGTACATGGAAGCGACCGAGAATTTTCCATTCTCATATAGATTCCATCACAATATATCTTTTCTAGTAGTTAATTGGATATTAGCTAACCGCTGAAGCAAGGCCTCCCAATTAATAAGTCTAGGGTCAAATAAAGTCCTCCTGGACGTCATGTTTGGGGGATTAGACCCCAACACATGGGCGAGTGTATCATTGTTATGACGCACAATTGCATACAAAGTCGGGTACCGTTCTCGGAGGGAAGCTAGCCACTTATCCTCCCAAAACAGAATCTCTGATCCATCCCTAATAAAAAATGATCCATGGCCAAAGAAAATTTCTTCGTAGCCATTAGTCCGGCCTAGAAGTGTGAATCACTTGGTTTTCATAGAACCTATGATACCGCTTTAGAGCCAACATATTTTCGTCTAAGTATTGTTTGCCAAATCCACTAGTAGGGAAAACCTCTTCTGTGGCGCACCAAAATATGCATTCTGTGGCGCATGGGTGGTGCTCCACAGAATCTTCGCCACAAAAATAAGCATTCTGTGGCGCACCAGCACATGCGCCACTGAAATAAGGAATTCTGTGGCGCACCAAGACCTAATGCGCCACAGAATTAGGGAATTCTGTGGCGCATTATGGCTTGGTGCGCCACAGAATTAGGTGCGCCACAGAATTACAAGTTAGTGCGCCACAGAAATATTACAGGTTTTATACAGAAATTATTCTGTCTGGCGTATATATACAGGTATTAACAGATATAATATAGCAGTATACAGATATATCAACAGATTTCATGTAGCACAATTATATATCTCCATATACAACTCATTTCATATAGAATATTAACAGATTTTATATAGCTCCATGCATATACAACTCATCATACATATATATCTCCATACAACTCATAATCCATGCAAATTAAGTGCATCATCTCAAGATACAAATGAAGTGACACCGGCCGCCGCCTACACTAGGATGAAATAGAGTACCGCTCCGACGATGGTGAGCAAGAGCGAGAGCACAATGAAGGTCTTCATCTTGCTCTTGTTCGACTGGTGCTTCCTCCACTTGGCAACCGCCTCTTGTTGAGTCGGGTAGCCTTTGTAGCAGTTGCCGCTGAACTTGTGCACCTATTCCTTGCAGTCCGTCCACTCCTCGTAGACTCCTGGAACCCGCCCCTCGAACACGACGTACCACGTCATGTCTATGGACACAAGGCATATTAGTATATAATGCAATGGAAAGAATTAGAGGGTTCACATGCATACATATTCACAAGAATTAAAGCAAGGAAATAATAATAAACCTAAAAGTCATATAGCATCGGTATCACATAAGTAATCAAGTTCAACTACATCGACTACAATAGTAATTGAAGTCGAACAACGACACTAAGCAAGTTTATTTACAACACAGTAGGCACACCGGCCTCTCGATCAACGAGACGTCTTGTTCATGGGCTCCGGGAACGGTTTGTACATGTCCTTCGTCGTCCACGTCCTTCCATCACCCTGCCTATGTAGGCGTTCTTCTATATCCCTCTTACACAACCCTCTGAGTTGGTGTAAGAGCCCCGATCTGTTGCATACATCTTCTACGATAATTTCCGATAGCTTTACTTGGATGCGATGGAAGTCTTCTCTAAGATCAGCATCGCTGATCTCCCCCGCCATTTTTTTGGGGTCTCGCTTACTAGGTGGCAGACGCATCATCTGTGCATCCGCGACAAACCCTTTAAGGTGATGGAGGACATAGAAGGCCTCCTTCATGCTGTCATCTGGCTGCTTGATGCAAGGGAAGTTGATCACGTGCTTGAACCCCTGCTCTTTAGTGTCCGGCCTGATAAATTTCCCCTTCTCGTAGAAGATGCCTCCATTTTTGGAGTAGAAAAGGATAGCCTCATCGAGAACACTCCTTATTCTGTTGTAGTCTTTCTTCGTCGTCGTACTCGACGAGTCGAAGTACTGGGCTAGGGACCACTTCGGGCAAAGAACGACGAGTGTGCAGTATGTGTCCCTGCTCAACACATGCAATTTAAATGGAATGTTGGAAATGAACGGCAATGGAAGAAATATATAAGAAAGCATAAGTTACGACGGCCGAGAGCGAATGTGTACTTACTCGGGAAAGACAGGCAGAAGAATGGTGTTCTTCTCTTTGTTCATGAGCATGAAGCTCTGGAGGTACCGCACCGCCGCGGTCCGTGTGCTTGAGCCATCCACCAGCTGGCTATCGCGCATGTAGTAGGGATCCGCTACCGCGACGTTGGGGGGTCTCTCTCTCTTGATCTTCATCTGAAGATTGATCGCGTATAGGCGAACCAAGTTATAGTCAAGCCGTTTCCAGTGAAATAGATTGAAGACGTCCTCGAACGCTATGAAGAAGATATCCGCGGGGTATGCTTGGACGAAGTTCGGGTCTGCTGCTGGCACCCTGACCGTGAACACCGGGTAATTTGGATCCTTGTCTTGAAGAAGGAGGCTCTCTAGAAACTGAATATTTTGCTGCAAACTGATCATTGGTCCACTTGTGAGGTGTTCGAGGTCCTCAGGCAGTATCAGTTTACCAGCTTCATGAAGCCGGGACAAGCCACCAGGTGCCCGTGGTACCATGTCGTCGGCCCGCATCTTCTTAGGAAGAGTCTGGCTCGAAGATGTGCCCTTTTTATTTCCTTTCTTCCTTGGCTTCTTCACCTGACCTGCTGGTGGTGCTTCGGGTGCTGGTGGTGCTGATGGTGGGGTTGCTTGGGGTGCTGGTGGTGATGATGGTGGTGCAACGGGTGCTTGGGTTGCTTGGGGTGCTGGTGCTGATGGTGGAGCTTGGGGTGCTGGGGTTGATTCGCGTGGCTCCCCGACGATCGTCTTATACAGCGTGTTAGGGCTGAAAATGGTAGCTGGCTTGACTTGAGCTGGATTGCCAGCCTCCGGAGGAGTGTCTTGCAGAGAAAGACCCGTGAAGGTCAGGCGCTGCGTGACTGTAGTGGGACGACCAAGTTGATCGCCGTGAGTGCGGAAGGCTTCTTCATCCATATGAGGCATGTACATATCTTGGCTGCAGGCGCCAGTGTTGATGTAGGCATCGACGTCATCATCATCATCGTTGGTATCAAGCGGCGCCATGTCCTGGAAGTTAGGTGGTGGCGGTTGCGATGCCGCCGCTTGGCGTACCTTGCGTTTGGTCGACGGTCGTTGCGGAAGCTTTCCCAACAGCTGTTGGTGGCGTGTGGTGGTAGCGGCGATCGCCGGTTCCTTCCGGGTGGCGGCGGCGACCGCCGGTTCCTTCAGGGTAGTGGCGGCAGCGACCGCTGGTTCCTTTCGGGTGGCGGCGGCGACCGCTGGTTCCTTCAGGGTAGTGGCGGCGGCGACCGCCGGTTCCTTAAGGGTGGGGCCGGCGCCGGGCCGGACGACCTTGGGCCGGATGATAGGGGAGGTGGCGCCGATGTTGCGCCTGACACTCGGAAGACCCCCACCCAGACGAATCTGGTTCTTCGGCCATGTCATAAGCCAGCCGATGCAATTCCCAAGGACCATAACGTCGTCCTCGTCTGTGCCCGGAGGTTGATCGGGGGGGAGGAGGTTGTGGTACTCCGGCACTACCATTGCCAACTTCACCTTCACCAAATGATCTGCAATGTTTCTGTGGTGCATAGTTCGGCTGGGCATGACAGTGCCGCTAGCAACATCCATCAACTTGCCGCCGGGCTCCACCACATGCAGGAGTATGCAAGGTTCGTCCTGAGTCAGGGGCATGTTGGATAAGATCAGCGCAAGGCATATATAGTTAAAGAAGATGACGTGGAGGACTAACTAATGAGTTACCTTCTTGACGGTGTCGATCTCTGCTAATGTTGATACAAGGGCGTCGGTGCCGGCGCCGGGCCGCTCACTCTCGAGTGCATTATCAGGCACCACCACCCTATCAGCTTCCGCGGTTGGGGGCGTCGATGCGACCAGGTGGAGCGGCGGCGTCGGGGTCACCAGCGGTGACACTTGGTGACTTGAGTTACTGCCGCTGACGCTGGGCACATATATCGGCCCCTGTTGACCTGCCGCATTCCAAGCAGCTAACCCCTCCATCAAACCAGGGGGGATGATCTGTCGGAGCCTCTCCTGCAGCTTCTCGTCCAGTAACTTACTCATCTCGGTCGGGTCCACTATTTTCTCTAGTGACTCCACCTTCTTCTTCAGCTCCTGAACCTCGGCTTTATCCTGCTTAGTCGACCTCCTCTCCTTTCTCGACTTGGCATCCGATCCGTAGTACTCGGATACCTTCATACTTGTGCCAAAGCCGGACACACGGCCAGCCGACGTCGGTGGCTTGTCCAGGTCCCGTTCCTTGTATGCGTTCGTCGCCCTGTTGAAAGGCGTGTCCCATGGTTCCGTCGACCCCTGGGACGACGGGCCAGCCGTAGTACTAGCCTTCAACTCTTCGTCCTTCAGACAAAGGAACTTAAGGTTAGCCCATTTGGCTTCATTGCTTAATAAGATCAGCGCAATAATAATATAGACTATCCTTACCAGGAGTTTCTCGAACTTCTTCACGTCGGGGTAATCCGTAACAAATTCCCCCGTCTCCCAGTCTAAGTAGTAGCGGGACCGAACATAGTTCCTAGTCTGTATATCCACGATTTTTAGCCAGGGGTTTTCTTTGCCCAGACGTATCATCTCGGCATCCTCCTTGTCCCAAGTGGGCTGTTTTCCTCGGTAACCGCCGCTTCCGCAACGGTGAGCCCCTAGGTTCAATTCCCGCATTTTCTTCCCCCAGGCGGTCCATTTTTTAGCCTCATCAGTCTCTAAGGACGACTTGAATGCTTCGAAGTCTTCTCTAGAGAGCGTCGGGTCTTTGCGACTTATCTGCTCCCAGCTTTTACCTTTCTTGATCTTGTCCTTCAGCCGGGTTTTCCAGCTGCTCAAGGCGGTGCTCATCTTCGTGAGAGCTAAAGAGTCCACCTTTTTATTGAACGGCTGTGGGAACGTGTATCGTTGGTGAAGCTTCTGGAGGAGGGTTGCGGCCAAAGCCGCGTTGGCCTCGCTTCTGAGGTCTTGAGTGTTGAGCGGCACGGTTTCACGGACGATGCACCCTAGTTGCATCGCGTACCCTTTGGCAACCTTAGAAGGCTCCAAGGGTAGGCCACTTTCGGAGACCAACGTGAAAGGATCGGTGATGTTGGCTAGCACTTGCGGCCTCCGATCCGCCCTTGGCCTCTTCGCCTTTCTCTTCTTCTTGGCCTCCTCAGGGTTGCCGCCGCTATCACCTTCCGTGCGGTCGGTGGTCTCTTCACCGGTCTCGGCGGCGTCATCCCGGTCCTCTTCCTCATCGCCGCTCTCGGAGGCGGCCCCCCAGCTCTCTTCCTCATCGCCGCGATCGGCGGCGCCCCCCCGGCCCTCTCCCTCATCGTATTCCTCCCACCATTCCTTGTTGGCCTCTCTGGCGACTTCCTCCTGGCTCTTAGGGTTAGAAGTGCCCGACATGTTTATTTGCACTTCATTAAAAAGAGGCAAATAGTTATTAGTACATAATGCAACGGAAAAATTCAAAATTTCGGCATGACTTTTGCTAATTTTTCTACCTATGAGTGCCCATTTCTCAACCGAAACGGAAGCGAATCAACACTTCGGGAGAAATGGGCAACTCAGTTTATTCATCCACACTTGACAGCATCTCATAAGTATATATAACAGCAGATTATGGTCAAAATATCTCATTGCATAACACATAACAGAGGCAAATAGTCTACATCGCTGTCATCCAATACTACAGAAAACCATTATCATGCGTTGTCATATATCCACAGAGCAGCATAAAAAATATTCAACATCGCTGGGAGTCTACATCGTTGGGAGTCTACATCGCTGGGAGTGATCTACATCGCTGGGAGTCTACATCACTGGGAGTCTACATCGCTAGGAGTGATCTACATCGCTGTCATCCAATTCTACTGAACCACATGCAAATTCAACATACCTTGAAGGATCCCCCGACGCTGGAGCTCCTTGTCCACTCGAGCCCGAGCTGCTTCGTGGAGGCCTGGTAGGTGCCCTCACAGCGTCCCCGCCGTCGAACCTCCTGGCGACGGCGAACTCCCAGGCCGTTCTTGGGGCGGGGGAGGGGGTGCTGGCCGGCGCCGTGCGGCTCGGAGGCGGGGCAGGCGTGGGCCGCGGAGGGGCGAGGTCGAGCGCCATGGGCGAGGTCGAGCGCCGCGCGGCTCGGAGGCGGGGCAGGCGTGGGCCGCGGAGGGGCGAGGTCGAGCGCCGCGCGGCTCGGAGGCGGGGCAGGCGTGGGCCGCGGAGGGGCGAGGTCGAGCGCCGTGGGCGAGGTCGAGCGCCGTGGGCCGCGGAGGGGCGGCGCTCCAGAGGGGCGAGGAGCGGAGGAGGGACGACGCTCGAGAGGGGCGGCGGCGAGGGTGGACGCAATGCAGGGAGTCGATCTCGATCTGGCAGGGGAACAGAGAAGAAGCAGCATGCGCAGGGGAGGGGGATCGATCCCCTGTTTTACTAAGTGTCAATATTCTGTGGCGCATCTACTGGTGGGATGCGCCACAGAATTAGCTAATTCTGTGGCGCATCCCACTAGTAGATGCGCCACAGAATTTATTTCCTTTTTTTTTAATTATTTTAGTTATTACTCCCTCTGTTTCAATGAATAAGGCTTATATTTTTTCTAAAAATTTCAAAGAACATGAAGTTTGACCAAATTTTCATATGATGTCTATATAATATTATAGTTGTCGATAGTTTCTAAAAATATAAGCCTTATGCTTTGGAATGTGCATACACAAAGAAGTCTCGATCACACACACCAAAAAAGTCTTCTCCGTCCGGTTCCGAGCTAGCTTAGCGTTTCTTAACGATCTTCTTGCCCTTCTTGTTGGCGGTTGAATACTTTATGCCGGCCACCTTGAGATTTCTTCGTGTGAACGGACAACCTTTAGTAGGTAGGGAGGTCTTCCTTCTTACTTTACTAGTAGTAGGCATGTCGAAGTGCTTGTCGAATTCCTCCTCGATCTTTGGGTCACCGTTCTTGTCCAAGTCTTCCTCGTTTGCGTCTCCTTCCATTCCTATGATGCTCCTCTTGCCCCTCCTCACGACAACACGGCTAGGCCTCGACGGGTCGGTGATGAAGAAGCATTGGTCAACTTGGCTACCGAGTACCCATGGCTCATTTTTCGCGGATGCGTTCTTCGATTTGGCATCCGGTATAACCATGGTGGTGAAATATCGGCCTTCTTTTTCGACCTTCTTAGCCCATCTCACACGGAACATTGGCACCGTCTCTCCACAGTAATTGAGCTCCCATATCTCCTCGATTCTTCCAAAAAATCTTTCCTTGACACTAGTCTCGTCATCGGCGTATGATAGCATAGTTACTCCTGAGTTTTGATTTTCACTATTTCTGTCCTTTTCCTCAGTGTAGAATCTGTAACCGTTGATGTCGTACCCCTGATAGGTCCTTACGTTATGCCCGGGGCCCTGTGATAAGGTGTATATGAGTTTTTCATCTTCGGTAGAAGGCCTTCTGCTCTGTGCTTGAAGCAGTTGACTTTGCTTAAACCAAAGCGTGAAGCCGGAGTTGTGCTCTTTGGTTACGTCTCCCATCTTCCTTGGCCGGCTCATATCGATGTAATTCTGCTCGATTATGCTTTTGTGCTCTTGCACAAAAGGTTCGACCAATTTTAAGTGTTGTAGCGCGACCCGGTGAGCCCTTTCAAAGTCGTCGCGTCGATTGACAATGCCCACATGGACTGAGCGGTAGCCCTCGCGGTGACCGACTCCAGCGAGCCTGCCGAGGTGCGTCCTGGTGGGCAGACCAACATGATCCTGGTCGTCCTCGGTGCTTAGATAATTCTGGCAGAAGGAGATGCACTCGTAGGTTAGGAACCCCTTGGCCATGCTTGCGTCTGGACGGGCCCTGTTGCGAACGTATCCTTTCATGACACAGTTCTGCCTTTCGAAAGGCATCATGTTGTGGAGGAACGTCGGGCCGAGCTGCCTGATGTCATCAACGACATGGAGAAGGAGATGGACGCATATATCACAGAATGCGGGCGGGAAGTAAATCTCGAGCTCACATAGTATCACCACGATCTCATCCTGTAGCATCTTGAGCTGCCTCACGCCGATCGACTTCCTGGTGATAACGTCAAAGAAGTTGCAAAGGCCAAACAGCGTATCACGGACGTGCTCGTCCATTATCCCTCGGATCGCAACGGGAAGTATCTGCGTCATGAGAACGTGACAATCGTGAGACTTCATCCCGGTGAACCTCTTCTTCGCTACGTCTAGATATCTGCTTATATTCCCCGAGTAACCGTGAGGAAGTTTCACTCGTAGGAGGCACCTGAAAAACTGCTCGAGCTCCTCCGGACTCATTGTGAAGCAGGCAGCGGGAAGCACCACCGCGTTCTTCTTAGCCCTTTTACGGAGACGTTGAGTCCCTTCCGTCTGATCATCATCATCATCGTCGTCGTTGTCATCAGTATCGGGGGCTTGAAGAGCTTTTCTGATGCCTAAATGTTTCAGATCGTATCTTGCTTTCGGCCCATCCTTGGACTTTTCCGAGTTGCAAAGAGTGCCAAGCAGACTCTCGGTAACGTTCTTCATAATGTGCATGACATCGAGGCTATGGGGCGTGCGGAGGACCTTCCAGTACTCCAAGTCGTGGAAAATATACCTCGCTTTCCATACACCGAGCAGCGGCTCTGGCTTCGGTCGCTTCTTTCCCGGCGCTGGGCACTCCTTCCAATTTTTTAGAAGATCGTCGATTTCTGCACCGCTCCTCTGTCGCGGGGGTCCATCGGGTTCATCTTTACCATTGAACAGATCACCGTGTTTTCTCCATGGGTGATCCAAGCGAAGCCACCTTCGAGCACCTGGGTACACAGTTTTCGAGGACCCGGGATCCCTTGGTAGCTGTAGATGCGGGGTCTCGTCCATGCACTTCACACAGCCGTAGAATCCGTGGCTGGCCTGGGCAGATACGTATGCGCAACCAGGATAGTCTGTGACCGTCGTGATCAACGCGGCTCTCATATCGAAATAAGTTCTACTGTAGGCGTCCCACGTACGGGGTGGCGTCTTCCACAACGTGTCTAACTCCTCTTTCAGCAGCCCGAGATACAAATGCATGTCGACACCTGGTTGTTTCGGCCCCTGAATGAGAATACTCAGGTGTATGTACCTTTGCTTGGTGCACAGCCACGGGGGTAGGTTGTAAGGCCATACAAACACAGGCCAGGTGCTATGCGTGCTACTCTGGTTGCCGAATGGATTGAGTCCATCGGTGCTCATACCCAGCCTGATGTTCCTTCCGTCGCCCCCGAACCTAGGGAAGGCAATGTCCAATGCTTCCCACTGGCCAGCGTCTGATGGGTGTGTCAGCATATAGCCCATCTCCGGATCTTCTTCGGGCTTCTCCCTTTCCGCGTGCCATTGCATGAGCTTTGCCTCCTTAGGGTCCACGAAATACCGCTGCAGACGGGGAGTGATACGAAAGTACCATACCACTTTTCGAGGTACCTTCTTGTTCCCAACCTTGTACCGTCCGTGGCCGCACACCGGACATGTGGTCATGTCCTTGTACTCCCCCCGATAAATCACGCAATCATTGATGCAGGCGTGGTATCTTTCATGCGGTAGGTCAAGAGGGCACACAACTTTCTTGGCCTCCTCGATACTACTTGGCAATGTGTTCCCCTCTGGGAGACGATCGTGCCAGAATTTCATGTTCTTGCTGAAGCTGGAATCGGTCCATTTGTTCTGCGTCTTCATCTGCAGACAATCAAGCGTTACATGCAAGCGCGTATCCTGCGGACGGCACCCAGGAAATATCGGAGTCATCCCGTCTTTCTCCATTTGCGCCAGCTTGGCTCTCTCTCTGGCTGCAGCTCTGTCGTTGCTCGTCTTATGGAGGAGCAGATCTTGAACATGAGAGTCCCGCAAGGCCGAAATTAGCGGAGTCGCGCCAGAATCTTCTTCTTCATCATGATCTTCTCTGCCGACAACTTCTACTTCATGATGATCTTCTCCGCCGACTTCTTCTTCATGATGATATTCTCCACCGACATGTGGTGCTTCGTCATCTCGCTCGCCACCATGGTCTTCATGCGCACCATTTGTTGGGGCCGGCCGCGCCTGGTTGTCCTGCATGAAACCGCGCCTCAGCAGGTGCTCCTCCAGTTGTCCGGAATCAGGGTTGATCCAGCGCTCGAGTTTGCATGATCGACACGGACATCTTATCTGGCGCCTATTGTTCCGAATCATGTCCTCCTTCGCGTCTTTCTTGTATCTACTAATTCGAGCGGAACTCATCGAGAGGACCATGGTTGTCTGCAAATGGTATACATAGAGCAGAAAATTAGAACCGCAACACATGCACACACATGCATGGACCTCTCCTAAAGGTATACATAGAGCGGAAAAATTCGGCATGACCTCTCCTAAAGGTAGGACGTATGGGTAGTGCAAAAATTTGCCGAAACGGAAATGAATCAACGTCTTGACAAACATCCATGCACCACACCGGCACACACACACAAGCGCTTCACGTGCAACAATCATCCATACACAAGATCGACATGCGCATGCATGTCCCCTCCAAATACTCACCTTGTAGATTCGATACCGAGACGAGACCGCGATCGATGAGTTGGAGAGGAGGAGAGAGTATGGAGAGGCTTCTCCTCACCGCCAATTATGTATCAACCAAAGTAAGTACAATAAGTACCAAAGAAAGTGAAAACTATGGCCAAAATGGGATGAGAGGGAAAGGAGCTAGAGCTAGATCTAGATGGAGGTGAGGAAGATGAATGGCTTGGGAGTGTGGGAGGTGTGGTAGGTTGCCACTTTAAAGGTGTGGGACGAGCTAATTCTGTGGCGCATCTGGTCAAGTGCTCCACAGAATTCCACTAATTCTGTGGCGCACCAGACATGATGCGCCACAGAATTAGTGGAACCAATGATTGGGGCTGGCAGGGAGTGGGCCCCACCAGAATTCTGTGGCGCATGTCCTTCTGGTGCGCCACAGAAATGTTGTATTTTTGTGGCGCACCACGCCAGGTGCGCCACAGAATTATTTTCTGTGGCGCACTGCTGGCTAGTGCGCCACAAAAATACATCCCACCTATAAGGGTTTTCCTACTAGTGATCCTATCCTTAGTAAGCAATCTGAAGAGACATTTACTAAGTAGGGCTGTATTTTTGACCTCAAGGTCCTGAATACCTAGCCCCCCCCCCCCCCCCCCGGTCTCTGAGACTACAAACAACAGTCCACTTAGCCAATCTATATTTTTTCTTTTCGCTATCACCCTGCCAAAAGAATCTTGATCGAAATAAATCCAATATATTCAAGACTCTTTTTGGCAAGAGGAAGAAGGATAACATATACAACACCATGTTAGACTCCTTTTGCCTGCAACCATACAAAATAGGCATGTCACTTTTCCTCTCATTTCCATTTCTTTAGTTTTCATTTATTATTTGCTCACACTAGGAACTTCTGGTTGGCTCGATCTGGGAGTGGCTGAATTTGGTATTGTCGTTGACGGCCCAGTTCAAAGTACAGTGCCTGTCGTGTCAATCCTGATCACCATGTCAAAGCCAGACCCGGTTGCGATGATCAATCCATTGAATATGCGCCCTTTCAGGAGTGATCCTGCGGAGTTGCTGACTGACTTCTTTGTTCTCTAAATATTTGCTTATTCTTTTCTTCTTCTCACTTTCCGATTCACTGTGTTGGTTCCGTTGTTGTGTGCAGAATATTAGTATGCCTCCGTGTCATGAACTTCTATTTTGTTACCATTTAACTTTATCTTTCCGTTGACAATAAGCTTGCTGAGATGTCCCCATTCCTGAAAGAATTATATCCTGGTCGTTCATTTGCATCAATCTGTCTTGTGTGAAAACTTATTTTCTCCATTTTCTCGAGCACGTTTACTCCTAATATCATTCCCTGAATCAATACTTTTCTATAGCCTCAGTTTTCATGCATATTTATCTCGCCGTTGTACCAAATCGAGCAATAATACGGTGACAGTCTTGAACGTTGCAAGTGTAGGTTGTGCGTCTTTGGAAGCATAGTGACTTCAAATGGTATAGACGAACTTGCTGTGTATGTGTATAGAAGATGAGAGAGTGGATTTTCTAAGAACCCAACCAGCTATCCCCTCTATCGTGGCCGCACATATAGCAAGCAGTGCACTGGGATCCACGCTGCTCCTGGCATGGTTTAGGGTGTCTCCAATGTGAGAATAAGAAGAGGTCTTAAGCCCTTAAGGTCGACGACAAGAAGAATTAAACATTGTGGGACTCGACCTTAGCCGGAAAATTCTTGCGGTCGACCATACGGGTAAGACCCGGCCACAAGCAATTAAAAACATTTTTTCTCTCTCCAATCACTGCGAGATGGGAGAGCACTTTATTTGCCGCGTCCATGGCAAAGAGAGAGGAGCGAGAGGTAACCTGCAAGAGGACTAGGGATGGCACGGAGGCGGCAGGGATCGAGGGAAGAAACCGGTGGCGGCTCGGCCTTGGCGTGGAGGCGGCAGTCTGCGTGGAGATCTGGCGGTGGAAGAGGATGGCGAGGGTCAGAGCAAGGGACAGTGGAGGACAACGAAGGACGAAGGACGGCGAAGGGCGATGAGCGGTGGGCAGTGAAGGGTGGCGGGGGGCAAAGGGCGGCGGCCATCGAGAAAGATGAAATTTTGCTCGGTTATATCGATGCTTAACGATAAGAACGGACAACCAAAAGAGAACAACGTGGGCTTGTAATCGGCTCACTTTCCCCCCTCCTCCTTTCTCTCTCCTTGTCCCGTTGAGAGTCTCCAGTCGCCTCCCGTCTCCTCTTCCCTTCTTCTCCGGCGGCCTCGCCGGCCGGAGAGGAGATGGGAGAGGAGGCCGGTCTGTGCAGAGTAGTGGTAGGGTTTGTAGTAGCTTAGGTTCGCCCTATGTGGCGTTTGGCGTTGATGCCGGGAGTGAAGCGATGGATCCCCGCGGCCGGATCTGGCGCTGCCTCGCTTCTCTCTTCTTCCTCTCAATGCTCCGGTGGTCGGAGATGTCTAGGAGGCGGGGGGGGGAGAGATGCGGAGATCTCCTTAAATAAGGCTACTTTCTGCAGTTCTGGTGACCACGTCGGGAGTATCAGAGCTCCTGCTGCTTCTCGTCGTGGAGGCGAGCTCGCAGGTACTCTCCTTCCTCCTGATTCCTGGAAGCCGAATCTGCATCATGAAGGTGTGGGGGTCTTACCCCGCATGCTGGAAGCTTCGACTTTTGGAGTTCCCAAGCGGCCTCTGCAGTACATCGCCGCTATCGATGGCTTATGGCGCCACTCCTTGCTCGGTTGCTATGGTTGCCCGAGCTTCTTCCTCCAAGCTTGGCTGTTGCGGAGGATCTTCATCGACCTCGACAAGGGATCCATGGCGGCCGTCGTCCCAAGTGGCATGTTCCCCGGTGACGGCGGCGGCACCCTTGCCGGCAGGTCTCGCAGGCGCGGTGGTGAAGAAAGGGGACTAGATCTCGTTTCTGTATTTGTTCCCAGGGTCTTTCTTGCAATAGGGCTATCCTTATCTTGTACTCCCCTATCTTTTAGGGGCCTTGTTGTAAATTTGTTACCACTGCTTGGTTAATGAAGCTTCCGGGCCTTCGTGCCCCTTCCTGTCCAAAAAAAAAGAGAACAACGTTATCCATCCAGTATTAAAATGAAAAAAGACTGCCTAGTGGGTCCCATCTTAAGGCCCAACTAGACCATAAACATTGTGGCTATTCTGGTTTGCCACAACAGATGCGGTGGGGCCCAGCTTATGACCTCTAGCTGAAATAAGCATTGGAGACACCCTTACAGAATTCTACAGTAGATTAGCAGTCCTATTTGATGCTATATTCTTACCGTTATTTTATTTTTGTGCCATGTAGGGATGTAGCCTCACTGTAGCCACTGTAGCCACATGAGAGAGGACTTCATCCTGCTCCTGCATGTATCCTGTCCACCTTAGGACAAAATCAAAAATAAAATTCATCTTCTCTGAGAGAAAGAGAGAGTGTGGAGGGGTCGGTGCATGAGAAAAAGGAGAAGAACAACAATTTTTTGGGGGGAGGAAGGAGAGAGAGTAGAGAGAAATTTTACAGAGAGAGAGCAGAGAATCTGGACGGTGCATGAGACTAGTTCCAGTTTTGGATTTTGTGCATGGGTGATTTTGTGCACGGGAGAGAAAGTTACGACAGAAAAAGTCAGCTATATGCACTGCTCCACTGATAATGAACCGGAACTGTTGCGCGTACGACAAATCCTTGTCCGATGCTCAAGGATCGTATGAAAAGTGTCGTACGTATAGCAAGGTTCATAATGAACTGACATGTAGCTGGCTGCCTGCACATATCCAGAGGAAGGTGGAGGGTGGAGATACGCGAGTGTAGCTGAGTGCATGCTCAGCACCAACTTTTTCATAGAAGATGAAAATTTCCCACTTTTCATTTTACTGTTCAAGGGGACCCCCTTTCTCCTCAGCTATTCATCTTGGTCATGGAGGTTCTTCACTTCATGCTCGAGAAAGCGACGCAGGAGGGCCAGTTGACCCCCCTTGCTGACATAGGCCTCCGTCAGCGTACGTCCATTTATGCGGATGATGTGGTTGCCTTCCTCAAGCCTCGAGTGGATGACCTCAGGTCATTTGCTGCGATTGTTGATGACTTCGGAGTTGCTTCGGGGCTACGCACTAAGCTCAACAAGTGCTCCGCACATCTGATTAGATGCCCTGTGGAAGTTGCAACCCAAGTGGATCGTGAGCTGGGATGCCCGGTGTTGCCTTTCCCGCTCAGATACCTCGGCTTGCCCCTTGGCCTTAGAAAGCCAACGGCGGCTCAGTTGCAGTACTTGGTGGATGCGGTTGCGGACAGGTTGCCTAGCTGGCGGGCCTCCATGCTTAACCGTGCTGGCCGGCTTGAGTTAGTCAGATCGACGCTAGCGGCTATGTCTATCTTCGCCATGATGTCTCTGGATGTCCAGATCGAGACCCTGCTCGCAATTGAGAAGATCCTACGTGGTTTTTTGTGGAAAGGTCGTAAGAGTGCGCATGGCGGTCACTGTCTCGTGGCGTGGGACAAAGTCTGTATGCCGAAGGAGCTTGGGGGTCTTGGTATCCCGAATCTTCGGATGATGAACATTGCTCTCCGAGTGCGGTGGCTTTGGTTGAGTAGAGTGGAGGCCTCTCGGCCATGGAAAGAATTCGATATCCAAATCCCCCAAAGGGTAACGGAGGTCTTTGAAGGCGCGACCTCCTCGACTGTGGGGGATGGGGCCTGTACCTTCTTCTGGTTGGATAATTGGCTTCTGGGTGGGCGCCTGAAGGACTTAGCGCCGCACCTCTTTGCAATGATCCCGAAGAGGCTCTCTAGAGTGAGGTCGGTGAGAGACGCTCTTGAGGGTGGGTGGCTGGAGGACATCCCCCCCGATCTTGACGCTCTTGCAATTCAGGAGCTGCTGGTGGTTGCAAACCGTGTGGAGGGACTTACTGTCACCGAGGGCATGGCCGATGTGTTCCGATGGGACTGGGGTGGCAACGGGGTCTACTCCGCGAAGTCATGCTATCTTGGCATGTTCCGTGGAAGGGTGCCCATGGCCGGAGCGCTCCAGGTCTGGAAATCCCGTGCTCCAGCCAAGTGTCGATTCTTCCTCTGGCTTGTTTTGCGGGATAGGTGCTGGACGGCGGACAGACTGGAGCGTCGGGGTTTGCCGCGGCCTTCAGCCTGCCTGTTCTGCGATCAGAGCCAGGAGTCCATCGCCCATCTCCTGCTCGGTTGTGTGCTGGCGCGGTCAGTGTGGGCCGCTTTTCTACGCCGGTGGGACAGAGAGGACCGCCTCCCGACGCAGATGGCCATGTTCGTGGACTGGCTGCGTGCCTGGCATGGAGGGAAGGACGATTTGCGTGATTTCTGGACAGACATTGCCCTTGTGTGCTGGTGCTTGTGGAGGCATCGTAATGACATTGTTTTTGAGGGGGCGTCGCCTTCCTCTGAGGTTGTTCTTCACAAGATTCTCATGGAGGCTGAGGTCTGGAGAGCTGCTGGTCTCTTTAAGGCTAGGCTAGCATCCGTAGATAGGTGGAGGGTTCGTGAGTAGTTGCGTGTGTTTTGTTGCTGCCCTTGTGCAGCGTGGAGTTGCGCCGCCGACGTCTGTGTCGACGGCGCTGTAATTCGGCCACTTGGCCCTTCTTCTTGAAACCGATACGTCTGTCCATGGCGTATCCTTGAAAATTTTACTGTTCAAGGTACTGCAACTGATTCACAAGCATGGAAAATGAAATATCAGACGTGTCAATAGCCGGCTCGGCGAAGCGCGCATGTCCCTCTAGTATTTATGTATTGCTATATACTAGTGGTACTCCAATGCTTTGATCTTATTTATACTATTGTACTGTATATGTAATTGTAATATACTTAGTAAACCCCATGCTAGCTGGACTGACAGTCTTGCTAACCATACATCTATTTACATCAATATATCTCGAGCAACAAAAATAAATTCTAGTTACCATGAGTACCCTAATCCGGCAAGGGCGAAGAACACAAAATGAACGCAGTGGGTAATAAGCAAACAAAAAAAGTCTCTACTTCTCACAGAAGTTGGAGTACCGAACTACTCCATAGTCTCCATAATCACTGTTGGCTCAGCCCAGCCGACCTGGAGGCAACTGATAAGTGATAAATCACAACCAATGATCATATCCGGGGACCGACTCCTTGTCCTTGGACACATCCTTCATGACCGCCCGGAGCACGAGAGGACAAATGACAAACCCTAAAACGATAGCACATGCTTGGCCCTGAACACTCGGCTCGTATCTTCGCTTCACTCTTGTTGAAGCTTGAGGAGGCAACCTTTTGACTTGAGCTTTCTAACAAAAAAAAAATGTCACAATTAAGTACTACCAATAACTAGAGGGAAACAAGGGAGGCTGAGTTTGGATGCAAAGGGTGATGTGTAGCAGGTTTTAACAGAAAAAATTCAAGGAATAGGCCCAGTGAGACCACGTGAATAGAGAGGAAAAACTTGTTGGTATCAAGTGCAGCACGCAACATATCAGAAACAAAATAAACATATAACGTGGTTGTTTTTTGCTAAAGGGCTGATCGATATGCTATTTGTTAACCTGCAACCAAATACGCATCTAATGATCAGCTTGAAAGTTGAAACTTTACCAGGAACAACAGGTTCCTTTAGACACAGCTACTATATCTTGCTCTTGCTTCCTACAGTAATGAGATCTAAGAATCCCTACCCATGTTGCCGTTTCGTGAGCATAGCTCGCTAGATCCCTGGTTCTCTAGCTGGAAATCATGCGAAAAAGATAATGATCTTGGCTTTCTTGTTCGCTCCGTAGGAAATTTTTTGATTTACTATGCTGCGAAACCCTTCAAATCCGGGGTCCCCATAGAGTTGGTATCAGAGCCATCCTGACTGTAGGAGACCTTAGTTAGCATGTGCATTAGATAGGAGAGTAATATCTTGCTAAGACTATTTGCAAAGGTTATTTCTTCTAAGTAGCCAAAAGTATGGCTTATACCTCTCTCACCTCTTCAAAACTTCTAATCTTATCTCCCTAGTTTTCAAAGATTTTTGAAGTTTATTACTCCATCTGTCTCATCTTCTTAAAAACTACCTGTTGGACGATGTCCCCCAAATAGACCTGGTGCTTAGCAGCACACTATGGAGCAATCTTCAGAAGGACGTCTTCAAACCTCTCCAACTGCAAAGGAAGAAAGATATTGAAAAATATTTTGCCCTTGGATGACACCAATGGCTTCATCAAGAACTTGACCTTGTTCCTCCCTGGACTCGCACTTTTGCAGTCGCCAAGGACCAAGTACTTAGTTGCTTGACTAGTATTTACTAGGTTTGTCGGGTGTATATGCCACCAATGACACTCTTCAGCAATCCCTCTGAAGACCTCACAACCATGTGATGTGATACAAGAAGACTTACAAAACTTCACTTCCCAAGTCAACATCAACGACTCGACAACACTACAACTTCACCACCAACTACCATCAAGTTTCTGCTGAAGCGAGAGTCAAGGAGAATGAAGACATCAACAACTATGGCCAACCATGACCCTAAGATGAATAGGACTAACCCCAAATATTGAGCGTTGTTAGGCATCTTTGGTACTTGAAGTACCTCGTGTGATTCCTGCAATTGTTTGTTGTTTGCCTTGTGTGTTCTTGATAGTGTTTTGTAGTTGTCTTGTGTGCTTCTTGAATGCGTGTTGTACTTGGTGCTCATGATTGACTTGGCCTTTCAGCCTTACAAACCCCTATGGCATGTAAAACCCCAAATAGAAAGACCCCCCTAAAATGTGTTTCCCTCCCATCCTTTTTCATCAGCTCGAGTATCATAGGTAAGTTCAAAGTAAAATTCTAACTCTAACTGTGCTAATAGAGGATTATAACTCTTCTCGCAACACCGACCCAAGGCCCGATGCAACAATTTTGCTACGAGATTCAAGCTTCGTCAAGACCTCTCCACAATGTCAGGGAAGCAAAAGATAGACCCGCCTGGACTACAAAGGACTTCTAGAGGACAAAGACTTCACCAACCTGGATTGCCTAACCTTAAATCTAGAGTTTCACTAACATTGACGATACCTTCTTAACACCCCAGCACATGCAAATCTTCTAACAAACCAGCTAACCTGGAGCACGGAAGTGTCAAAGCCAAGCCTAACTTTCGAAGATCAAACCGTTATCGCCACTTGAAGCCCAAAGACTCACGCGCTTGTTCTCCACTGAGCAAATAGAAGGATGAAGACTCTCCAAAAATCAAGCCATCAATGTCGACTCCGCATTTAGGAGATATCACTGGAGGTAGCAACGAGAAGAAGTGAAAACCTTTTTAACTAACTCGCTCGCTCGTTCAAAATTTTAGCGGGTTTGAAACTAAAACTGACTTATGCCACGGGTAGAAATCCACGTGAAGATTTCTCGGAAGATGAAGTTGACTCAAGGTATCCCAATATACCTCAAGATGATCAAGGCTACAAGAAGATGGAGAAGTAGGAAGATCTTCACTGGTCTCCACCAACCCGAAGACAAGAAGAAATGAATCATTGACTACTGGAAGACACACCATTGGTGGTGCGCCGCCACCTGAAATGATTTTAGCTCAAGCACAAGATGACCTAGAAGAATGGTTTCCATTAGGACTAACCTGCGCCTTGGTAGTTCGGAAGCATAGAGGACTAAGTTGACAAACTTGGCGTGCCTATCAAGATCGAAGCATAAATGTTCTTGTCTACCATCCCCAGAGGACTGCAAGCTCGAAATTAAGGTCTACGCCACCATCAAGCTTCAAGGCACGACTCCAAGATCTGAAGATTCCATCAAGCTACGCGAGGGAGGAAGCAACTCCAAACCAACAAGAGCTACCCGAGAAGCCTCGACTCTTCAGGACCCCGATTGCGACTGAGCAACCCTCTAACTATTGTAGAATATTCTGGGTGTACTCGATGGCTTGACCCTCATTAACATCAAAGGTGTCTCGATAAGGTTTTTCATCAAGATACTTTCAGAAACATCAACTCTTCAGCTCTCAACTGCAGCATGTGAAGACCACCTACATCTTTGATAAAGGAAAGTCTTCGACGCAACTCAAAGTGTCACCGAGAAGTTAGAAGAGCAACCCCTTGAAGCCTAACTCTAACATTAGTTCGTATACCTCTTACTACTACGCTTAGGAATCTCAGGACGAGATTCTGTTTAAGGGGGGAAGAGCTGTAACACCCCACCTTTTGTAACTCTGTTTAAGTAGTGTTTAGTGAGCCAAAAATGAGGGCCAACAAAAACTTTTTGAGCAAACCTCTAGAAGTACTATTTCTTGCTTGTTTGTCTTGGTTGTTATATTAACTAGATGAAACCCCGCGCGTTGCTGCGGAGAATATCAGCGGGGACATGTGTGAGAAGATACTCATAAGAAATGACAATGTATGTATAGGAGTGGTTTTAGAGAACCATTTAAGTTTGTGTATGCACATTAAGATATATATGTACAGGCATCACACTTTGTCAATATCCAATGGTAATAAATTTATATAATGTCATATGTAGTCATTTTCGGATCTCCCTGCTGGTGCTTGTGCCAATTGAGGTACCACAGTGATGATCTTGTACCCAATTGATATGAGAAAAATAAAATAATTAATATTAGATATTATATAACATTTTGTAAAGCACACACTTCATCATAAAATGACAGAAGTATATCAATCTTCTAAACTTTAGCTGCAGGGCACAGCAAAGTATTTATTTGAAATGGAATTGTGCAACAATTTGGAACTGCTTGGTTTGCCGCAGATAAATTCAATGATTATTCATGTTGAAGAGGCAACATTGTTATCATTATACAAAGAGAAATGCATCACTGAAACAAAACAAAACAAAACAAAACAAAACAGAAGCTGAACACAACAGCATACAACATGCAGCTTACACCAACAAAGCAGACCAGAAGTGATCCTACCGATGTTTGGTTGCAGAAATAAACCTCCAGCTAATCTGTTGGTGCTCAACTCCTGTAACAGATGCCTTTGTTCCAAAATACCTTGAGAACCTGCAAATCCAACCTCTCGTCACAAAAACAATGTACTCCAAACTCAATGCTTGCTGCACCAAACTTGCCAAGTGACTGTTGTAGGATAAGAACCGAGCTATGTTATGCCGATGCAAAAGAGAGTGGGACTATGACTTCATAATAACAGAGTAAAGATAAAGGAGTACAGGTCGCCCAGTTGGATAAAAGTGAATGCCCGTCTCTCCGGATGCTAGCGAGTGACAGTCGTAGAATCAAAAAGGTTGTCACCATTTATAGCATGAGAAGGAAATATGGAAGTGAACTCACAGTTGGTTAAGCTGCATAAGATATACTGAAATAAAACTGAGGTAACCTGATTCGCAATAAACCATAGGATTTTAGTGGGAAAATTCCGGGTCAAGATTGAAAAGAACTGATTAGTTTCCGTTGTAAAAATAATATTCTTGTTTGCATCTCATACCTGATATCTTCTGCGAGCAAATCAGTGATACCAAGAGCACAAAAGACAGACAATAAGAAGTGAAGCCGATGCAAGAAAATTGAATCCAGACCAACACCACTCGGACTTATCAGCAACAACACAATGTTAGGAGAGGAATGATCACTAACCTCGAAGATTAGATGCAAGGAAATCCAGGAATGGAAGAAGCAACAACTAAAAAGAACGTGCTAACATTAGATTACTCCAGTTCTCTGTGTGTAGATTCAAGCAAGGTAGTGGAACTGGAAACTCTTGTGAGGATTGAGGACATCAGATTATGGCTTATAACTTCTTGACGGTGGCCTTGCTGTTCTTGGCCATGGAGCTTGAATATGGCCACGGGGAGGTGGGGGTTCCTGCAGCAGAAACTGTTCGGGGTCATGGTCGTGGAATCGTTAGTGCCGGCGCCGGCCTTCTTGGTGTGGAGTGTCAGCAAGAAGGATGGAACGCCTCCGTCACTCCATTTTGATTCAGTCGTCCGCCGAAGCCGCACGACAGGCTGTACAGGCGGTAGCCGTGCCTCGCAACCGAGAATGTCGCGAGCAGCCGAGCACCTCCGCCGCCCGCCACAGCATCCACTCCCACGCCTCAACACCGCAGCAGCCGCCAGCCGGCCGTTGTCTTGGTGGTCTGGGAGGGTGATGTCGAAAGCACCATGCAACCTCGCCGTCCAATCATCCTCCTCAACCGGCTTCAACGCCTACAGCAACGACACGTTTCCGGTGAACCATCTCCGTCAAACTTCTTAAGTAATTCTTCTAGCTGCGGTGAGAGAGGAGGGAAACTGATCGTCGTCTCGTTGACATGAAGGAACCGCAGGAGACACAAACAGAATCAAGGGGTGGGAGAGAAGAAGAGACGCAAGGGGATAAATACTACACTTGGGAGCTGAATCGATCGGGTGCTAATGAATGCGATATTGAAATGGGGAGGGGAGACGACAGTGCATAGTGGACGCATGCAATTGAAGAAGACCAAATGAATATAAACTGAACCGGTTGTTGTGAACGTGACATAAGAGTTGTTTGTGCCTACCAAATCTAATAGGGTGACGTGGATGCAGGAAATTGCAAAGAATTCCTTGTAGTGGGGGGCTCTTATTTAGATATAGAAGATGATGTCTGTTTGAGTTGCTTGTTGAACACTATTGTGAACCAACACAATCCTTGTGCCCTTGTGATCATGTCTTTATTTATGCCTTTAGCTATTTTTCCAAAATCATTATCTTGGCAACCACCCTTTTTATTTTCAAATTATTTTATTTTTCCAAAAAAAGAGCCAAGATTTATCTTTGAGACAAAGCTTTTTATCAAAACTAGTATTTACAAAATTATTGGGACCCACAAAGTAGAATGGCCCCACTATTTTACAAACTTTTATTTTGTTGATATTTATAAAAGGATTTCAAACACCTTTAAGAAAACTTTCTAAAGGAGATGCTATGTCTCCACTAGTTTCTGAAAATTCTACAAGAGCTTTACTCCTTTAATTGAAACTCTTTTCTACTTGACCATGGCATGATCATCATTGAGCACTTGTTCAAACATTGCTTCTGGTGATGCTAGATTAGCTATAAATGATTGACCTTGTGTGGTGAGTTGACCTTGTGAGACTTTGTTTGACTTTGATGAGTTGCTTGTGTGTAGGTATGATCCCCAGATAGGCCTGTGGCCTAACCCATTCAACACCCACCAATTTATATTTTGTCCCATGTAGGTTATTCTCATTCTATCTTTCAAATGAAACCTATCTGGTTATTTTCCTCTCAATCCTGAACCCCTAACTCTAATGTCTTAGTCTTATCATGAGACATTAGGGGCCCCATTTTGAGGAATCTTAAAACTAATCAAACTAGCCCAAGGAACGCACCCATGGTGTTATTAGAATCATCTACATCCCACCTCAGGAGGCTCCTCCCAGTTTTCACAAAATATCTTCTTGCAGTCATTTTATCAAACACCTAGTATGCAAACTATCTTAGTGTCTGTTAACAGATTCAATTTTCTAACACTTGTATTAAGCTCCTCTTTCCTAACCATGGCAATGTACCTTCCTAGAACTCATCTTTCATGTATATTGTTCCATTCCTTCCATTAGCACCTAGTCATTTGAGGTCATCTGCTATTTGTTCTAGTCTTGTTTCTGACCCTAATCAAACTACTGACCATTTGATTATTATCAGTTGCACTTTTGCTCCCACTTTTAAACTTTGAATTAAATTGTTCAGAGACCCTCCTATGACCTATCCCTCTTATTTTTGATCTACTCTCACTACCTATGCACTTGCATGTGCATTTTGAGGCATGCCACCTATTTATGTGACTAGGTTTTGAACCCTAGTCAACACTGATTTCACTTTCTAGTTTTCCTTGATCCCTCTGGTAATTTGTTAGCACTCATCATAAAATCTCTCCAAAAATTCATTTCCTCTCTACTAGCATTGGGAATTGTTATCCTTGCACAATATCACTTTTCCTCCATCAAAAATAACTATTTCTCTATCTCATCTTTCTTGCTTAATAAAATGCATATGATTGGTAGCTATGTTATTTCATGCATCTCTTCTTCTCATCTAGTATTTTATAATCTCCTACCATGTTATCCTATTCCTATAGGACCCTATGGACTCAAAACCCTAGTGGTTCATCTTCAAAATTTTCAAAAAAATCTTGTCTCAAGTAGTATAGTGCAAATCCTCACTTTTCAAATTTTGGTGATCTTGCCTAACATCAAATAAACTCTTCCAAATTGGCAATATTGTTAATCTCATCAAATCACACCCATCTAATCCATCTATGCATGCCTTTGATTGGTGCAATGTGGGACTAACCCAAAATTCAACACTTTGCATCATGCATGCATTCATCATCATATCTACACCTCACTAATTCAAATTAACTTGGAACACCACCAAACCCTAGCACTAACCACTCCAGCATCACCACCACCCTCTGGTCGAATTCTACTATAGCGGTACCCTCTCCTCTTTGTCTTGTAGTGTTTGGAAGGAGGAAGAGAGGATGCATGCAAACCTTGTGCAATATAAAAAAAGGGAGAAGAAGACTTGCAGCAGCCGGCCTTCCTGGCTAAGCCAGCCCTCTACTGGACCCCTCTCACCTCTCCACCGTCCTCCTGGACCAACCAGAGCCCCTCCATGGACCCCACTTGACCCAAAACCGACATAACCACTCCCCCCTTTGTTATAAGCCTACAGCGCACCCCAGCCCCTCCTTCCTGGCTCATTCTGCTCCTGTCACTCTCCCCTACCAATTCCTACGCCCAGACCTTAAGCTCTCGACCTGTGCTGCGAAGGAGAATGGATTCCATGATTGGGTGCTGTGAGCTTGCGAGGAAGATGGACATCCACTCCGACTGCCTCTGCTCCTCTTCTTGCTAGATTCGAGACCACCTTCTTCTTCTGTATCTAATCCTGCCCTCCTCTCTGTCAGGGACGCCGAAGATCGCCGCCCTTACCTCGCCCCTTTAGACGCTATCGTGGATGGAGTCGATGCTCCTGAGATCTATCCGCCTCTCCAGAGCCATCCCTGAGGTTGCCATGACCTCCGCATCCGCCCTGCCACCTCTCCGACGGCCTGCTGCGACCCTAGGTGAGCCCCCGCGGCTGCCCTGAGCAAGCTAGGGTATCGTCCCTGGCGAGCTGAGCGCGGGGGAGACGAAGGCCCCGAGCCGTCGATTCATTTCTGATCGGGCAGCCTGAATTTGGCCATACCGGTTTGGCTTATGCGCGGCTGACCAGCGGGCCCCGTTGGGCGGAAGTTTGAGCGTGCCTCCTGCACGTGCCGGTAAGATTTGGGTCGGCCCAGCGCTCTACCGCTCAGGTCTGCCTAGATCCGGCCTATGGCTATTTTTTTAGGGATTTCTATTTTCGTGCCCTCAGGTCGTTAGTTGTACTCAATTTTCCCTAGCTCGTTAGTTTTTCCTTAGTTTTCCCCAAGCCATTGTCTGAAACCCTCAGAAGGAGCTCGGACGGGAGGATTCCCGTTAAGTTGACCGTTTCCGTGCTGACGTGTGGGGCTGCGTCGTGTGGGGCCGCGTCGCGTGGGGCTGGTAGAAAGGGACCGCATGGGACAGGACGAGACCGCGTTTGGTTGTACGCGAGAGCTCGGTTCTGTCTCTCTCGGGCCAAATTGGCATTGCCTTTTCAGAGCGCCTTTTTCCCCTCTCTCTCTGTAAATAGTTCTCTCTCTTTTCGCCAAATTAGTATCAAATCTAGAGAAGCTTCTATTTCTGTCTTTCTTCAATGATTGCTGCCTTTTGGCCCTCATTTTTTGCCCAATATGGTAAAAAATCTAGAAGCTAATCTAGAAGCTAGTATAGTATAATACATAAAATGCATACAGCATCCAAAAGCAGCCAATAATGATGTTAATGTTCATGACAAACTAAGCTAAAAATAATATAAGACGCAATGTATGCCCAACATGAAGGTTCTTCATTCTTCATCATATATTTCAGAGTCACTATATTCCATGAGACGAAAAAATATTGACTGAACTCCTTCCGTCTGCTGTGTGCAGCCAATAGATCCTCCAAACGGTATGGCCTTTGTTCTATTTTCATACCGTCGGAATCTAATCTATCCACAAGTTGTGGCCACTCATCCCAGGCCTTTCTATCATCAAAGTACTGTCTGATATAACCGCCCTCATAGTAGATGCAGCCAGGTCGAACTGTCGGGTGCACTCTGGTGTCGACGGAGATACACCGTTTATAACTGACAAAGAAGGCACGACTGCCAATGTTGACGGCATGGAGAGAGCGGCTCTCAGTGTCTACATGGTACACCAATGGTTGACCTTCCTCCAAATGCCTGTTGCCAGTGCTGCCGCCGAACAACACAAGCAGCAGATCACCATCAGACTCCACAAGGTAGAACTTGTCATTTTCAAGTTCTGGAAATGAAAATAGTGTCTCCATGTTGATAGTGCTCGCGCGCTTCTCCAACTGAACATTGTTGGTGCACACTAATGTTCCGAACTCAAAATTGTTCACAGCTATTGCATACAATTCACCATTGAACGGGGTAAGGCAACACATAGAATGGTGCTCGATCAAAAATCTTCCTTCTCCCCAATCTTCTACATCTATATCCTTAGTAGGAGAGCTCTCATCGACCCAAGCAATTTCATTGGGGTAACCTGTGCAAATGAAGACCATAGTCGGGGACTTCATTACAGCGACTGACTCCACAATCATAGATGGCATCTGCGCCTCAAACGTAGCGTTCAATGTCTTTGTGAGTGGGTTCAGAAGTCGTATCTTGTGCGGCTGGTTCCTCTGGGCAAGCACGATGACGCCACGGTAAAAGCCGATAAACTAGTATCTAAAAGAGAGTTGATGAAGATAACATTCAGCACTAAGATGTTTACGATTGAAAATAAAAATAGATTAACTCTATAGATATGGAGGAATTTGAACCTTGCATGAACTTCTGTTAGATCGATGGTGACGTAGCGGGATGTGCAGACGTTGAGGAAGGAGAACTCAGCGGCGCGTGGAAGGGCGTGTTCTACCATGATCCATTCGTGTAGGTGCACGTCGGGCTCAGGTAAATCTGAGCGTCAATTAGTACAAACTTGCCTCAAAGCAGAGTAGGTGTCCACGTACTCCTCGTTCGCCAGTAAGCAGGCGCCGATCTTGTGAAGTGGTCCGTCAGCCCTGAGAGAGGCCCATTTCACGGAGGCGTCGCGCCTGGATGCGCCGCCCTCAGAGGCGACGGGCTCGGCGGCGACGGCCTCGGATGCGACAGACTCGGCGGCGATGGGCTCGGATGCGACGGGCTCGGAGGCGACGGGCTCGGGAGCGATGGCCGCCAGCGCATTCTTCTTCTCCGTCGTCGGCAGGGGAGCACGCGTAGGGCGACTGGGGTTTTTTGGAGAAGGTGATGGGATGTGAGAGGCGTGGTTGCGTGCATGTGCAGAGGGAGGGAGAGAAGTGCTCTGTACTGGCAATGTGACGGTTCGTCTCAGCAGTTGACGTTTGGTCTCAACACGCGCACCACGCGGCTAACCGCTGCTCACCGCGACACGCGTCCGTGGGACTGCACGTCAGCACCATTACGTGTACTCAGTTCTACCCTCGAGTCTTACACTAGAAAAATATCTGTACTCAGTTTTCCCCTCGAGTACTAATACTGGCTAGTGCAATATACTCAGTTTTACCCTCAAGTGGCTGGTCAACAGAGAGTCAACAGATGGGATTAAGCCATCTAATTGAGTCATTTCATGCGCAAAAAAATTTTAAAAAATAAAATCATAGTGCCTCCTACTCATGGAGTCTTGTTACGCGACCTGCCACGTAGGAAATCATAACAATCATATATAAATTAAGATTTCACACAAATGGCCACTTCTGAAATCACTAGTAGCTATGAAGGTTCATGGCTTTCCACTCAAACCCTTTCTCAAAACATCTATACCCAAAACATAGTTTGTCTGAATGAGGCCATAATTTTTACACTCATGTATATTTGAATTGCTAATACTTTGAGGTAGGCCAAACTGGGTTTCATTGTACAAAACATGTGTTTTTCTTTTTCTGAATCTCTTATTTGAATTCCTTAGCCTGTTTACTATTTACTTGCCCTTGTATCCTTGATACTACTCAGTTTTACCCTCTCCCTTCTCACAGAAGCCCAAACTTGGCCTGATTGGTCGAGCTGTTGTCACACGGATCGTGCGCACCTACCGTCGATCCTATGATCTAACGGGCAGGATCGTGCCACCCTCTCTCTATCTGTCGGTGGCAAACTACTACCCCTCTATGTATGCTAAATGACGAGTTTGCCACCGGATTCAACAAGTTGGGTAATCACGAATTTCTTGTAGGCATTACTTTTCACGGTAAAATGATAAACTATCACGAATTTCCATTTCTTGTAGGCTTTAGTTTTCATTGTAAAATGATGAACTATCACGAATTTCCATTTCTTGTAGGCATTACTTTTCACGTTGAAATGATAAACTATCACGAATTTCCATTTCTTGTAGGCTTTACTTTTCATGGTAAAATGATGAACTATCACGAATTTCCATTTCTTTTAGGCATTACTTTTTTTTTGAGATATAAACCACCCCCACAACTGTCATCTCCTCCTTAATTTATTGTGTAAACCCCACAACGGTCATCTCTATCTTAATTTATGGTGTAAACCCCACAACGGTCATCTCTCCCTTATAAAGCCCCACAACGGCCATCCCTCATGTCAATAGGTTCTGCCTCTCTCTTCTTTGTTTCTGCCTCTCTCTTCTTCATTCACATACACTTGATCCATTGCCATGGCTTCCATGTCTCGAACGCCAACCGGAAGGGGAAGGGGAAGGGGATGGGGAAGGGGCGGCCGGGGTGGTGGATCATCATCATTGCCACCACCACCGTCAACACTGCCATTGATCATAGAGGAGTTCTTCATCACCATCTATGAAGACCCTTTGGCCAAGAAGGTACGTACGCATTCCCACATATATGATGCATGTGATTAATTATGTGCATGTTCTAAAAAACCTTTAATTTCAAACGATCGGCGCTCGATCTCTTTGCAGGCACTCCCACAAAAGTTTGCGGACTATCTTGATGGCCAGGAGCCCGCAAAGGTGTATCTGCAAGCAGCTGACTGTGGTCCTCGTCTCTGGACCGTGGAGGTCCTATTTGATGGACAAGGCCGGATGTACCTCGACAAGGGCTGGGAGAATTTCGCCATCGCGCATGGTGTGGATTTCGGCTGCTTCATACACTTCAAATATGAAGGCGATTATGTGCTCACAGTGAAGGTGTTCGACGGAACAACGTGTAGGAAGTACTACTACACGGACGACGAAGATACTGACGATGAAAGCGATGACGACGTGAAGCCATGCATCTAAGGGGATTATGACCAAGAATATATATGTAGCTTCATATGCATCGATTTATAGATCTAGCTATTTTCTATATATTATGCATGTAAAAATAATAGGGAATCGCAATTTCCACTATGATTCGAGCACCACAGCCTCCAAACGATGCCGATGCTGATATCGGCATGGTCAGAACGGGTATGCATGCTCGCCGCCACTGCTAGGTCACCGTCTGGATGCATCCTCAATCCCGTCCTCTCATTCGATCACTGACACACCAGAGATACCGCCGAGGCCAATGACGAACGTACATGCTGATGCCAATACCGAACATGCACGCCGCTGTGGGCACGGCCACGCCGCCCCGCTATGCTAGACACCACAGACCACCGCGAGGTCTTTCCCTTCGCCACCACACTCCCCTAGCACCTATCTATACACGCCAGAAAGGAGAGAGACTAGTTTTCTCTACATTACTCGCGTTCGTGTCCGACACCGTCACTCAAAGTGTTGAGGTCGTCGTCGATGTCCTCGACCATTTCTTCTCTTCTTTGCATGGTGCTGACTGGTGAAAGCAGGCGTCCTTGTGCATGGTAAATGACCAGCCCGTTGGGAACCCCAAGAGGAAAGTATGATGAGTGCAGCGGCAAGTTTTCCCTCAGTTATGAAACCAAGGTATATCGAATAGGAGAAGGGAGACGGTGACGACTGAAGGTGTTTGTGGAACCTGCACACACACATAGACAAATACTTTGTTCCCAACTTGCGATGAGGTTGTCAATCTCACCGGTTTGCTTGAAACAAAGGTTATGAGTGTATCGAGTGGAAAACAGTAGTAATATGCTAGTAAAGTAAACAGTGTGGGAATAGTAAACAGCTGATTGCAATATGATTAAAATTGGACCGGGGTCCACAGTTCACTAGTGGTGTCTCTCCATAGATAAATAACATGCTGGGTAAACGAATTACAGTTGGGCAATTGATAGAATAAAGATAACGTGATATGTCAAGAAGATCACTATGAGATTCACTCTGGGCATTACAACAAAATACATAGACCGCCATCCAACTGCATCTATGACTAATAATCCACCCCCGGGGATATCATCCGAACACCCTAGAAGTATTAAGTTGCGAACAACAGATAATTGCATTAAGCAAAGTGTGTAATGTAAACAAAGCATATGCCCTCGAGCATATGAATGTTGTTTTCTCCCTAGTAGCAACAGCACATCTACCACCTTAGAGGTTTCTGTCACTCCCCCAGGTGAAATAGAGGCATGAACCCACTATCGAGCATAAATACCCCCTCTTGGAGTCACTAGCAACTACTCGGCCAAGATAGCCACTAACAACGGAGAGCATGCAAGATCATAAACATCATAGAGATAATATAAGATAAAATTCAGTGCAGCAACTTAATCATAAACACCAATATTCATCGGATCCCAACAAACCAACATCATAGTATTACATAACGGTGATCTCAATCATGTAGGGCAGCTCATGAGATCTAAACATGAAGCACATGGTGGAGAAGACAACCATCTAGCTACTGCTATGGACCCATAGTCCAAGGTAGACTACTCACTCATCGCTCCGGAGGCAATCATGGCGATGAAGGAGACCTCCGATGGCGATTCCCCTCTCCGGCAGGGTGCCGGGAAGAGCTTCTGGACCCTCCCGATCTTCGGGTCGACGGCGGCGGCGGATCGCGATGTATTCTGGAAAACTGATCTTGCCCTTAGGTTTTTCTCGTCAGGGGGTATATGTAGGCGAAAGGGGGCTGTCAGAGGGTGGACCACGTGCCCTCACAAGGGGGTGGCGCGGCCAGGGGCTAGGCCGCGCCGCCCCTGTGTGTGGGGGCCTCGTGGCCCCCCTCCGTCAGGTCTTCGGATGTTTGGGAGCTCCCCGATGAAATATGACTTCAGGAACTTGTTTCGTCCAATTCGGAGCATATTTCCTGTGTATCACTTCTGAAACCAAAAACAGCAGAAAACAGGGAACTGGCACTGTGGCACTTCGTTAATAGGTTAGTTCCGGAAAGCGTATAAAAATGCCACTAAGTGTAACGAAACAATAGGCAAATGGTGTAAAACAAAGCATGGAGCATCAAAAATTATAGATACGTTTGAGACGTATCACATGGTTAAACGCGTCTAGTTCATATTTATCTAATGCGTCTGGTCTCGCCTCATGCAGTTCTTTGTGGATGTCGATCTCATCTCGGCACCCCGCAGGCCACCTCCTCCGTGCCATCGCTGTAGTGCTCCGTTTAAAAATCCAATCATACCCCTGTATTGCCCCTTGTAACAGCGTCATGACCCCACTTGTCATTCGATATACCGAAGCCCCACTCGTCCGTGTTTTGGTCAGGGATACGGCGATGCTTATGGTCAAACAAAGATGGATGCTCTGATGTGTCTTTGCAGGCTCTACGTGGCCCCACTAGTCAGCAGTTAACGGTCAAAGGTGTTCGCCGTCGGGCAACCGGCCGTTCCAGCACTTCTGACGGTTTTAGACAAGGGCTTGGACAAAACTGAGGAAAAACTAAGGAGCTGGGGAAAACTGAGTACAACTAAGGACCCGAGGGCACGAAAATAGAAATCCCTCTTTTTATGTGTCACTTTTATTCTTTTAGTAGATCTGTTAAACAAGCTGGTAGAAATAAATCCAAAACAAAATGAAAATTGAATGAAGTGACTAGATCTCATTTTATATGTGTTCTAAAACTTTTTACCCAACAAGCAGTACAAGTATTTTGCCAAAATTTAGTATATTTTCTTTTTGGCATTTAATCTAGCATAATGTGACCTTTCCACTCAAAATTCCATAACAGGAGATTTATCCAACCTTTTTGAGTAAATCCAATTTTTTTTGAAAAGCTTTATTCAGTACCTTTCACATGCCACTGGCCTGGTTACAATTAGGGCTTTATTTTTAGCATGGTTGTTATTGCAACATAATATCAGATCTGACTTTAGGGATTTATAAGATCATTTCTGTGAAGTATTTTTGGGTGGAACCAATTTTTGGTGATCTTGTACTGTAAATGCTTACTACTGATCATAGGATTTATTTTTCTGATCTAGTATGATTTTCTGGAAGAATTAACTCTAAAATAGTAGTTTTTATTACTATAAAATCCATAGGAAAATAACCACATAGTATTTTGGAGTGAATCCAACTTTGTTGGGTTCAGAAACTTGTTGTCTATCTACTGGTATGCTGAGAGTGAAATTTGACCAAGTTAGGCACATGCATGCTTGTTTGGAGTGAATTAGGGTTTCTTTGCTATGTTGGAAGTATCCTAGTTCTAATAGGTTAAGTATGTTATTAAAATCTTTTAAAATTTGTTCAGAGTATTGCTTTGTTTGTTTCTGATACTTGATTGGTGTGATTTGTTTGCTGCTATGGTGTGTGGCCTATCCTTGCCTGCATGCTTACTTGTTGTTATTTTTACCGGCGCTAGATTTGAAATGACAACGAGTGTATTGAGGAGGGAAGGATCTTGAGTACCAGGAAGAGGACTATCTTGAAAGTACAGACGAAGAAGATCAGCCTCTTGGGATATCTAAGATAAGAAGCCCAGGGACATAGCTGACCAAGGCAAGCCATCTAAACTTGTTGCATATCTGATCCCAGTTTTACTTATTGCATGATTTATTACTTTTTATGAAAATGCATTGTTTTATGTTGCTATTACCGTAAATAGCAATTGTTGGTGACTTGGCTCCACAAGTCAAATGATATCATCCTCATGGGTGACCCCTATCTTGACACCTACTTATTCCCCAGAATTAGTGGCGTGATGGCTAGCATCATAGCCTTTGGAAAACTTTGTAGTGGAGCAAAAACTCTAGGATGGGAACACTCGCCGAAAAGATTTTGGAAATGTTTTCGAAAACCTGGTAGTAGAACCTACTCCACTGAAATGTTTTCAAAGTGAATTTGGGTCAAATGAAGTTGGACATGAAGGAAGAAGGTGTTGGTGGTTTTATAAAAAGGCATTGGTGTTTCTTTGTAGTCGCTCGGAGCAATTAACCCGTGCAACCACGATTACCCTGGTATGGGATGGGGCTTAGCTTGTAGTTTGTTTGTTTTAGTACGGGAGTCTCATAACTATATAAGGGTACGCGGTACCCCAGAATCCGGATTGCCGCAAGTAAATGGGCAATAGTAAATCGGGATCCAGTGAGGGATTTATCCGGCCGGAAGACACTATGGGTCTCCTGACGTGGCACTGGGGTTACGCTCGAACGTGGAGGTAGACTACCAGGATGTGCCGGGGAGGTACATACTCCATAGGGTAGATTCCCGTACTAAGGTAGATAAGCGAAAGGCTTTGATCGGGTGCTTGTCGTGGCATATGATGTTATGCGGGGAAGATGCCCACACGATGAGTGTCCGGATGATTGTGGGTAAAGTGTGCAACCTCTGCAGAGTGTAAATCTATTCGAATAGCCGAGTCCTCGGTCATGGATGGTTGGAAAGATCACTACATTGCCCAATGTCAAGTTTTAGTTTTATAAAGTGTTTTCGGAAAAATGGAGAAAGGTGCTGGACGGAGTACTCGGAGAGTACTGCCATGGCACGGTTATGGTTCGGAGTACTTGCAGGGTAATGCCGAGGAAATGGAGATGGTCATGTGTGATTGACCTGGTTTTATAAAGGAGGGTGGTCATGTTTGATTGACCACCAACTCTCTCTTGGAAATCAAATGAGTTCCCCCCTTTCCTAGAGATCTTACTAAAAAGGTTTTCTAAATGTTTTCTTTAATAAGGATATAGAAATGTCGTAAGACATGCTATATTGACACGAGAAATTGACTAGATAGGATAAACTAGATTAGAGCCTTTCTCCTTGCTACAGCCAAACTGCATGACAACACTTCTTTTTAGATGGTTTGCGAGTACAATTCAAATGTACTCACGGCTTTGTCCCTGACTATTAACTTGGTCAGACTATGAAGAAGACTACGAGGAAGGTGACGATGGTTACGACGACGCTGGTGCGAACTAGGAATGTCTCCAGTCAGTTGCCTGTAGGGTAGTAGGCAGGACGTGGGTCATCAATGCTGCTTGATATCCGCTGTTCAGTTGTAAATTGCCCTGCGTGGCAATCTTAGTCTTGGTCGTGTGACCAATTGTAAGTATATTATTCGGTACTATAATGGATAATGTAATTCCGTTATCAACTCGGATATGTGGATTCACGACACACTGATCATGGGATCGTGAATTGTATGCATATCGGGTATTCCGGATGGGTAATCCGGGGTCCCCACATAGACGCTTGCTTGCATTGTTTTATTCATAATATGGTATGTTATTGTGGTATCCTCCTCTGAAAACTTTCATTTGAATCGACTTGGCACATGCTCAAGCATGCACATGACTGAACAAAAAATTCAATTAAGCCTCTATGATTTACTTTGCCTCAGAGTTCTTGTATCATTTTTATGCCTATGTTAATTTTGTTTTGTCGCAAGCATGATTATGACAGCTATTGCTCTCTCGATTGTCGCTTCCCAGTCTTTTGCTAGCCTTCACTTGTACTGAAGGGAATACTTCTCATGCATCCAATTACCAAAAAACCAATTCTACCAAAGAGTCCACTATAAATTCCTATGCATGGTATTTCAAGGCCATTCCAAGTAAATTTTCATGTGCTACCTTTCAAAACTTTCAAATACTTCTCATTTTGTGCCACTATTTTTAGCTCATGAGGACGTAGTGGTCAGGATTTCTATCTTCCATATTAAATTGAATACCCCTCAACTAGGCAGCTTCATCTGCTCGTCATTAATTTTACAAGGGAGCTAGTCAGACCATTGTAATCTAATCTAAAAAAGAAAAGAAAAAAGAGCACTCCTCCATGGTATGTGAAAGTTGGTGGGCACCCAATGGAATCGGTTAGCCATGGCTTGAGAAAGGAAAAAAAGGTGGGGAGGAGTGCCAAAGCTTTATAAAAGAGCACCAATGTGCCAAATTTTCAAAGAACTCGGAACCGCTCTCACTTGTTTATTATGGAAGATAGCAAGTCCCCATTGCCAGTCGTAGACATGAAACAACCACCTCTCAAAATAAAATTTTATCTCTGTTTTACAAATAAAAAGCTCTAGCACATGTTAAATCACTGCTTCCCTCTGCGAAGGGCCTTTCTTTTACTTTTATGTTGAGTCTTCATCTTATAACTTTAAAGAACCTTCTCGAGAGCATAGCTGTTATTCTTAGTGTAATGTGCTTGTTCCAGAACACGGTTAATTGTGGTATAACCTTGATGCTTGTATCTTTGATATTTTTACTTCTAGTCTTCACTTGGACTTCAGTGGTGCCTCAGCATTTATGTTTTGATCCACAAATAAAGGCAAGCAGGATACCACTCTTTCATATCATTTATGAACACTACAATCTTGTAGCTTCTTATGATCATGTTGCTTGATATTAGTGCATTGGCACTCTTTCATAGCTTGCTCGACTATGAGGTAACATTAGTTACATATTTCTTATTATGAATTGCCTGAGTACTTGATCATATAGTTAGAATATGTACATCTTATGAAGCAAATGTGTTCGTGAAAGTTTCTTTTATCGCTCTCAGTTGTTAATTGAATTGCTTGAGGACAAGCAAATAGCTAAGCCTTGGGGAGTTGATACGTCCAAAACGTATCTACTTTCCCGAACACTTTTGCTATTGTTTCTCCTCTAATTTGTGTATTTTGAATACAACTAACACGTACTAACGCTGTTTTCAGCAGAATTGCCCTGGTGTCTTTTTTTTGTGCAGAAATCTGACTTTCAGGAATAATCCTAGAAAATATTGCAAAAATCCTATTTTACAAGAAGACCCACGAAGCCAGAAGACGAGATGGAGAGGGGCTGGGAGCCAGGCTCACCACCAGGGGGCGCGGCCTAGGCTTGGCCGCGCCCACCTATGGTGAGGCCACCTCGGCCATCGCCTCGACCCCTCCTTCCGCCTACATATACCCTCTAACCTGAAAGGAGCGAGGGTTCGGCGTTTTTCCCAGATAGACTTCCGCTGCGCCGCCACCATCAGAAACCGCGATTCGGAACCAGAAACTCCATTCTGGCACCCTGCCGGGACGGGGATTTGGAGAAGATCTTCATCATCATCACCGACGTCTCTCCATCAACCATCCATGACTCCCCCATCCATGTGTGAGTAATTCCCGCTGTAGGCGAAGGGGATGGTAGGGATTGGATGAGATCATTCATGTAATTTGCTATGAGATTGTTAGGGCATAGTGCCTAGTATCTTTTATTAGTGCTTATGACATTGTTGCAACTTGTTGTGCTTAATGCTTGTCACTTTGGGCCCGAGTGCCATGATTTCAGATCTAAACTTGTTATTGTTATATGATGATACTTGTTATTTATGATCTTGCCTGCAAGTTGTTTACACATATCGTTGTCCGGAACCCGAGGCCCCAAAGTGACAGAAATTGGGATAACCGGAGGGGATGGCTATGATGTGAGGATCACATGTGTTCACCAAGTGTTAATGCTTTGCTCCGGTACTTTATTAAAAGGAGTACCTTAATTACCAGTAGTTTCCCTTGAGTCCCTGCTGCAACAGGCTGGTAGGACAGAAGATGTCATGCAAGTTTCTCATTGCGAGCATGTACGACTATTTACGGAACACATGCCTATGATTGTTTAGTACTAGGGTGCTTTATCATTATTTATCTGCAATTGCCCATGTCTCACTGATTTCATGAATTATCTTATCCATGCAACGCCCGTACATCCATCCCTATGCCTACAGTATTTTATCCTACTGTTTACTATTGCTACTATTACCGCTTTTATTTTACTATTGTTGTTATTGTTTCACTACTATCACCACTATAAAACTGTTGCTACTGATAAACTGCTGCGAGCAAGTTTGTTTCCAGGTGCAGCTGAATTGAAAACTCATCTGTTAAGGCTTATAAATATCCTTTGGCTCCCCTTGCGTCGAATCAATAAATTTGGGTTTTACTTCCCTCGAAGACTGTTGCGATCCCCTATACTTGTGGGTAATCAATAGGCCCTTCGCAGAGGGAAGTAGGGATTTCAAGTTTATAAAGCTTCCAAAAATTATGGTACTTGTTAGCTTTGAGCTCCCATTGCCCCTATCATTGGCATCTTGAGTGGTTAAGGTTAATGTGAGTGCAAATATGAGATATATGCTTGACAAGTCATAAGTTGAAAATCTCATGTCCCTGGAATACGAGTACCTAAACCATTCTAATTGACTTAGGTCCCAAGTAAGTTATTGTCATCATAAGCATACATGTATCATTGAACACCAACGGGGTACCTCCTGCCTGATGATATGGAAACTGTCCCACATCAAAATGACAAGACAAACAGACAATGAACACCTTGACATCTCTTTTATTTACCATTGGGTATAGCTTTTTATTTTGAGATGCGTCATCGAATGTCCAATATGGTTATGCTATAAATTTCCACCATGAATGATGCATGGTTTAGATTAGCGGCCCAGGCGTTTCTCTAACACATATACAAACTCCATGAGCTTACAAGTTTCCAACTCGTTTCACACAGCTAGGCATCCATAAACAAAAGATCATAATATCAACTAAATAGGAATAAGTGCAATGTTGAAAGCGTGCCCCATGACAACATGGCTGAGCCAACTCCCAACTTACAACTTGCAAGCATATAATTGTCATAAGAGAGCCACAATGGTCAAGTTTATTAAGTGCAAGAAAGTAAATGTGCCATCAAGTTCGTGAGAGCCTCACTAACTAATTTTCTCATAACAAAAAATTTAATTTGGAAGATAGATAAAAGCATGATGAATATATTTGGAATAGAAATAATGCTAATAGGTGGATATGGTGGACACATTGGCAAACTTTGGTTTTTAGGGGTTGGATGCACGAGTAGAGCTCATACTCAGTACATGTGAAGGCTAGCAAAAGACTGGGAGCGACCAACTAAGAGAGCAATAACGGCCATAATCATGCATAGCGAACAAAACATTATTAACCAAAGCATAAAGTGATATTACAAGTCAAAAATAAAATGATCATAGAGGCTTGAGGCAACTGGTTTAAAGTCAAAACATGGTGTGATCATGTGCCAAATCAACCCAAATAAAGCATCAAAGGAGAATACCACAATATTATGCTTCTATAAGATAAAAACAACGCATGATTCTTTCAAAGGCACATTAAGCACTCTCAGTCATTTGAGACAAGTCATGCTACAGCAATAATTACTAAGCACATAATCAAAATAATATCTAGCATGACATGCTAAAGTCTAAGCAACAGTCTAAACAAGCTCCCTTTTGCACCACTATAAGCATGAAACATTTTACTCTTTTCCAACACCAATCAACCTATTTGAAACAACTCTCAAAGATGAAAAACAACAAAGACCAGAGGTCTAAACACACCTAGCTACGAAGAACTAACAAGTTCTGAACAAAAACAAAAGTGAAAAACAAAAGCTAAATGCAATACTAGCAAAAGAGAACACTCGCAGAATGATAAGAATGAAAACTATAGTGTTCTAGGCAATGAAAACGGAGTGTGTCTTCTCCAAAAGAAATATGTTGGGGTCCAACCATTTATTACAGCAAACAAAAAAATAAAACTGAAAGCAAAAATATAGACGCTCCAAGAAAAACACATAGCATATGATGCAATAAAAATATAGTGTCTTGAAAGATGACCTAATATTTTTGTTGATGAAGAAGAGGGTGCCATGGGCATCCCCAAGCTTTGACGCTTTTACTTCTTGGATATTTCTTGGGGTTACATGGGCATCCCCAATCTTGAGCTTTTGTCCATACTTCTTCTCATCTCATCATTCTCCTTTCCCTACACTTGAAAACTTCCTTCATACAAAACTTCGCACAATTCTCATTAGCAACATTAGTTTATGCAAGATAGTAGATCCACTTTTGGTTCAGTATTAACTCAATTAAAAAATCTATTAAAACATTAGATACTGTAGCAACTTCTCTCAAAAGTTCCATGATCAAAAGAACTCAGAAAGAAAGAGATCAAGAGGCAAATGCAAATAGTGGCAGAAATCTATCAAAACAGAACAACGGGTAAAGATCAATTTTTTATAAAATCTTTTGTTGCTCAAATTGAAAAGTAAAAAACTAATGGAAGTTAGATAATAATCTAGGTCATGTGCACAAAAAATCGCAGATCAATATGACTAACTGGGAATTTTCATGAATTTTTACAGCGAAGCGCAGATATCTGTTTTGGGACAACAACTTCCCCAAATCTTACCTCCTTCCTATTAGAGGCTATTCTTGGCACAAAAACAAAATTAAAATGATAAGGAGAGGTCATTACAGTAGTAACAACTTCCAAGACTCAACAAAAAGAAGAATTACTGAAAGAAAAACATGGGTTATTTTCCAAGAGTGCTTTTCTTTAACGCCTTTGAGCTAAGCGTAGAAAGTAAGAATCAAGTATTTTCAAGCGAAGAAGCATCAAGTTCATAATTTGCTCTAATGATATAATCAAAAGGTAGCTTCTTTCTATTTCTAGGAAAGTGTTCCATACCTTTCTTGAGTGGTAGTTGATATCTAATGGTGCCTTCTTTCATATCAATAATAGCACCAACAGTTCTAAGAAAAGGTCTTCCCAAAATAATAGGACAAGAAGCATTGCATTCAATATCCAAAACAAGGTAATCAACGGGAACAAGGTTATTGTTAATCATAATAAGAACATCATTAATACTCCCCAAAGGTTTCTTCTTAGCAACATCAGCAAGAGGAACATCAAAATAACAATTTTCTAACGGTGGTAAACAAAGCATATCATAAATTTTTCTAGGCATAACGGAAATACTTGCACCAAGGTCACATAAAGTATTATAATCAAAATCATTCACATTCATCTTAATGATGGGTTCCCAACCATCTTCTAACTTTCTATGAATAGAAACTTTTTGTTTTAACTTATCCTCTCTAATTTGCATGAGGGCATTTGTAATATGTTTTGTAAAAGCCATATTCATAGAACTAGCATAGGACTTCTAGCAAGCTTTTGCAAGAACAAAATTACTTCAGAGATATTGCAACCATCTACATCAAAATCATTAATATCAAAGGTATTAGAACCATTGTCTCCCATACTCCGAAAAATTTCAGCACTTTTATTAGAAAAGTTTCTGTAGTTTTAGGCAATTTCGCACAGGGAGTAGGGATTTTCTCTACACCAATCATTCTACCATTAAAAGTAGGAGATTTGCTAGCATTTGAAACAATATCACTAGTGGTGGTAATAGTAGATACCTTAGTCATATTTCTAGCAATCTCATCTTCTCTTTCCCACCTAGCATGCAATTCCGCTAACATCCTAACATTATCATCAATTCTAACTTGAATGGCATTAGTAGCAGCAAAGGGATCAGGTTTAGCGGCCATTTTGTTAATCAAGGAAGATTGCGACTCAGACAAGGATGAAATACAAGTTTCAGCATTTGAAATTTTAACTTGCAACCCAGGAATTTCCCTATTTAAATTCTCAAGTTGACGACTAATATTCTTCAACAAAGCAGATTGTTCCTCCATGGTTTTGGTAAACAACTTATTCTGCTCATATTGCATTTGCATAAAGTTCATAGTGGCTCTTTTAACTTCTAAAATCCTTTCTTCACTAGGCATTCCAGATCTACCATAATAACCATTGCCACTATTAGAAGGATAAGGCATATAATTGTCGCTACCAAAATTATTCCTATAAGCATTATTGTTGAAATTATTATTTCTAATGAAGTTCGCATCAACATGCTCTTCTTGAGCAACCAAAGAGGCTGAAGAAACATTATTTGGATCAATATGAGCTTTACCATTAACAAGCATAGACATAATGGTATCAATATTATCACTCAAGGAAGAGGTTTCTGATACGTCTCAAACCTATCTATAATTTTTGATGCTCCATGCTTGTTTATGCACCATTTTCTTTTTGTTTCGTTACACTTCGTGGCATTTTTATGCATTTTCTGGAACTAACCTATTAACGTGATGCCTTATTCCCTGTTTTCTGCTGTTTTTGTGTTTTAGAAAAGTTACACAGGAAATATTCTTGGAATTGGACAAAACAAAATCCGAAGTTCCTATTTTTCTCGACACGAGACAGAGTCCAAAGCAGAGATAGAGGGGGGCAGAGGGAAGCCGCACCATAGGATGGCATGGCCTACCCCTGGCCCGCGCCACCAGGTGGTGAGGCCACCTGGCCCACCTCCTGACATCGTCCTTCCGTCTATATATTCTCCTCGGCGAGAAAACCCTAAGGACCCGATCAATTTTCTTGAAAACATACTGCAAGCCGCCATCATCGTCGACGCGAGATCGGGAGGGTCTAGAAGTTCTTCCCGGCACCCTGCCGGAGAGGGAATCACCACCGGAGGCCTTCTTCATCACCATGCCTGCCTCCGGAGTGATGTGTGAGTAGTCTACCTTGGACTACGGGTCCATAACAGTAGCTAGATGGTTGTCTTCTCCTCCATGTGCTTCATGTTTAGATCTTGTGAGCTGCCTATCATGATCAAGATCATCGTTATGTAATTCTACATGTTGTGTTTGTTGGGATCTGATGAATATTGAGTACTATGTCAAGTTGATTTATTGATTTATCATCTCTATGTTGTTTATGATCTTGCATGCTCTCCTTTGCGAGTAGATATCTTGGCCGAGTAGATGCTAGTGACTCAAAGAGGGAGTATTTATGCTCGATAGTGGGTTCATGCCTCTAGTAATCTAGGGGAGTGACAATAACCTCTAAGGTTGTAGATGTGTTGTTGCTACTAGGGAGAAAACAGAAATCTTGTGTTCAAGGATATTCATATTGTTTACATTACACACTTTGATTAAGGCGATAATCTGTTGCTTGCAACTTAATACCCAACGGTTGCTCGGATGACATCCGGCGGGTGGATTATTAGTCATAGATGCAGTTGGATTACGGTCTATGTATTATGTTGTAATGCCCAAGTGAATCTCATAGTGATCCTCATGACATGTGCATGCTTTCTTTATTCTGTCAATTGCCCAACTGTAATTTCTTTACCCAACTTGTTATTTATCTTTATGGAGAGACACCTCTAGTGAACTGTGGACCCCGGTCCATTCTTTTATGTTCATATTACCGTTTACCTTTTACAAGCATTATTTACTTTCTCGCAAACAACTATCTTTTACCACATGATACATTTAATCCTTTGTTTATAGCAAACCGGTGAGATTGACTACCTCAATGTAAGTTGGGGCAAAGTACTTTGGTTGTGTTGTGTGCAGGTGCCACGTTGCTGCTGGTGCAAAGCTACGCCCTAGATAAGGCGCCATATATAAATTGTCTGGAGCTGTCGCCAAGCCAGCGAGCATCAACCTTCGGAAGTTGGTTCTTTCTCCTACTGGTTTGATAAACCTCGGTTTCATACTAAGGGAAGACTTGTTGATGTGCTCATCATACCTTCCTCTTGGGTTCCCAACTGGGTGCCTAACACGCACTATGAAGCAATTTTTCTGGCGCTGTTGCCGGGGAGAAAGAGGATTTCTGCAAGGGTAGTCTCTCGCTTCCAATCTTTTTACCTTGTTATTGTTTTGCTTATTTTCTTTACTTTATTTTTGCTTGCATATTTTTATAAAAAATACAAAAAAATTAGTTCTTTTATAGTTGTTATTTTTGCTTGTCTGCTTTTAGTCTTGCTAGAATGGGTACTACTGAGAATACCAAGTTGTGTGATTTTACTAGCACCAACAATAATGATTTTATCTGCACTCCTATTGCGCCACCTGCTCCTGAGGCAAATTTTTATGAGATTATTGTTGAATCTTGTTATGAAATAGCAATTTTTTGGTGCTAGTACTGATGATGTTGCAGCCCATCTCAATAATTTTGTTGAGCTATGTGAGATGCAAAAGTATAAGGATGTAGATGGTGATATTATTAAGCTTAAGTTATTTCCTTTCTCTTTAAGAGGAAGAGCTAAGGATTGGCTGCTATCTTTGTCTAGAAATAGTATTGATTCTTGGGTTCAGTGTAAGGATGCTTTTATTGGAAAATATTATCCCCCTGCTAAGATTAGAGCTTTGAGAAGTGATACTATGAAGTTTAGACAGTTTGAAAATGAACATGTTGCTCAAGCTTGGGAAAGAATGAAATCTTTGATAAAGAATTGTCCCACTCATGGACTGACTACTTGGATGATTATCCAATCGTTTTATGCAGGACTAAATTTTTCTTCAAGAAATCTCTTGGATTCAGCTGCTGGAGGTACTTTTATGTCCATCACCTTGGGCGCCGCAATGAAGCTTCTTGATAATATGATGGTAAATTATTTTGCGTGGCACACCGAAAGAGCTCCACAAGGTAAGAAGTTATATTTTGTTGAAGAAACCTCTTCCTTGAGTGATAAGATCGATACTATTATGGCTATGCTTGCTAATGATAGAGCTCATGTTTATCCTAATAATGTTCCTTTGGCCTCTTTGGTTGCTCAAGAAGAGCATGTTGATGTGTGATACGTCTCAAACGTATCTATAATTTTTGATGCTCCATGCCTGTTTTTACACCTATTGATAAGATGCCACAGTGCCAGTTCCCTGTTTTCTGCTATTTTTGTGTTTCAGAAAAGCTACACAGGAAATATTCTTGGAATTGGACGAAATAAGTTCCAAAAGTTTTACTTTTCCTGGAAGAGTACCAAAGACCAAAAGAGAGCCAGAGGGGGCCAGAGGCCGCCCACACAATAGGGGGGCGTGGCCTAGCCCCTGGCCGTGCCCCCTACGTGTGAGAGCGCCCTGGCAGCCCCCTCCTTCGCCTATATAAGTCCTCGGGAAGGAAAACCCTAGAGGAGTCGGCGTTTTTCCCAGAACAGTTCCGCAGCGCCGCCGCCGTCGAAGACAAATTTCGGGGGATAGAAGTCTCTGTTTCGGCACCCTGCCGGGACGGGGAAGTGCCCCTGGAGACATCTCCATCGGTCTCCATTGCCGTCTCCGTCGTCTCCATCGACCTCACCGCCATCTCCATCAACCTTGCTGTCTCCTATGATGAGGAGGGAGTAGTTCTCCCCCAGGGCTGAGGGCTCTACCGGTAGCTATGTGGTTCACCTCTCTCTCCCATGATGTGATCTTTATGTGATCGTGAGCTTTGTATCTAGTTGAATTGGTAGATGTTATTATTCAGATATTATGCTACTCCTATGCTTTATTATTATACTCTCCGGAGATACCTCGTATCATGGTGTAAAGGTGACTAGTGTGTGCATCATGTGTATCTTTTGGTTAATGTCTCTATGAAATGTTGGTGTTTGTTGGAACCATCTAGTGCATTCAAGGTGATAGTGTGGGACAATCTAGTTTGGGTACATACGGACTTTGAGGAGTGCTTCATAGCCCTACGCATGATTAGTGTATGTTTTCCATTGGAGAATTGTTTTGAGTTGCATATTGATGATAGTATCTATTGGTTCAATTATATTATATTTTTTGGGAGTGTGTCCACTAGTGAAAGTATGATCCCTAGGCCTTGTTTCCAAGCATTGCACACCGTTTGCTTCCTGTTTTGTTACATGTTTGCTCGCAGCGATATTTATTTCAGATCACATTTGCTACTTATAATCATCACTACTACTTGTATTTCACTATCTCTTCGCCGAACTAGTGCACCTATACATCTGACAAGTGTATTGGGTGTGTTGGAGACACAAGAGACTTTCTGTATCGTAATTGCAGGGTTGCTTGAGAGGGATAGCTTTGACCTCTTCCTCCATGAGTTCGATAAACCTTGGGTGATCCACTTAAGGGAAACTTGCTGCTGTTCTACAAACCTCTGCACTTGGAGGCCCAACAGTGTCTACAAGAACAGAGGCGTGCATAGACATCAAGCTCTTTTCTGGCGCCGTTGCCGGGGAGGTAAGGTAAAAGGTACTCACATCCTTTGGCTACTAAGTATTTTAGTTGCTGGTGAGTGCTCAGAGTTATTTCCTTTAGATTCTGCAATTATATCTTTTTATTTCTTGTTTTTATTTTCACTAGTTAGGCTTAATGGAAAGTAAAGAGTTCTTTAGTCTTTTTCCTGAGTTTAGATTTGAAGAGAAAATTGAAAGATCTTTGGAGCTTATTTCGCGTAGCAATGTTATTAGTACACATGCTTTGAATCCCGTTATTGCTAATGCTATAGAAAAGTCTAAGCTTGGGGAAGCTGGTTTTGTTAAGCATGATATTTTTAGTTCCCTGGCTTTAGTGGGGAAAGTTTGCTCTGATGATATTTTATCTCCCATATGTGATGTTTCTAATGATGCTTGTGCTCCTCATCCTTTTAAAATACCTATGAAAATTGTTGATCGTGCTATGAATAACTGCTATTTGGGAGATGGAACTATACATCCTGGTGATCATTTGCTCTTTATACATGAATTATGTGAGTTGTTCCAGTGTGCAGGTATTTCAATGAACCAAGTTAAGAGGAAGCTATTCTCTTTATCGCTGAAGGACAGAGCTGCGGAATAGTATAAAATGCTAAAGGATGGCCGACCTATTGATTGGGAGGAAATTGTACCTCTCTTTTATTCTAAATTCTATCCTTCTAGTCAGGTTTATAAAGATAGAAATTACATTTATAATTTTCATCCGCATGAGGGACAAAGAATTGCCCAAGCATGGGGAAGATTGAAGTTACTAATGCACAAATGTCCTATTCATGATCTTCCTCGTAATATTGTTATTAATAATTTTTATGCAAGGCTTTTAGGATATTACAAGGACTATCAAGATGCGTACTTTGATGGGTCTTTCACAAGCAAGGATATTGACACCAAGTGGGATCTGCTTGAAACAATTCAAAACAATGTTGAAGGTTGGGATAGCGACAAAGGTAAAGGATCAGGTATGAATTATGAGTTTGATTGCATTAAGTCTTTCGCTGAAACTGCTAATTTTCAAGAGCTTAGTGCTAAATATGGTCTTGATCCTCAAATCATGGTTGATTGTTTTAAAGCCTTTGCTTCCCATATGAATGTTCCTAAAGGAAATGGGGACGTGTATCATGAACCTTTTAAGGACACTTGCGTAGAAAATGATATTGTTGTTGATGATAGCAATAAAAATGCTCGAACCTCTGAAAGTCCTATTTCCTATAAGCATGTTAATTTTTGTGGAATACATAGACCTTGTGAACAGAGTCACAATAAGGAAGATTATTGCATCACCCACGGGAATGAATAAACCAATATGTGGCTCAGGGATCTAGATGAACTTGGTGAAAAGGTTTGTGAACTTTATCCTTTTCTTTATGAATTTTGTGGTAAAATGGGTCACTTTAATTTTCAATGCGCAATTAATCGAACGAGTACCGCAGATTTGTATTGTGATGATAAGATTACTTTCAATCAGTATGATGAGCTTACTTTGTTTTTGAATTGTGAAGAGATATCTAGAAAGATTTCTTTGGTTGATATGAGAGATGTTGATATTAATAGCATCCTTCGTGGTTGTCGTTCTATTGTGCTAAAGATTGCCTCACAAATACTTACTTACAAGATTTTATAAAACATGATGTTTTTCCAAGCTATGACAGGACTAATAGATGTTTCGATCTTATTAATAGAGAGGAGAAATCCTCCAAAGTTTCTTCTGTTGTTCCTGTCAGCAAACGAGATTATGTGGAGAAGATGTCTTTCCCTCCTAAAGAATATGTGGAGAAGATGCCCTTCAAGTCTCTCCCTCCTAAAGGAGAGAATAAGAAGAGTATGAAGAAGAAGAAGAATAAGAGGAGTAAAAGGCGAGAGAACACGATATCTTCCCCTAAGCGTTATGATCCTTCTATAGATTATGATAATTCTGATTGGGATGATGTTCTCATGCCTGTTACCTATGTTAGTGATCATGATTGGGAAAAGCACTCTACTTTTGATATTGAAAATCCTTTTGGTACCAACTCTAAGGTTAATAATTGTTGTACCATTAGTACTATCCATGTTCCTTCTTATAATGATATGTTTGATGAATATGCTTTGCGAAATAGTTGTTCTCTAGCTTGTGATGATACTGAACCTCTAGTCTATGATGGTTAAAATGATGAGTATAATGTTTTTAGTTCACCTACTTTTGAGGAGAAAATTAGTTATGATTACAATATGCCTCCTATTTTTGATGATTATTGTGATGAGAATAATTATTCTGTTGAATCTGCTTCTACTACGATTGTTCATGTGGGAAGTATTAATTCTTTTATGCATGTGGCTCATGGTAGGGATGCTTTATATGATAGTTATATTGCTAATTCTATTCATGATGCTACTGAAAGTTATTATGAGAGAGGGAAACATGGTTTGATGGATCTCAACAATATTGAGTTTCCCCTCTTTATGTTGCAATCTTTGAAGTTGCACTTGTTTTGCCTTCCTATGCTTTTTGCTTTGCGCTTTCATGACTTGTCTCTTTTCAAGACTATTTTTCATAGGAAGTGGTTTAGATTTAAATGTCTTTCACATTTGCTTTTTGATGCTCTCTATTGCTTTAAGTTCCTATATAGCGCCTTTGCCTTAAGCTCATTTATGGCGCCCACATGAGCATCTTTGCAAATTACTGCGCCTAGCTCAAAGGCGTTAAAGAAAAGCACTCTTGGGAGATAACCCAATGTTTTCTTTTCAGTACTTTTTCTTTTATTTGAGTCTTGGAAGCTATTACTACTGTAATGACCTCTCCTTATCCTTTTTATTTCGTTGTTGTACCAAGAGAAGCCTCTAATTTGAGTGAGGTAAGATTTGGGGATGTTGCTGTCCTGAAACAGTTTCGGTGCTGCACCATAAACATTCTTGAAAATTCTCTGTATATCTTTTGGACCTGCGATTTCTTGTGAATATGCCCCAGGTTATATCCAAACTTTCATTAGTTGAACACTTTTTGATTTGAGCAACAGAAAACCCTTTAAAATTCGACCTTTGTCAGCTGTTCTGTTTTGACAGATTTCTGCCAATATTTGTGTTTGCCATTTTATCGCTTTCTTTTTTAGTTCTTTTGATCATAGAACTTTTGGGGAAGTTGCTATAGTAGTATATACTTTATATGTGGTGGTTTTGAGTTGAAACCTGAAGCAAAAAGGGTTGATTCATTACTATGCTTACACTAATGTTGCTAATAGAATTGTGTTTAGTTTTGTATGAAGGAAGTTTTCAAGTGTAGGGATTGGAGAATGATGAGATGAGATGAAGAATGGACAAAAGCTCAAGCTTGGGGATGTCACTCCAAGAAACACCCAAGAAGTACAAGCGTCAAAGCTTGGGGATGCCCCTGAGGCACCCCCTTCTTCATCGGTAAAAATCAGGTCACCTTTCAAAACACTATATTTTTATTGCTTCATGCACTATGCGTTTTTCTTGGAGCGTCAGTTGCTTTTGTTTTCAGTTTTCTTTTGCTTTGTTTGCTGCAATAAATGTTTGGATCACATCATATGTTTGGAGAGAGACATGCTCCGCTTTTCATTGCCAAGAACACTCTAGATTTCACTCTTATCGTTCAATGAGTGTTCTCTTTTTCTGCTACTGTGTTTAGCCTTTGTTTTTCGCCTTGATTTTTGTTCAGATATTGTTATATTTTTTTATCAAGGTGTATTTTGACCTCTGGTCCATGTTGGTTTTCATCAAAAGAGTTGTTTCAAAAAAAGGTTCGAATGGTGTTGGAAAAGAGAAAAAGTTTTATGCAAAAAAAAGTGGTACAAGAAGGAGCTTGTGTAGACTGCGGCTTAGACTTTTGCATGTCATGTTTGATGTCTTTTTGATAGTATGCTTAGTGATTTTTTCTGTAGAATGACTTGTCTCAAATGACTGAGATTGCTTAATGAGCCTTTAAAAAAAATCATGCATTGTTTATATTATTTGGAAGCATTAATTTGGTTTTCTCCTTTGATGCTTTATTTTGGTTGACTTGGCGCATGCTTACACCATCTTGACTACAAAAATAAGTCACCTATAGCCTCCATGATCATTTAGTTTTTGACTTTTGATGCCATCTTATGCTTCTTTTAATGTTGCTTTGTCGCTTTGCATGATTATAGCCGTTATTGCCCTCTTAGTTGGTCGCTCCCAGTCTTTTGCTAGCCCTCATTTTGTACTAAGTATGAGCTCTACTCGTGCATCCAACTCCGAAAAACCAAGTTTGCCATTGTATCCACTATAAATTCCTATGCATGGTATTTGCAAGCCATTCCAAGTAAATTTTCATGTGCTACTTTTCAAAAAACCTTCAAAATACTTCTCATTTTGTGACACTGTTTTTAGCTCATGGGGACGTAGTGGTCGAATTTGCTATCTTCCATATTGTCTTATTCCAAAAAGAAAAAAAAGAGAAAAAAGAAAGAAAAAAGGCACTCCTCCATGGTATGTGAATGTTGGTGGGCACCCGATGGAATCGGTTAGCCATGGTTTGAGAAAGGAAAAAAGGTGGGGAGGAGTGCCAAGCTTTATAAAAGAGCACAAAAGTGTCAATCTCTCTCTCAAAAACTTGCTTCATTTTTGTATGGAAGATAGTAAGAACCCCATTGTCAGTCGTTGACAAAGACAACCACCTCTCAAAACCAATTTTTATCTCTCTGTTTTACAAATGAAAAGCTCTAGCACATGTTTAATCAATGCTTCCCTCTGCGAAGGGCCTTTCTTTTACTTTTATGTTGAGTCTCCACCCTCTACCTTTATGCACCGTCTAAGAGAGCATAGTTGTCATTCTGAGTATAATGTGCATAGTCGCAAAGTTTATCATTGATTGATTCATGACTATGGTTTCACTTGTTCCTAAATTATTTGTATCTAGTCGCCCTCTTAAACTTGGAGGTGTCCTATGCATTTATGTTTTGCTATTCCATGAGGGACAAGCTGAAAACCATTTACTATGTTTTCCATATGATTTGAACACATGTTTGACTTTCATTGTTTCATTATTCATGATCTTTTGTTTGTGTTTCTTTTCATGTTATAACATGGTTGCTAAGTTTCTGTTATCAAGATTATGTCTTTCATGCCCATGTTTTAAGTTCTTTGATCTCAGCACTCAATGCTTTACCTATATGATCAAGATTGTGATGGTGCATGTCACCTCAAAAATTATTTCTTTTGTTATCACTTACCTACTCGAGGACTAGCAGGAGTTAAGCTTGGGGATGCTGATATGTCTCAAACGTATCTATAATGTTTGATGCTCCATGCTTGTTTTTACACCATTTGCCTTGTGTTTCGTTACACTTCATGGCATTTTTATGCGATTTCTGGAACTAACCTATTTACAAGATGCCACAGTGACAGTTCCCTGCTTTCTGCTGTTTTTGTGTTTCAGAAAAGCTACACAGGAAATATTCTCGGAATTGGACGAAACAAGTTCCAGAAGTCTTATTTTTCCCGGAAGAGTACTGAAGACCGAAAGAGAGCCGGAGGGGGGCCAGAGGCCGCCCACACAACAGGGGGGCGCGGCCCAGCCCCTGGCCGTGCCCCCTACGTGTGAGGGCGCCCTGGCAGCCCCCTGGCGACGCCCCTTTGCCTATATAAAGCCTCGCGACGGAAAACCCTAGAGGAGTCGGCATTTTTCCCAGAACAGTTCCGCAGCGCCGCCGCCGTTGAAGACAAATTTCGAGGGACAGAAGTCTCTATTCCGGCACCCTGCTGGGACGGGGAAGTGCCCCTGGAGCCATCTCCATCGGTCTCCATCACCATCTCTGCCGTCTCCATCGACCTCACCGCCATCTCCATCAACCTTGCTATCTCCTATGATGAGGAGGGAGTAGTTCTCCCAAGGGATGAGGGCTCTACCGGTAGCTATGTGGTTCACCTCTCTCTCCCATGATGTGATCTTTATGTGATCGTGAGCTTTGTATCTAGTTGAATTGGTAGATGTTATTATTCAGATATTATGCTACTCCTATGCTTTATTATTATACTCTCCGGAGATACCTCATATCATGGTGTAAAGGTGACTAGTGTGTGCATCATGTGTATCTTTTGGTTAATGTCTCTATGAAATGTTGGTGTTTGTTGGAACCATCTAGTGCGTTCAAGGTGATAGTGTGGGACAATCTAGTTTGGGTACATACGGACTTTGAGGAGTGCTTCGTAGCCCTACGCATGATTAGTGTATGTTTCCATTGGAGAATTGTTTTGAGTTGCATATTGATGATAGTATCTATTGGTTCAGTTATGTTATATTTGTTGGGAGTGTGTCCACTAGTGAAAGTATGATCCCTAGGCCTTGTTTCCAAGCATTGCACACCGTTTACTTTCTGTTTTGCTACACGTTTGCTCGCAGCGGTATTTATTTCAGATCACATTTGCTACTTATAATCATCACTACTACTTGTATTTCACTATCTCTTCGCCGAACTAGTGCACCTATAAATCTGACAAGTGTATTGGGTGTGTTGGGGACACAAGAGACTTTCTGTATCGTAACTGCAGGGTTGCTTGAGAGGGATATCTTTGACCTCTTCCTCCCTGAGTTTGATAAACCTTGGGTGATCCACTTAAGGGAAACTTGCTACTGTTCTACAAACCTCTGCACTTGGAGGCCCAACACTGTCTACAAGAACAGACGCGTTCATAGACATCAATGTGAACTTCATTAGAAATAATAATTTCAACAAACAGTGCTTATAGGAACAATTTTGCTAGCAACAATTATAGGACGTATCCTTCTAATAGTGATAATGGCTATCTTGGTAGACCCAGAACGCCTAGTGAAGAAAGGATTTTAGAAGTTGAAAGGGCTACTAAGAATTTTATGCAAATGCAATATGAGCAGAACAAGTTGTTCACCAAACCATGGAGGAACAATCTGACTTGTTGAAGACTACTAGTCATCAACTTGATATTTGAATAGGGATATTCCTGAGTTGAAAGCTAAGGTTTCTAAAGCTGAAACCAATATTTCATCTTTGTCTGATGCTAAACCTGATCCCTTTGCTGTTACTAATGCCATTCAAGTTAGAATTGATGATAATGTTGGGATGTTAGCAGAATCGCATGTTGTTGGAAAGAGAAGATGAGATGGCTAGAAATTTGAAGGTTTATACTATTACCATCACTAGTGATGTTGTTTCAAATGCTAGCACACCTCCTACTTTGATTGGTGTAGAGAAAACTCCTACTCCTTGTGCGAAAAAGCCTAAAACTGCAAAAACTTTTTCTACTAAAAGTGCTGAAATTTTTCGGAGTATGGGAGACGATAGCTCTACTTCCTTTAATGATTTTTGATGTTGATGGTTGCAATATTTTTGAAGTAATTTTGTTCTTGCAAAAGCTTGCTTTAAGTCCTAATGCTAGTTCTATGAATGTTGCTTTTACAAAGCATATTACGAATGCTCTCATGCAAATTAGGGAAGAAAAGTTGAAACAAAAGGTTTCCATTCCCAAAAAGTTAGAAGATGGTTGGGAGCCCATCATTGATATGAATGTGAATGATTTTGATTCTCATTCTTTGTGTGATCTTGGTGCAAGCATTTCTATTATGCCTAGAAAGATTTATGATATGCTTGGTTTACCACCGCTTGAAAATAGTTATTTTGATGTTCCTCTTACTGATTTCGCTAAGAAGAAACCTTTGGGAAGGATTAATGATGTTATTATTATGGTTAACAATAACCTTGTTCCCATAGATTTCCTTGTTTTGGATGTTGAATGCAATGCTTCTTGTCCTATTATTTTGGGAAGACCTTTTCTTAGAACTGTTGGTGCCATTATTGATATGAAGGAAGGCACCATTGAATATCAATTCCCACTCAATAAAGGTATGGAACACTTCCCTAGAAATAGAAAGAAATTACTTTTTGACTCTATTCTTAGAGCAAATTATGAACTTGATGCTTCATCGCTTGAAATTCCTTGATTTCCACTTTCTGCGCCTAGCTCAAAGGCGTTAAAGAAAAGCACTCTTGGGAGATAACCCAATGTTTTCTTTTCAATACTTTTTCTTTTTGTTGAGTCTTGGAAGTTATTACTACTGTAATGACCTCTCCTTATCATTTTTATTTCGTTTTTGTGCCAAGAAGAACCTCTAATTGGAGGAAGGTAAGATTTGGGGAAGTTGCTATTCTGAAACAGATTTCTGTGCTGTACCGTAAAAATTCGTGAAAATTCTCAGAACGTCTTTTTGTTATGAGATTTGTTTTGCACATGCCCCAGGTTGTTGCCTAACTTTCATTAGTTTTGCACTTTTCGATTTGAGCAACAGAAGATCCTCAGAAAAATCGTTCTTTTCCAGCTGTTCTGTTTTGACAGATTTCTGCCACTATTTGTGTTTGCCTCTTGATCGTTTTCTTTTTGAGTTCTTTTGATCACGGATCTTTTGAGGAAGTTTCTACAGTAGCTTATGATTTAATGGGTTTTATACTTGAGTTGAAACTGAACCAAAAGGGTAGATTTACTATCGTGCTTACACTAATGTTGCTAATAAGAATTGTGTGAAGTTTTGTATGAAGGAAGTTTTCAAGTGTAGGGAAAGGAGAATGATGAGATGAGATGAAGTATGGACAAAAGCTCAAGCTTGGGGATTCTCATGTCACCCCAAGAAATATCCAAGAGGTACAAGCATCAAAGCTTGGGTATGCCCCGAGGCACCTCTTCTTCATCGGCAAAAATCAGGTCATCTTTCAAGACACTTATATTGCTTCGTATTCTATGCGTTTTTCTTGGAGCGTCTTTATTTTCGCTTTCAGTTTTCTTTTGTTTTGTTTTCTGCAATAAATGTTTGGACCCCAACATATTTCTTTTGGAGAAGATGCACTCCATTTTTCATTGCCAAGAACACTCTAGTTTTCACTCTTTTCGTTCAACGAGTGTTCTCTTTTTCTAGTAGTGCGTTTAGATTTCATTTTTCACCTTGATTTTTCTTTAGAAATTGCTATTTCTTTCTTTCAAGGTGTATTTAGACCTCTGGTCTATGATGTTTTTCATCTTTAAAAGTTGATTCAAAAAGGTTGATTGGTGTTGGAAAACAGAAAAAAGTTTCATGCCTATAGTGGTACAAATGAGAGCTTGTTTAGTCTGTGGCTTAGACTTTTGCATGTCATGCTTGATGTTATTTTGATAGTATGCTTAGTAGTTTTTGCTGTAGCATTACTTGTCTAAAATGACTGAGATTGCTTAATGTACCTTTGAAAGAATCATGCGTTGTTTTTATTATATGGGAGCATATTATTGTGGTTTTTTCCTTTGATGCTTTATTTGGGTTGACTTGGAACATGCTTACACCATGTTTGACTACAAATAAGTTGCATCAAGCCTCAATGATCATTTTGTTTTTGACTTGTGATACCACTTTATGCTTTGGTTAATAATGTTTTGTCACTATGCATGATTATGGCCGTTATTAAGTCTTTTGCTAGCCTTCATCTGTACTGAGCGGGAATACTTCTTGTGCATCCAACTCCCAAAATCCAATTTTATTCCAAAGAGTCCACTATAAATTCCTATGCATGGTATTTGCAAGCCATTCCAAGTAATTTTCATGTGCTACCTTTCAAAAAAAACCTTCAAAATACTTCTCATTTTGTGACACTATTTTCAGCTCATGGGGACATAGTGGTCGGATTTGCTATCTTCCATATTGTTATATTTAACAAAAAGAAAAAAATAAAAAAATAAAAGAAAAAAGGCACTCCTCCATGGTATGTGAAAGTTGGTGGGCACCCGATGGAATCGGTTAGCCATGGTTTGTGAAAGGAAAAGTGTGGAGGAGTGCCAAGCTTTATAAAAGAGCACAAATGTGCCAATCTCTCTCAAAAATTGTTTACTATGGAAGATAGTAATAACCCTATTGCCAGTCGTTGACAAGAACAACCACCTCTTAAAACAAATTTTTATCTCCATTTTACAAATGAAAAGCTCTAGCACATGTTTAATCCATGCTTCCCTCTGCGAAGGGCCTTTCTTTTACTTTTATGTCCAGTCTTCACCTTCTATCTTTATGCACCGTCTAAGAGAGCATAGTTGTCATTCTGAGTATAATGTGCATAGTCCCAAAATTTATTATTGATCAATTCATGATTATGGTTTTGCTTGTTCTTAAATTATTTATATCTAGTCACCCTCTTAAACTTGAAGGTGTCCTATGCATTTATGTTTTGCTACTCCATGGAGGACAAGCTGAAAACCACTTTGCTATGTTTTTCTATATGCCCGAAACACACACTTGACTTTCAATGCAGTATTACTCATGATGTTTTGTTTGTGTTACTTTTCATGTTATAACATGGTTGCTAAGTTTTATTGCCAAAATTATGTCTTTTATGCCCATGTTAGAGTACTTTGATCTCAGCACTCAATGCTTTACATCATTTGATCAAGATTGTGTTGGTGCATGTCACCTCAAAATTCATTGTTTTGTTATCACTTAGCTACTCGAGGACGAGCAGGAGTTAAGCTTGGGGATGCTTGATACGTCTCAAATGTATCTATAATTTTTGATGCTCCATGCTGGTTTATGCACCATTTGCTTTGTGTTTTGTTACACTTTGTGGCGTTTATATGCATTTTTCGGAACTAACCTATTAATGAGATGCCATAGTGCCAGTTCCCTATTTTCTGCTGTTTTTATGTTTTAGAAAAGTTACACAAGAAATATTCTCGAAATTGGATGAAACAAAAGCCGAAGTTCCTATTTTCCCCGACACGAGACAGATTCCAAAGCAGAGACGGATGGGGGCCAGAGGGCAGCCGCACCATAGGGTGGCGCGGCCTACCCCTGGCCCGCGCCAACAGGTGGTGAGGCCACCTGGCCCATCTCCTGACATCGCCCTTCCGCCTATATATTCTCCTCGGCGAGAAAACCCTAAGGACCCAATCAATTTTCCAGAAAACATACTGCAAGCCGCTGTCGTCATCGACGCGAGATCGGGAGGGTCTAGAAGCTCTTCCCGGCACCCTGCCGGAGAGGGAATCACCATCGGAGGCCTTCTTCATCACCATGCCTACCTCCGGAGTGATGTGTGAGTAGTCTACCTTGGACTACGGGTCCATAGCAGTAGCTAGATGGTTGTCTTCTCCTCCATGTGCTTCATGTTTAGATCTTGTGAGCTGCCTATCATGATCAAGATCATCGTTATGTAATTCTACATGTTGTGTTTGTTGGGATTCGATGAATATTGAGTACTATGTCAAGTTGATTTATTGATTTATCCTCTCCATGTTGTTTATGATCTTGCATGCTCTCCGTTGCTAGTAGATATCTTGGCCGAGTAGATGCTAGTGACTTGATACGTCTCAAACGTATCTATAATTTTTGATGCTCCATGCTTGTTTTACACCATTTGCCTATTGTTTCATTACACTTAGTGGCATTTTTATGCATTTTCCGGAACTAACCTATTAACGAAGTGCCACAGTGCCAGTTTCCTGTTTTCTGCTGTTTTTGTGTTTCAGAAGTGATACACAGGAAATATTCTCGGAATTGGACGAAACAAGTTCCTGAAGTCTTATTTTACCCGGAAGCTTCCAGAGATCCGAAGGAGAGTAGGAGGTGAGGGACCAGGGGCCCACACACAGGGGTGGCGCGGCCAGCCCCTGGCCCGCGCCACCGCCTTGTGAGGCCACCTGGCCCCTCTTCTGACGACGCCCCTTCGCCTATAAATACCCCCCAACGGGAAAAACCTAAGGCCCGATCAGATTTCCAGAACACATCGCGATACGCCGCCGCCGTCGACCCGAAGATCAGGAGGGTCCAGAAGCTCTTCCCGGCACCCTGCCAGAGAGGGGAATCGCCACCGGAGGTCTTCTTCATCGCCATGCTTGCCTCCAGGGCGATGAGTGAGTAGTCTACCTTGGACTATGGGTCCATAGCAGTAGCTAGATGGTTGTCTTCTCCACCATGTGCTTCATGTTTAGATCTCATGAGCTGTCATACATGATTGAGATCACCGTTATGTAATTCTACATGTTTGGTTTGTTGGGATCCGATGAATATTGGTGTTTATGATTAAGTTGCTGTACTGAATTATATCTTTTGTTATCTCTATGTTGTTTATGATCTTGCATGCTCTCCGTTGTTAGTAGCTATCTTGGCCAAGTAGTTGCTAGTGACTCCAAGAGGGGGTATTTATGCTCGATAGTGGGTTCATGTCTCTATTTCACCTGGGGGAGTGACAGAAACCTCTAAGGTGGTAGATGTGTTGTTGCTACTAGGGAGAAAACAACATTCATATGCTCAAGGGCATATGCTTTGTTTACATTACACACTTTGCTTAATGCAATTATCTGTTGTTCGCAACTTAATACTTCTAGGGTGTTCGGATTGATATCCCCGGGAGTGGATTATTAGTCATAGATGCAGTTGGATGGCGGTCTATGTATTTTGTTGTAATGCCCAGAGTAAATCTCATAGTGATCTTCTTGACATATCATGTTATCTTTATTCTATCAATTGCCCAACTGTAATTTGTTTACCCAGCATGTGCTATTTTATCTATGGAGAGACACCACTAGTGAACTGTGGACCCCGGTCCTATTTACATCATATTGCAATCACGTGTTTACTTTACTAGCATACTCTACTGTTTTCCACTCGATACGCTCATAACCTTTGTTTCAAGCAAACCGGTGAGATTGACAACCTCATCGCAAGTTGGGAACAAAGTATTTGTTTGTGTGTGTGCAGGTTCCACAAACACCTTCAGTCGTCATTGTCTCTCCTCTCCTGTTCGATAAATCTTGGTTTCTTAACTGAGGGAAAACTTGCCGCTACACTCATCATACCTTCCTCTTGGGGTTCCCAACGGGCTGGTCATCACCACGCACAAGGACTTACTGCTCCCACGTCAACTACACGCCACAGCTCTTTTCTGGCGTCATCACCGAGTAGCAGCTTCTTTTCTGGCGCCGTTGCCAGGGAGGAAGAGAAGACTTCTGCGAGGGGAGTTCTTCGCACACACATTCTTTACTTTGTTATTTGATTTGCTTTACTTTATTTATTTTATCTGCATTGCTTTTTATATCAAAAACCCAAAAAAAATTAGAATCCTTGGTATTTGTTATTTCTTTACTTTAGTTTATCATGCTGTTCCCTGAGTTCGTTCTGGAGGACCTCTCTGTAGGTAGTGGTTCGATTATTGGCAAAAGTAACATTGAGGAGTTCTTTAATCACATTAGTATGCATGAGGAAGATGAGGAAAAGTCTTGGGTTGAACTTGCTCCTAGTATTGAAGTTGCTTCTATTATATTAATTGACATGTTGGAAACTAGGTTTGCTAGTCTTAATCCTTTTATACAATATATGTTCCTTAAGCTTCATGAAATTGAGGATCCCGAAAAGAAGGCTTTTATCTTGGAAACTTTGCGCCTAGAATTTAAGGATGTCGTTATTGAAGCTAGGAAAGTTCTTAAACTTTTTAATAAACTCGGTTCACCTATAAAGGTTATTGATACTAATGATGAGGAGACCGAAATACCTATACCTTGCAAGCTTTTGGGATTGAATGATGCTTTCGAAAACAATTTTGCTTGGATTTGTCCTGAAAATCTTTTTGATGAGAATAGTGTACCAAAGCATGATCACAAAGGGTCTTCAAAAACTTATGTGGATGAAATACAATGCCTTATTTACAAGACCTCTTCTGTTGATCTTAATGCTTCTGCTGATATTACTTGATTCGCAATATTCTGCGCCTAGCTCAAAGGCGTTAAAGAAAAGCACTCTTGGGAGATAACCCAATGTTTTCTTTCAGTACTTTTTATTTTATTTGAGTCTTGGAAGTCATTACTACTGTAATGACCGCTCCTTATCTTGTTTATTTCGATTTTGTGCCAAGAGAAGCCTCTAATTTGAGTGAGGTAAATATTTGGGGATGTTGCTATCCTGAAACTGTTTTCGGTGCTGCACCGTAAAAATTCGTGAAAATTCTCTGTTTATCTTTTGGACCTGCGATTTCTTGTGCATATGCCCCAGGTTATATCCAAACTTTTCTTAGTTGAACACTTTTTGATTTGAGCAACAGAAAATCCCTCAAAAATTCAACCTTTGTCAGCTGTTCAGTTTTGACAGATTTCTGCCAATATTTGTGTTTGCCACTTTATCGCTTTCTTTTGAGTTCTTTTGATCATGGAACTTTTTGGGGAGTTGCTACAGTAGTATTTGCTATATATATGGTGGTTTTGAGTTGAAACCTGAAGCAAATAGAGGGTTGAATATATTTTATGCTTGCACTAATGTTGCTAATAGAATTGTGTTTAGTTTTGTATGAAGGAAGTTTTCAAGTGTAGGGATTGGAGAATGATGAGATGAGTTGAAGAATGGACAAAAGCTCAAGCTTGGGGATGCCCATGCATCACCCCAAGAAATATCCAAGAAGTACAAGCGTCAAAGCTTGGGGATGCCCCCGAGGCACCCCTTCTTCATCGGCAAAAATCAGGTCACCTTTCAAAACACTATATTTTTATTGCTTCATGCACTATGTGTTTTTCTTGGAGCGTCAGTTGTTTTAGTTTTCTTAGTTGGTTTAGTTTGTTTGTTTGCTGCAATAAATGGTTGGACCCCAACAAATTTCTTTTGGAGAAGTTGCTCATTTTCATTTGCAAAGAACACTCTAGTTTTCACTCTTATTTAAAATCGAGTGTTCTACTTTTTCTGCTACTGCTTTTGGTTTTCGTTTTCGCCTTGATTCTCGTTCAGATCTTGTCATATCTTTTCATCAAGGTGTATTTTTGCCTCTGATCTTTATTGGTTTTCATCAAAAGAGGTGTTTATAAAAATTTCAAATGGTGTTGGAAAAGAGAAAAAGCTTTGTGCAAAATAGTGGTACAAGAAGGAACTTGTGTAGACTGCGGCTTAGGCTTTTTCGTGTCATGCTTGATGTCTTTTTGATAGTATGCTTAGTGGTTTTGCTGTAGCATGACTTGTCTCAAATAACTGAGATTGCTTAATGAGCCTTTGAAAAAAAATCATGCGTTGTTTTTATTGTATGGAAGCATTATTTTGGTTTTCTCCTTGATGCTTTATTTGGGTTGACTTGGCGCATGCTCACACATGTTATACTCTTACAAAGTTGCCAATAGCCTTCATGATCATTTAGTTTTTGACTTTTGATGTCGTCGTATGCTTCTTTTAATGTCGCTTTGTCGCTTTGCATGATTATGGCCATTATTGCTCTCTTAGTTGGTCGCTCCCAGTCTTTTGCTAGCCCTCACCTTGTACTGAGTATGAGCTTTACTCGTGCATCCAACTCCTAAAAACCAAGTTTTCCATTGTGTCCACTATAAATTCCTATGCATGGTATTTGTAAGCCATTCCAAAGTAAAATTTTCATGTGCTACCTTTCAAAAACCTTCAAAACACTTCTCGTTTTGTGACACTGTTTTCAGCTCATGGGGACGTAGTGGTCGGATTTGCTATCTTCCATATTGCTTATTCCAAAAAGAAAAAAAAGAAAAAAAGGCACTCCTCCAAAGAATGTGAATGTTGGTGGGCACCCGATGGAATCGGTTAGCCATGGTATGTGAAAGGAAAAAGGTGGGGAGGAGTGCCAAGTTTTATAAAAAGAGCACAAAAGTGCCAATCTCTCTCTCAAAAACTTGCTTAATTTTTGTATGGAAGATAGTAAGAACCCCATTGCCAGTCGTTGACAAAGACAACCACCTCTCAAAATCAAGTTTTATCTCTCTGTTTTACAAATGAAAAGCTCTAGCACATGCTTAATCACTGCTTCCTTCTGCGAAGGGCCTTTCTTTTACTTTTATGTTGAGTCACCACCTTCTTTCTTTATGCACCATTAAGAGAGCATAGTTGTCATTCTTAGTGTGATATGCATTGTCCCAAAGTTCATTGATTGATTCATATTGTTGGTTTCACTTGTTCTTAAATTATTTGTATCTAGTCGCCCTCTTAAACTTTGAGGTGTCCTATGCATTTATGTTTTGCTCTCTTTGAAGGACAAGCTGAAAACCTTTTGTATGTTTTTCCTTATGACTTGAACACACGTTTGACTTTCATTGTTTCATTATCATGATATTTTGTTTGTGTTCATTTACATGTTTACAACATGGTTGCTAAGTTCTTATTGTCATGATTATATCTTCATGCCCATGTTTTAAGTTCTATGATCCCAGCTCACCAATGCTTACATATATGATCAAGATTGTGTAGGTGCATGTCACCTCAAAAATTATTCTTTTGTTATCACTTACCTACTCGAGGACGAGCAGGAGTTAAGCTTGGGGATGCTTGATACATCTCAAACGTATCTATAATTTTTGATGCTCCATGCTTGTTTTACACCATTTGCCTATTGTTTCGTTACACTTAGTGGCATTTTTATGCATTTTCCGGAACTAACCTATTAACGAAGTGCCACAGTGCCAGTTTCCTATTTTTGTGTTTCAGAAGTGATACACAGGAAATATTCTCGGAATTGGACGAAACAAGTTCCTGAAGTCTTATTTTACCCGGAAGCTTCCAGAGATCCGAAGGAGAGTAGGAGGTGAGGGACCAGGGGCCCACACACAGGGGTGGCGCGGCCAGCCCCTGGCCCGCGCCACCGCCTTGTGAGGCCACCTGGCCCCTCTTCTGACGACGCCCCTTCGCCTATAAATACCCCCCGACGGGAAAAACCTAAGGCCCGATCAGATTTCCAGAACACATCGCGATACGCCACCGCCGTCGACCCGAAGATCGGGAGGGTCCAGAAGCTCTTCCCAGCACCCTGCCGGAGAGGGGAATCGCCACCGGAGGTCTTCTTCATCGCCATGCTTGCCTCCGGAGCGATGAGTGAGTAGTCTACCTTGGACTATGGGTCCATAGCAGTAGCTAGATGGTTGTCTTCTCCACCATGTGCTTCATGTTTAGATCTCATGAGCTGCCATACATGATTGAGATCACCGTTATGTAATTCTACATGTTTGGTTTGTTGGGATCCGATGAATATTGGTGTTTATGATTAAGTTGCTGTACTGAATTATATCTTTTGTTATCTCTATGTTGTTTATGATCTTGCATGCTCTCCGTTGTTAGTAGCTATCTTGGCCAAGTAGTTGCTAGTGACTCCAAGAGGGGGTATTTATGCTCGATAGTGGGTTCATGTCTCTATTTCACCTGGGGGAGTGACAGAAACCTCTAAGGTGGTAGATGTGCTGTTGCTACTAGGGAGAAAACAACATTCATATGCTCAAGGGCATATGCTTTGTTTACATTACACACTTTGCTTAATGCAATTATCTGTTGTTCGCAACTTAATACTTCTAGGGTGTTCGGATTGATATCCCCGGGAGTGGATTATTAGTCATAGATGCAGTTGGATGGCGGTCTATGTATTTTGTTGTAATGCCCAGAGTAAATCTCATAGTGATCTTCTTGACATATCACGTTATCTTTATTCTATCAATTGCCCAACTGTAATTTGTTTACCCAGCATGTGCTATTTTATCTATGGAGAGACACCACTAGTGAACTGTGGACCCCGGTCCTATTTACATCATATTGCAATCACCTGTTTACTTTTCTCGTACTGTTTACTTTACTAGCATACTCTACTGTTTTCCACTCAATACGCTCATAACCTTTGTTTCAAGCAAACCGGTGAGATTGACAACCTCATCGCAAGTTGGGAACAAAGTATTTGTTTGTGTGTGTGCAGGTTCCACAAACACCTTCAGTCGTCATTGTCTCTCCTCTCCTGTTCGATAAACCTTGGTTTCTTAACTGAGGGAAAACTTGCCGCTACACTCATCATACCTTCCTCTTGGGGTTCCCAACGGGCTGGTCATCACCACGCACAAGGACTTACTGCTCCCACGTCAACTACATGCCACAGCTCTTTTCTGGCGTCATCACCGAGTAGCATGACTCCAAGAGGGAGTATTTATGCTCGATAGTGGGTTCATGCCTCTAGTAATCTGGGGGAGTGACAATAACCTCTAAGGTTGTAGATGTGTTGTTTCTATTAGGGAGAAAACAACAATCTTGTGTTCAAGGATATCGTATTGTTTACATTACACACTTTGCTTAAGGCGATAATCTGTTACTTGCAACTTAATACCCATAGGTTGCTCAGATGACATCCGGCGGGTGGATTATTAGTCATAGATGCAGTTGGATTACGGTCTATGTACTATGTTGTAATGCCCAAGTGAATCTCATAGTGATCCTCATGACACGTGCTTTATTCTGTCAATTGCCCAATTGTAATTTGTTTACCCAGCATGTTATTTATCTTTATGGAGAGACACCTCTAATGAACTGTGGACCCATTTCCATTCTTTTATATTCATATTACTGTTTACCTTTTACAAGCATTATTTACTTTCTCGCAAACAACTATCTTTTACCAGACGATACGTTGAATCCTTTGTTTACAACAAACCTGTGAGATTGACAACCTCACTGTAAGTTGGGGCAAAGTACTTTGGTTGTGTTGTGTACAGGTTCCACGTTACTGCTGGTGCAAAGCTACGCCCCAAATAAGGTGCCATATATAAATTGTCTGGAGCTGTCGCTAAGCCAGCGAGCATCAACCTTCGAAAGTTGGTTCTTTCTCCTAATGGTTTAATAAACCTCAGTTTCGTACTGAGGGAGGAGTTGTCGTTGTGCTCATCATACCTTCCTCTTGGGGTTCCCAACTGGGTGCCTAACACGCACTATCAGGTTCTTCAACAGAATTTACCTTCTTACCTTGTGGAGCTCACTCAGTGTGCCATTCAGAATAATTTTTCATCATATTATCAAGGAACTTTGTCGTGGCGCCCAAGGTGATGGACGTAAATGTACCTCCAGCTGCTAAATCCAAAAGGTTCCTTGAAGAAAAATGTAATCCTGCATAAAAGGTTTGGATGATCATCCAAGTAGTCAGTCCATGAGTGGGACAATTCTTTATCAAAGATTTCATTCTTTCCCAAGCTTGAGCAACATGTTCATTATCAAACTGTTTAAACTTCATTATGTCAGTTCTCAAAGATATAATCTTAGCAGGAGGATAATATTTTCCAATAAAATCATCTTTGCATTTAACCCAAGAATCAATACTATACTATTTCTAAGCAAAGATAGCAACCAATCCTTAGCTCTTCCTCTCAAAGAGAAAGGAAAAAATTTAAGCTTAATAATGTCTCCATCTACATCCTTATACTTCTGCATCTCACATAGCTCAACAAAATTATTGAGGTGACCAACAGCATCATCAGTACTAACACCAGAAAATTGCTCCTTCATAACAAGATTTAGCAAAGCAGGTTTAATTTCATAGAATTTGCCCCAGGAGCAGGTGGCGCAATAGGAGTGCAGATGAAATCATTGTTGTTTGTGCTAGTAAAGTCACACAACTTAGTGTTCTCAAGATTATTCATTTTATCAAAACTAAAGCAGACAAGAAAAATAACAACTATAAAAGGAACTAATTTTTTTTGTATGTTTGATAAAGAGAAGCAAAGAAATAAAGTAAAGAAACTAAGCAAAACAAGAACAAAGTAAAAAGATTGGAAGTGAGAGACTCCCCTTGTAGAAATCCTCTTTCTCCCCGGTAACAGTGCCAGAAAAAGTCTTGATGTCTCAAAGGACCAATTGGGAAACCCCAAGAGGAAGGTATGATGAGCACAATAGTAAGTTTTCCCTCAAGATGAAACCAAGGTTTAATCGACCAGTAGGAGAAAGAAATCACTTCCAAAGGTTGTTGCTAGCTGACTTTGGCAACAGCGCCAGAAAACAATCTGGTGCGTGGCTTCAGCGCAAGCAGCAACGTGGAACCTGCACACAACACAACCAAACTTGCAGTGAGGTTGTCAATCTCACTGGTTTGATGAAAACAAAGGATTAGACATATAGTGTGGAAATAGATGTTTGTTTGCGGTAAATTAAATAATTCTTGCGGAAAGTAAACAGTGCTTGCAGTAGATGGTAATATAAATGTGAAAGAATGGACCGGGGTCCACAATTCACTAGAGGTGTCTCTCCATAAAGATATAACATGCTGGGTAAACAAATTACAGTTGGGCAATTGACAAAATAAAGAATGCATAACAATGCATGTACATGTCATGAAGATCACTATAAGATTCATTTGGGCATTACAACATAATACATAGATCGTAATCCAACTGCATCTATGACTAATAATCCACCCGCGGGATATCATCCGAACAACCCTTGGGTATTAAGTTGCAAGCAACAGATTATCGCCTTAAGCAAAGTGTGTAATGTAAATAATACAAGTATCCTTGAACAAAAGATTGTTGTTTTCTCCCTAGTAGCAACAGCACATCTACAACCTTAGAAGTTATTGTCACTCTCCCAGATTACTAGAGGAATGAACCCACTATCGAGCATAAATACTCCCTCTTGGAGTCACTAGCATCTACTTGGCCAAGATATCTACTAGCAACGGAGAGCATGCAAGATCACAAATAACATAGACATGATAAATCAACAATCAACTTGACATAGTACTCAATATTCATCGGATCCCAACAAACACAACATGTGGAATTACATAAAGATGATCTTGATCATGATAGGCAACTCACAAGATCTACACATGAGGCGCACGGAGGAGAAGACAACCATCTAGCTACTGCTATGGACCCATAGTCCAAGGTGAACTACTCACGCATCACTCCGGAGGCTAGCATGGTGATGAATAAGGCCTCCAATGATGATTCCCCTCTCCGGCAGGGTGCCGGGAAGAGCTTCTGGACCCTCCCAAACTCGGGTCGACGACGGTGGCGGCTTATAGTACTTTTCATGGATAGATATTCGGGCCCTTAGGGTTTTCCCGATGAAGTGAATTTATAGGCAGAAGGGCGATGTCAGATAGCGCCTGGGGGCCCCACACCACTTGGTGGCGCGGCCAGGGTGGCCCGCGCCACCCCATGGTGCGGCCGCCTCCTGGCCCCTCTCCGTCTCTCCTTTGGACTCCATCTTCGTGTCAGGTAAATAGGAACTTCAACTTTTGTTTCATCCAATTCCGAGAATATTTTCTGTGTAACTTTCCTGAAACAAAGATAGCAGAAAACAGGAACTAGCACTGTGGCATCTTGTTAATAGGTTAGTTCTAGAAAATGCATAAAAATGTCATGAAGTGTAAACAAAACATAAAGCAATTGGTGTAAAACAAGCATGGAGCATCAAAAATTATAGATACATTTGCAACGTATCAGTCACGAAGATGGACTATCACGAATGAGTTGAACAACATTACTGGTAATAAGATCGAACCACGTATTGGCGAATACCAATGATCAGATCTTAGGCAATGCTAGTATCAGCAAAGCAAAGGGAATATCTTATTGACATTTATGGTTCAATGACTAAAAGAACTTCATAGAATGCATAGGGGTCTTCGCGGATTTCCATGATCTGACTGAAGGTCATTTATCGGAGAAGAGTTCTCGGTAATGTCTGTAGTGTTCTCAGACCGTCGGGTAACATGAGGGATCACGATGCTAGAGACATTTTGGTATTATTCGGAAACACCGTGTGATGTCATATGAGAGAGGGGAATAGTTCCAACTAAGTCCGAATAGTTTCGGCAGAGTCCATAATAGTTTTAGTGAAAACCAGAATAGTTTCGGTGGAGTCCAGAATGGTTCCGAAGGAATCCGGAAGTGTTTCGGAGTAGCGGGGAATTAATTATGAGATAATTAATATTAATTATATTAATTAATATTGATTAAATAATTAATAAAGTATTATTTCACTAAATGGGCTGATTTAACGAAAGAAGCCCATTAGGGAATAAAAAAAGGGGGCACCATAGCCCTAGCCCTGGCCGGCCAGGGTTAGGGTTTGCCTGGGGGGCGGCCGGCCCTGGCCTTGGCCGCCGCCGCCGCCCTCCACCTCCTCCCTTGTATGCCACCCTGGTGCTTTGGGGAGGGGGTAAAGGTGCACCCCTCCCCACTATATAAAGGCCCCCCTCGAGGAAGAGTCAACACAACAATTCCACGAACCCTTCCTCCATGGCCTCCTCCTACCACCTCCTTGGTGCGTCGGCCCCTGCCCTGGCCGCCGCCCTGCCTCTCTCTCCCTCTCCCATGTGGCCTCCTGAAGGGATGCGTAGGAGATGGGAATCACCACCATTGCATGTCGTCGTGTGGCAGAGTTTCTGGATCCCTGTCCAAAGCCGTATACTTCTGCAGCTCAGCTGGCAACGGCGTTCCGGGAGTCATCATGATCACCGTACATGTGTGAGTATGTGGAGGTGCCATTCATGCGGTGCCGGAGTCGTTGCTCCAAGATCTTCACGACCTTGAGGTCGTCTACGTCGTCTTCATCGTTAAAGCTTGTGCGGGAGCGTAATCACCGTGTTTCGGTCTTCAAGGGTACATGTCCGAAACTCCTACCGTGACAGCATTACTAATAGATAGGTCCTTGGGCAATCGGGGTTGCGTAGCATATAATTTTTTTGTTATCTGCACTGAACCCCAATAGCGGTATTAGAGCCAGATCTATGTGTAGTATGCTTGTACGGTTAGAATGCATCGTGTGGATGCAGGCGTTGATCGTCTTATTGTTACCCTCCAACGTGTATTTTTTGATATTTGTGGCATAGTTGGATTGAAGCGGCCCGTGGCCGACTTTACGTGTTATACGCGAGACTGGTTCCACGCTTGACATACGGCTTGCACCGTGCAAAAGTGGCTAGTCGGGTGCCTGTTTCTCGAACTATAGTGGATATGACATCTACAACGGAGGGCCCTTAACGGGAAGTCAAAGAAACAATATGATTATCAGGGTTATGGTTTCATGTTTGTAGGTAAGAAACGGTTCTTGTGCGAAAGCCCTAGAAGCCACGTAAAACTTGCAAACATAGTGGAAAGGTCTAACTTTGTTTTGCAGTGGGGCGTGTGATGTGACATGGTTAAACGGTAAGTAATGTTGGACATTCGGAGGCTTCACGATGGGCGCCGTGGACTTGGCGTCGTACCGGTGGACAGATGGAGATCATGCCGGAGGTTCGATGGAGATCAAGCATGTCGATGAAGAAACCATATCATATCACATTATTTACATTTTATGTTATTGTGTGAATTCTTGCTTGTGCTAGTATTAGATACACGACGGCTGTCAAGGGTATACATAATAGAGCCCATTACTTGAGTACCCCTGAGGCCCGTTAAGCTAGGCCCAAGTGTAATCCTAGTCGAAATACGAGTTTATGTCGTATACCGATGTTGTAATATGTATCGGACCCCTCCCGTTCCTTGAGACCTGGCCACCCATATATAGGGGCCAGGAGAGGACGGTGAGGGACAGATTGAGAGTAAGCCAAGTCGATCACCACGTTTACTTTCGATAAACACCTTGTTTGACTGATTTTACCTTCGAGTTCATCCGACGCCCTATTCCCCCGATCCTAAGTCGTTCATCTAGGACATTTGTCGAGTTAACCCTTGTTAATTGGCGCTGACCGTGGGGACCAGGGGGTGTTGGAATCATGAATTCGATGGCTTTTTTGCTTTTAGCCAACATCAGTCCAGAAGTTGATGAAAACCAGAAGATGGAGTTGACGATCAGAAGTCTGAGCTTTTACGCCAGACCTTCGGGTTTGACTCGCCTTTCAGATCCAACAAAATTAGATCCGTTGGCAAGCAAAATCAAGACAATCACAATGTCTGGATCATCGGTGGGCTCCTCCAGCAAGGTAAACTCACCGGTGAGCTTCGCAGCAGCAGAAAAATACTCAAAGGAAAATCAAAGAATTCAACAGAACTCGAGAAGAACTCGACATAGAAGGAACAAGGGACAAATCAGACGATAGTCAAAGGGACTTCGCCACCGGAAGTAGTGGTGTCTCCAGAAACATACATCAATTATGCGTCATTATCACCGAAGCAGCAGAAGAGAACGATCATGCAGACAACACAGAAGTCGACGCGCAAGTCGACAAACCAAGGAGAAATGGTAAGAAGGAGAAGGAAAAAATTCGCGTCTCCACCGGGGAGTGGAGAATCATCATGTCAGCCATCAATCACGGCACGGAAGTAGCCGCCAATTCAAGAAGAGAAGTTTTGATGGGGTATCAATACACACTGCATCAACACAAAAAGAAGTTGAGGGAGGAAGAAGACGAGTTCAGGAGAAGTCAAGAAAACAATAGTGTGTCAAGTGGATCATATTGGGACGAATACAGCGACGCATCAGAGTCCAGCAGAGAAAGACACAGAGACCCAAAACACAGCAGGAGGACAATAGCATGGGAAAGGAAAGAAAAGCGCTCAAGAAGCATAAGTGCACTTCCATCAGATGATGAGGAGGATTTTGCGCAGGAAACACCAGAGGCAGCATTAGTAGCAGCACAGGCGTATCTACTAACTATGCAACCAGAATCTGGAGATCCGCGGGAGCACATGCACCAAGCCGCAATAAGAAGCCTCGGGTTGGTAGAAGACATGCTAAGGAAACATCCTCCAGAGAAAAAGGCGACATATCACAAGGATAAGGGAAAGGAAAACTTTATACACCAACCCTCACAAAGCCAGACAAGAGAATCATCAGGTGACGAAAAGCGTAAGGCACGAAGGGAGGATGCAAGGAATATCATAACGCAAGCAAGAGTAAACAACGCGCGCTACGCGTGGAAAGAAGAAAATTATGAAGATGATGAAAAAGAGATGGGTGCGCTATGCTTTACCCGAAGGGTTCGTAGAACACGAGTACCCAAAGGATTTAAACTACCACACGATCAGCAAAAGTATGATGGGTCACAAGAACCCACACTATGGTTATTAGTCTACCTACAAGCAGTACAAATACTCGGAGGAACGAGCGCAACGGCGATGCAAAGCCTGCAGTTACACCTCACCGGTGCGGCGCAGTCTTGGTTAAGTACTCTACCCAATGATTCCATCGGGAGTTGGGGAGAACTGGAGAGTCAATTCACAAGAAATTTTCATTCAACGTACAAACGCCCAGCGTCACTAGAAGAAATCAAGTCATGCATGCAGAGGAAGGACGAAACTCTGCGCTCCTACATACAGCGATGGAGTATAATCAAAAACTCTGCGGAAGACGTCTCCGATGAGCGGGCAGTAGATGCTTTTTCGGCCGGCCTTCGCCGTTCGGACCTCGTTGAAGAGTTAGGGAGAACAAATCCTAGAACAGTATCAAAATTAATGGAAGTAGAAAATAGATTCACCGACGGAGAAGATGCGTATAACAACAAAAGGGCATGTTCACCAGAAGACGATAGAGCAAGCAGGCAAAGGCGAAGGTCTCGCAATGAAGATAGCCGCACAAGGCGAAATCAGATAGCCGCAGGATATGAAAGAGAGGAGGAGGAAGGCTACGAAAGCAGGGAGTTTCAAGGTAGAAGCAATCGTGGAGAAGAAAAGCCAAAGTACTCCGGCCCATCGGCAGAAGACATGCTCCATGGCCCCTGTCGCATTCACTATGCATACTTAGATGGGAAGAGAGTTTGTAATCACCAGATGAAGGATTGCAGAACATTTTTTAGGTTGCAAAGTGCTCTGGACCGGAACCAAGGAGCACGACAGGGAAGAAAGAGTATAAGTCAAGGATACCAAATGCAGCGTCTCACAAAACATCTGGAATCAAAAGTATATATATCTGCAATGATCCAACCGGTGCCAAAATCCAAGAAAGAACAGAAGAGTATATCTAGACAAGTAAACTAGCAATATCATCACCACCAGCCACTACAGAGTACTTGAGATTGTCCGACCAACCTGTCAGGTTCAGCAGAGCAGACCACCCAAGGAAAGTGCCCAGGCCAGGGCACGCGCCAATGGTGTTAAAGGCACAAATAGGGGGATACGATATTGGGCGAGTATTCATGGACACAGGAAGCGGCATAAACTTAATATACGCAAGAACCCTGAAGGTAATGATCATCTTGTTGGAAAGCTAAAACTGACAGATTGCTCCTTCCACGGAATAGTACCAGGAAGCGCAAACTTACCCCTCAGGAAAATAGAACTCGACGTTTCCTTTGGTAATAGTAGCAATTACCACAGAGAAAAGTTAGAGTTCGAAGTCATGGACTGGCCTTCACAGTATCACGCAATCTTGGGGCGCCCAGCATTTGCAAAGTTCATGGCAGTCCCTCATTACGCATATCTAACACTCAAAATTCCAGGACCTAAAGGGACCATCACGGTACAAGGAAGCTTCAAAGTATCCAACACTTGTGACAAAGAATTCAATAGGATGCCACAAAATTTCGGCATGACAGCTGAATATGCAAGGCTGAAGGGCGAAACTGATCACAATGTGCTACCCAACGTGGGATGAACCCTGCCAGATCAGGCTTTCGACGCAACCCAAGAGTCAAAGAAAATCCAGGTCCACCCAACGGACCCGAACAAAACCACCTCCATAGCGGTAAACTTGGACCCCGCATAGGAAATCGCGCTCATCGAGTTCCTCCATGAGCACTGGGAAATCTTCGCCTGGTGTCCTTCAGACATGCCAGGAGTTCCCAGGGAACTCGTCGAGCATGCACTAAATGTGGATCCAAAAGAAAAGCCAGTCAAGCAACCTCTCCGACGATTCGATGAACTCAAAAGAAAAGCAATAGCTTCCAAACTACACATGCTAGAAAATGCAGGATTCATCAGAGAATACAAAGCGTCAACTTGGTATCCAATCTAGTCATCGTCCCCAAGAGAAATACAGATGTACAAAGAGTATGTCTTGACTACACATCTCTCAGCAAGCACTATCCCAAGGATCCCTTTCCGCTACCTCGCATTGATCAGATAATAGACTCAACGACGGGGTGCACAAGGCTTTCCTTCCTGGACGCATATTCTGGTTACAACCAGATCAAGTTGAAGAAAGAAGACAAAGAAAAAACAGCTTTTATTACACCATACGACGTGTTCTGCTATCAAGTCATGCCTTTCGGCCTAAAAAACACGGGAGCAACTTACCAACGGATGATGCAAAACTGCCTCGGAAGTCAAATAGGACACAACATTCAAGTCTACATCGACGACGTGGTCATCACCACAATAAAAGAAGAGTCTTTAATCAGTGATTTGACAGAAACCTTCGATAACCTAAACAGGTACAAGCTCAAGCTTAACCCGACAAAATATTCTTTTGGCGTGTCAGCAGGGCAACTTTTGGGATTCCTGGTATCAGCAAGAGGCATAGAAGCAAACCCAGAGAAAATCCAAGCAATACTAACAATGGGGAAACCAGCAAAATTGCACGACATATAGAAACTCGCTAGGACGCGTCGCGGCATTAAGTCGATTTGTCATGCGATTAGGAGAAAAAGCTCTTCCTTTCTATGCACTCATGAAAAAATCAGATGACAAGTTCGAGTGGACAGAAGAAGCAGATACAGCTTTTGCACAACTGAAAAAGTGCTCTCCACACCGCCGGTGTTGGTCGCACCAAAAGAAAAAGAGCCGCTACTACTGTATATTGCAGCCACACATCAGGTGGTAAGCACAATATTAGTAGTCAAGAGAAGCGAAGAAGGAAAGGCGCATGGAGTCCAGAGGCCGGTATATTTCCTCAGCAAAGTACTATCTCCAACAAAGCAGAGATACCCACACTATCAAAAGCATGCATACAGCGTATTCACAACAGCACGAAAGCTACGACAATATTTCGCGGTGCATCCAATCATAGTGGTTAACGAAGCCCCACTATCCAATATATTGAACAACCCTGCAGCAACATGACGTGTCTCTTTATAGGGAATTGAATTATCACCCCTGGACATCACGTATGAGAAGCGAAAAGCAATCAAATCTCAAGTGCTACCGGATTTCACAGCAGAGTAGCTAGAACTGCAAAACACAAGACCATAAGATTTATCGAGTGTATGGATAATGTATTTCGGTGGATCAAAAAGAGTCCAAGGCACAGGAGCAGGAGTAGTCTTGATATCACCGCAAGGCGACAAATTAAAGTATGTGTTAAGGATGAGTTTTCCGCAAGCCTCCAATAATGAATACGAATACGAGGCTCTGCTCCACGGCATGAAAATGGCCAAAGCATGCGGAGCAACCGACTAAAAATATTCGGGGACTCGAATCTCGTCATCCAGCAAGTGATGAATCGGGGCGACGCCATCAGTGACAACATGACAACATACAGAAACTTAAAATACTATCTAGAGGGAACATTCGATGGATGTGAGTTTTGCACGTTAGCAGGGCCAGCAACAAGGAGGCCGACAATTTAGCAAATATTGGGTCCCAATGCCTGCCCATACCGCTAGGAGTCTTTTGGGAAGAAATCATAGATAGATCAATAAAACATAACAAAATTTTGACTACAGGAGAACCAGGCCAGCACCCAACAACAGGCTCGGGGGCTGGCAAGCCAGGCTCAGGAGGCACAGCAGAACCAGAGGAAGCTATGATGATTGAAGAAACCTGGATGCAGCCATACTTGGCATACATAATAAACAAAGCACTACCCGAAGATACAGTGGAAGCAAAAAGGATAATACAACGATCAAAGGCTTTCGTCGTATTACAAGGGAAGCTGTACAAGAAAAGTATAACTGCGTTTTACAGCGATGCATCACCCCTCAAGAAGGACAAGAAATATTAAAAGATATCCACGCAGGAGTATGCGGGCATCACGCTAGCAGCAGAGCTATTGCAGCTAAAGCTTTTCGTGCAGGATTCTACTGGTTAACAGCCATTGAAGACGCAAAAGACATACTCAGAAGGTGTGAGGCCTGTCAACAGTTTGCATCTCGACCACACGCACCAGCAGCAGAACTACAGCCGATACCATTATCCTGGCCCTTTGCACAATGGGGTCTCGACATGGTAGGGAAATTACATAAATCCTGGCCAGGAGGTCATGTCTACATGTTGGTGGCAGTAGACAAATTTACTAAGTGGGTAGAGGCAGCCCCGGTAACAACCAAAGATTCCACGGCAGCAATCAACTTCATCAAGTCTATAGTATTTCACTTTGGAGTACCGCACAGTATCATCACAGACAATGGGACAAACTTCACATCGAAAGAGTTCCAAAGCTACTGTGAGAATGGGAATCAAACAGAAATTCGCGTCTGTAGCACATCCAAAGACAAATGGACAAGTAGAGAAAGCCAATGGCTTAATATGCAACGGAATAAAAAAGAGGCTATTAGCGCCCCTGGAAAAAGCCAAACACGCCTGGGTAGATGAGCTACCCTCCGTGCTTTGGAGTCTTAGAACCACGCCTAATGCGGCTACGCAAGAAACTCCCTTTTTCCTGGTCCATGGCGCAGAGGCCGTGCTTCCAGTCGAAATCACCCATGAAGCGCCAAGAATTGTGGGCTTACGATAAAACAACTTCTACAGAAGCACTTCAAGACGATGTTGACACACTTGATGAAGCAAGAGATATAGCACTAGCCAGAGCTACGCAATACCAGCAAAGTCTATGAAACTACCACAGTAGTTAAGTTCGCCCACGTTCTTTCGTGGTAGGAGATTTGGTCTTACAACTCAAGCAAGATGGTCATGGCAAATTAGAGTCCCCATGGGTGGGACCTTACATCATGACAGAAGTAATTCCAGGGGGAGCCTATCGACTACAGGACAAGAAAACAGGGAAAGATGAGAGCAACCCGTGGAATGTAGAACAACTTCGACGGTTCTATGCGTAGAAGGAATATGGCGACAGGAAACTTCGAGTTATGACCCTCGAACCTAGAACATGAGGCCACAGGTCGGGTTCTTTGGGCTAACTCGACAATATGTATAGTATGTTTCTATTTTCCACTCGGGGGCTCCGACCCTCGAGTCATATAAAAGAAAATAAAAATTATCGAGATCCCGTACTCATGAATATTTGAGAATTTTTACAAGGTTTTTTACAACCCGATATTCAACAACGAGCAAGCAAAGGTCAAGGCAACGCGCTGATAAATTAAAACATACCTCAGAACACTGTTAGTTCCTCTAGTCTATTAATAAACAAATACGATGACATAAAATAGAGTTCATCACGAGTACTTATTACATGAGACACGCCAAGAGAGAACTAGAGCAAAAGATTACATGAATGAAGCATCTACTGAAAGTGCACTTCAGCCTTGTACTCCTTTTGGCACCGAGTACAGTCATAGATCTTCACATCAATCTTCGATGTACCACAGTGGTAGTCGAAGAGCATGAAAAACCCTTGGTTGAGGTCATGATCTTCCGCAAACTGGGACCAGCCACCCCTGAAGTACATCTCGCCGCATCCATCATACCACACCTCCACTTCATAGGGAGTTCCTCCCCCAGAATGTTCATGAATAATTGCTTCACGAAGCTCGCGCCCATCCATGAACTTGGTGAATTTCAGTGGCACACGCTGAATCTCACGGCATTGAGCGCCGGTGATGCAGAAGAAGGAGTAAATCTTGGGAGGAGGAGGAGGAGAAGCATTATGCGGAGCAGTGCTAGGACCTGGAGCAGTAGAAGATACCTTGGGTTTGTTTTTACTCCCCACAGGGCGGCCAGGGCGCCGTTTAATAGATACGGACAACGAGGCCACCGTAGAGGGGTCTTTCGGTTTGTTCTTGATGCCGCGAGGGCGGCCACGACCTCGCTTCTCCATCTGCACACCGGTGTCCAGGTGCACACCACCAGCATCCGCCATTGAGGAAATATGCTTGGTGGGAAAACCCTAGATGAGATGTGGGAGAAGAAGACGATGCGGCAGAGGAAGTTGGTAATGAAGGGATTATGGGTTTTCCCTAGCCAGCGTACTTTATTTATAAGTAACCTTTCATGGGCCTCAGCAAAGTTACAGGTCCAAATAAATCTTCGGGCTTTTATATTTCCCCCCGAGCAGAAAATAAGGCAGTGACAACATATGAAGGACAAGGAAAAGATGCATGCAAATTTGTAAAAATAAAGAGCAATGTGGACGAACAGCAATGGAATATATAAAAGAGCACAAAGCACCCCCTCATGGACTCAGGGGTGCCTATCACCAGAAGATCTGGAATAACATCTAAGCACAATCGTGCCAAGAGTATAGCAGGAGAAAAATCAAAGGCGGTAGTATGTATATTTTGAGCCTATACCCGAAAAATTTCGGCTATAGCCTCGGGGGCCACTCCCATCGGGAGCACTGGTCGTGCACCCGATGAGAATGCATAACAATTGAAGAAAAATCAAAGGCGTAATCGACTACCTTTCGTCAATAATAATCTTCGACTTCATTGTCGACAAAATAAAAATCGATTACTCCCATCGGGAGTCATTCATGAGTTATTTGAAGAACAACTCGAATATTTTGTACATTTCAACAGTCAAACAAGGCTTGCAATGAGAAGTCGAAAGATTCTCAGGCTAAGTCATCGCGACAAAGCTTGAATGCCATGGTCAAAGAAATCACAAAGGTAAGACTCCATGATCCATCCTGTGTGGCCTGGTATACGCACCTGGATGCGCTCTGCTAGTAATTATCCGTGTCTACGATGCGAATAAAATCCTGGTGGATGCACTGGGTACCCTGAGAACCACTGGAACCCGTTCTTTGTAAGTCCTAAATGCAGCAAAAGAATGGGTTTGACCAGTTTCCTAGATTCAAGTCCAAGGGGATTGAGTTTGAAGTAGGTGATAAGTATCTGCTCCAGCAGTTAACTGGCCTCTTGATCCGTCAGAGTTGTCAGACTTGTTCATTAAAATCCCTTGCGAGATAATATAATGAAAGTCGATTATTTTTATAGGAAGAAGAAAAAGTTGAAAGATTGATCAAGTCGAAGATATGAAGATTTGAGATTCAACCTGAATCTACAATTCTGGTAGAATCTCGGGGGCTACTGACAAGGGTATAGATAATAGAGCCCATTACTTGAGTACCCCTGAGGCCCGTTAAGCTAGGCCCAAGTGTAATCCTAGTCGAAATACGAGTTTATATCATATACCGATGTTGTAATATGTATCGGACCTCTCCCGTTCCTTGAGACCTGGCCACCTATATATAGGGGCCAGGAGAGGATGGTGAGGGACAGATTGAGAGTAAGCCAAGTCGATCACTATGTTTCCTTTCGATAAACACCTTGTTTGACTGATTTTACCTTCGAGTTCATCCGATGCCCTATTCCCCCGATCCTAAGTCCTTCATCTAGGACATTTGTCGAGTTAACCCTCGTCAACGGTAGCATAGGACAAGAAAATCCCTAATCAAAATTCCAATGAAGTGTGTTCTCCCTTACGTGTGCAATCGCCAAGAAAGTTCTTAGTTATGTAACCTCACATGATGATCGAGGGCCATATCAAAGTTCGCATATGGCGTGGGTACAAGCCATGTATGTGCCGCGCAATACACTAAGATTAAAATTAGCGAGCCTAGTAGCCTCGGAACATGGGAGACCGAAAGGTCGAGCATGGGTCGCAAAGTTGAGCGATTGACATAAGTACTATCTACCTTTGCGGTTGTATCGCTTCACATGAAGATCGGGAGCGGTATGATGAATAAGGACCATGTAATCACTAGAACAATTGTAGGGATATTGTTCTGAGTGGGAGTTCACCACAGTTAAATTGTTTAATAATAATTGAACTCATATTATGAACTTTAGTATTTATATCTTTGCAAATTTGTGTAGAACAATGTATAACCTCGGAGTTGGTTGTTGGTTGTTGGTTGTTGGGGGAGGATCTTAAACTTGATGGGTCGAATTTCCCTAGATGGTGCTTGCACATGAGGAATATCCTCCTGCACAATGATCTCCTTTTTATGATAGAAGAACCACTAGCCAAGGAGCATGGATGGTATGCTACTGCACAAGATCATGATGAGTATCGCAAAACTTGTGAAATAGCCACTGAAGTTAAGACTTTGATGGCTACTGATACGTCCAAAACGTATCTACTTTCCCAAACACTTTTGCTATTGTTTCCCCTCTAATTTGTGTGTTTTGAATACAACTAACACGGACTGACGCTATTTTCAGCAGAATTGCTCTGGTGTCTCGTTTTTGTGCAGAAATTCAACTTCTAGTAAAAATTCGGGAAAAATCATGAAAAATCATATTTCACCAGAAGACCCACGGAGCCAGAAGACAGGAGGCAGAAGGGGCTCGAGGGGCCATCACACAGTGGTGGCGTGGCCCAGCCCTGGCCGCGCCACCCCTGCGTGAGGGGGCCCCAGGACCCCTCTCGACCTCCCCTCTCGCGTACATATACCCCCTGACGACATAATATCAGAGAGACGGCGTTTTTCCCAGATAGACTTCCGCTGCGCCACCGCCATCAGAAACCGCGATTCGGAACCAGAAACTCCGTTCTGGCACCTTGCCGGGACGGGGATTCGGAGGAGATCTTCATCACCATCACCACCGACGCTCCTCCATCGACCATCCATGATTCCCCCATCCATGTGTGAGTAATTTCCCCGCTGTAGGTGAGGGGATGTTAGGGATTGGATGAGATTGTTCATGTAATTTGATATGAGATTGATAGGGCATAGTGCCTAGTATCTTTATTTAGTGCCTATGACATTGTTGCAACTTGTTGTGCTTAATGCTTGTCACTTTGGGCCCGAGTGCCATGATTTCAGATCTGAACATGTTATTATTTCTATGATGATACTTGTTGTTTATGGTCTTACCTACAAGTTGTATACACATATTGTTGTCCGGAACCCGAGGCCCCAAAGTGACAGAAATTGGGATAACCGGAGGGGATGGCTATGATGTGAGGATCACATGTGTTCACCGAGTGCTAATGCTTTGCTCCGGTACTCTATTAAAAGGAGTACCTTAATTACCAGTAGTTTCCCTTGAGGCCCTGCTGCAACAGGCTGGTAGGACAAAAGATGTCGTGCAAGTTTCTCCTTGTGAGCACGTACGACTATATACGGAACACATGCCTATGATTGTTTGTACTAGGATGCTTTATCATTATTCATCTGCATTGCCTTTGTCTCATTGATTTCATGAATTATCTTATCCATGCAACGCCCGTAATCCATCCCTATGCCTACAGTATTTGTTCCTACTGTTTACAACTGTTACTATTACTGCTGCTACTTTACTACTGCTGTTACTGTTTCACTACTGTCACACCTATAAAACTGTTGCTACTGATAAACCACTGCGAGCGAGACTGTTTCCAGGTGCAGCTGAATTGACAACTCATCTGTTAAGGCTTACATATATTCTTTGGCTCCCCTTGTGTCGAATCAATAAATTTGGATAATACTTCCCTCGAAGACTGTTGCGATCCCCTATACGTGTGGGTCATCAAGACTATTTTCTGGCGCCGTTGCCGGGGAGCATAGCTTTATTTGTAAGTTCACTTGGTATTCATATTGTTCGCTGCAATCCTTTCATCATGGGTAAACCTCGTGATGGAAAAGTTCCTATATTGCCATCCACTACAAGAAGAGGTACGACTCTCAACACCTCTGTTGCTCTTGATTCACCTTCTGTTATGAGTAAGTTGCTTACACCACCACACCCACACGTTACTGCTACTACTTCTGCTGAGATTGAAAATGCCACTGATAATTTAGATGATGCTTCTACTGTGCTTGATGAGAGTGGTTCACTAGGTTCCTTTTTAGATGCTACTATTGCTAGAGCTAAGTTGGGAAACACCATTGTTACACCTGTTAGTTCACCTGAGTCTAGGGAATGTCCTAGTGATGATTATGATGATGATGCTTATATTGAGCTTAATGATGATTTTATTGCAGAAGCACGTGCTGCTCGTAATGCAGGTAATGTTAAAGAACTTCTTGCCAGACGCTCTGTTAGATATAATTTGTCTCCTGATCCTAAGTTTGCAGCTTCTCCTATAAATATTAGAGACAAGGATTATGATTTCTCTCTGGATTTATCTTACATATCTATTGTTGAGAAAACTCCTTTTTGTGGTACTAAAGATGAGAGTGCTATGGAGCACATGAATGAGCTTTCTACTTTGAGTAATTTGTTTTCTGATGATATTAAGCTCCGCACTTATTTTGTTGCTAAGATTTTTCCTTTTTCATTGAAAGATGCTGCTAAAATTTGGTTTAATAGCTTGTCTCCTGGATCTCTTACTAGTCCTATTGCTTTGGTTAATGCTTTCTTTCAGAAATATTTTCCCGCTAGTGCTCAACATGCTGATGTGTAGAAAATCTTTGATTTTGAACAGGGAAAAGGAGAGATACTGCCTGAATCTTGGACAAGGTTTTGTTCTTTAATTAGAGCTTTGCCTAAAGAACCATTGCCTAAAAATGAACTCCTTGATATATTTTATAATGGACTAACGGATGAATCTAAGTCATATTTGGATAGTTGTGCTGGTTGTGTTTTCAGGGAAAGAACTCCGGCTGAAGCAGAAGAGTTAATGGCTAAAATAAGCCGGAATCATGATGATTGGACTTTAGTTGAGCCAACACCAGCACCAACTCCTGCGCCATCTATAGAGCCAATGCCGAAGAAGAGAGGGATGATTGAATTAAATGATGAAGTTATGAAGGAAGCTAAGAAATCTCTTAAGGAGAAAGGTATTAAGGCCAGAGATGTGAAGAATTTACCTCCTATTGAAGAATTATGTAAGCCAATCCCTTGCTCATCTACTATTGAGGTACACTCTCTCCAACGCTTTGATGAAAGAGATATTCCTTATACTAAACCTCCTGATCAATGCTTAGATGAGTTCGATAACTTTATTGTTAAGCAAGAAAATTTTAATAGAATGGTGCATAATCATTTGTTAGAAAAATCTAGAGCTATTAACAAGTTGCAGGATATTGTGGAAAGAACCGCCAATGATGTGAAGATACTTGCTAAACATTTTCAAATGGTTCAAACACAAATTGATCAGCTTACCAAGGTGCAAAAAGACTTGCTAGTTAATGCTGCAAGAGAGAAGCATAAAACAACTGCAGAAGAAGTGGTGCTGCTACTCAAGACCCGTTATATCCTGAAGGACATCCTAAGAGGGTTGAGCAAGATTCTCAACGCACCTCAAACGATGATATCCCTTCTAAGAAGAAGAAGAAGCATAAAACAACTGCAGAATCCTGTGATGCAGGTAAAGATCCTAACAGTGTTTCTATTTCTGATGCTGAAACTGAACCAGGAGATGCTTCCGATAAAGAAGAAGATAAAGAAGAAGTTGAAGAAGAACCAGAGAAGATTGATAAGAATGCAAAATACACCAAAGAAGACTTCATTGCCAACAAGCATGGTAAGGAGAGAGAACCTTGGGTACAGAAACCAATGCCTTTTCCTAGTAAGAAACACAAGTCCAAGGAAGAAGAACACTACAACAGGTTTTGTGAATGGATGAGACCATTATTTTTGCAAATTCCTTTGACTGATGCTATTAGAATGCCTCCTTATGCAAAGTATATGAAAGATATTGTCACTAACAAAAGGAAAATTCCTAGTGAGGAAATTTCCACTTTACTCGCTAACTATTCTTTTGATGGTAAAGTTCCAGAGAAGCTTGGAGATCCAGGTATACCTACTATTCCTTGCTCCATTAAAAATAACTATGTTAGAACTGCTTTATGTGATTTGGGAGCTGGAGTTAGTGTCATGCCTTTTTCTCTTTATAAGAGACTTGATCTAGAAAAATTGGTATCAACTGATATATCCTTGCAGATGGCTGATAAGTCTACTACTATTCCTATTGGTATATGTGAGAATGTTCCTGTTCAAGTTGCTAACAGCTGTTTGATTTTAACTGACTTTGTTGTGTTGGAAATGCCTGAAGATGATAATATGTCTATTATTCTTGGGAGACCTTTTCTAAATACCGCAGGTGCTGTTATTAATTGCAATCAAGGAAAAGTCACTTTTAATGTTAATGACAAAGAGTATACGGTTTATTTTCCCAAGAAGATTGATAGGAAGAATGCTCTAAATACAATCAAGCATGTTGAGACCATCAAAGTTGGTCAAATTATTTGTTCAGAGCGAAAGCCCAAGGAAGAATGTCAAATTGTTATGGTTGGGGCTATACCTATCAAAGTTGAGGTAACATAAGCATTAAGTGAAATGCAAAGTTTTGCCTCATACAAAGTTAGTTTGGTAACAAGACTTGATCAACCTTGTTAACAAAGTGATTTTATATGAACGAAACTTCGTTTTCACCGCATCCACTCCACCTCACTTGTATTTACTTTCGTCAAATTTTGTTCTTTCAGTTAAGTTGCATGATTAAGGGTATCTCAGAGCTGCTGCATGCTTAGTTTTGATTTGCTTAAAATCTTTTCATCCTCGTTTTTCTGAGTTTTATCGATATGCCAATTTCTGAAAAATCCTCGAAAATAAAGTTTCTCGAAAAATTCCAAAAAATTCTTTATAAATTTTTATGTCAAAAATGGGACGGAGAGACACCTGGGAGGCACCAGGTGGGGCAGCCACGCCACCTCACACGCTGGTGGCGCGGCCCAGCCCTGGCCGCGCCACCCAGGTGTGAGGGGGCCCCACCAGGCCCCTCACTCATCTCTTCTTCCCCAGCTCTTTCTCTCTCCCGAAAACAACGACACACTCAGCTGAAACCTGAGTTCTTGCTGTTCTTCACCTCAATTTTTTGATCTCCTTGTTCAGCCCAACATTTCTGCTGAAATTTGGATCATTTGCTCTCCGGTATGTGACTCCTCCACTTGTCCAAGTAGATTTTCTTTTGGTGAAGTATATCTTGAGTATTTTAGCATTGTAGGTGACAGTATAAATGAGTATGCATGCTTGTTCTCTTGCTTAAAATTGATATTTTGATGCATGTTAGCTCTCTAGTAACTCACTACAGTAGTTTCCTACACTTGCTTGTCTTTAAATCACTTTTTATGAGGTGTGTCAAAATTTTCAGAAATGGAGAGGAATGCATATCAACTCCCTCAACATGAACTAGAAGTGCAAGATGTTATGAAAGTTCATCGTGAAGAGAAGGTTTTCCCCTCACACTATCCATGCTCAGCATTCTTGAGTGCTGCTGGATTCCTACAGGATTTTCAAGCCTTGCTTTCTAATGCAGGATTAGAATATTTTGTTGAGGGTGAACCTCCCCAATATGTTAAACTAACAATGTCTGTGGTGCAGGATTTCAAATTTAGTTGGTCCGCTTCTAATCCCATGGTTCATTATAAAATTTATAACAAATCTGTGGACTTGCCTCTTGATGTTTTCTATACAGCTATTAGAGTACCACAGTGGGGATCGCTCGAGAAGATAAGGGGACAACCAAGGCAATTGTTAGAACTATACGAGGAGATTTGTCAAGGAAGAAGCTTCACAGGAGAGGGTGGTAAAATTCGAAACATTCATTTCCCATCCATTCGATATTTCGCCTTCTTCATTACCAAATGTGTTCTTGCTAGGAAATCTGCAAGCAAATTGTCTCTCCATGATCTAGCTTTTATTGCTGCTGCTTTGAGGCGTGATAGAACTTATCATTTGGGGTGCCTTAATAGCTTTCCGCCTTGACATTAATCGTGAGAAAGGGGGAATCTGTGGGGGGGCTTATAGCTTCACGCCTGTTAGCTTTGCATGGTGTTTTGCCTCATTTTCGAGATCTGCAGTTCCCCGAGGAGAAACTTGGTCTTGATGCTATGGTTCAACATAAGTTTATTTCTCCTCCTGCCAGTTTGATTAATTTAACATTTGAGCTAACCTTTTTCAAGAAGACTACCTGGAGGGTAGTAAAGACTGAACGATCAATCCGTTTGCCTGCACCTCTTTTGTTTAACCTTGATCGCAGGAATGGATGGTCGCTTACAGAAGATGAGCTTGATGCGTATGTGGAGGAGCACCCGCCGCCTGTACATGATGAGGAGGGCGCCGAGGAGTCGGGACAGCCCTCCAACACTACGAATTTCCCATATGAGCAGCCTTATTATGATTATGCGCCATCAGCTTCATCTTCACGGGAACCGGGGTACGATTACACCTATGATGACCCACCAGCCTGGGGCAGCTACCAGAGTCGGAATTGATCTCCACTTAGGCCAAAAGCCTAAGCTTGGGGGGAGGTACGCCGACGATTCACTCATCTACATATCATATTTTGTCGGACCTTTGTATATCCATGTTTTACTTTCTTTATTGTTCTAAGTTCTTACTTCTGCTTTCCAAAACACAAAAAGACCAAAAATATTTCCGTTGTTTCTCTCTATTTGGTTCTTTGGTTTTCAACCTTTGGTTTGCTGTACTTACTATTTTCAGTTTGTTACTTGAAAACCCCAAAAATATTTTGCTTTGTTGCTATTTCCTTCTGCTTTTATTTCAGAAATCGAAAACCCCAAAAATATTTGTTGTTCTTCTTCGGTTTTGTAAAGTTTGTTGCAGAGTTCAGTCTCCCGTTACTCCATTGGAGCTTGGTATTCACTTTATATTATTCAAGCCACACAAGTGAAGAGCAATAATGATGATATATGACAATCCGAGATGTGGTAAGAGGCTGGTATGAACTCTATTTGTTTTCATTTTTGTACATATACTCATATATGTGGACATGCTTAGTCGGTTCATGTAAGGTATATGTCATCTAATGGATGCTTTGTAGTTCTTGCTTTCATATGATTAGTTTCAATTTACTATTAGCCTATAGCACGTCATGTAGACGCTTGCATGCATTGTTTTATTCATAGTATGGTATGATATTGTGGTATCCACCTCTGAAAGCTTCATTTGAATCGACTTGGCACATGCTCAAGCATGCATATGACTGAACAAAAAGTCAATTAAGCCTCGATGATCTAAATTGCCTCAGAGTTCTTGTATCATTTTTATGCCTATATTAATTTTGTTTTGTCGCAAGCATGATTATGATAGTTATTGCTCTCTCGATTGTCGCTTCCCAGTCTTTTGTTAGCCTTCACTTGTACTGAGTATGAGCTCTACTCGTGCATCCAATTACCAAAAACCAAGTCTTCCAAAGAGTCCACTATAAATTCCTATGTATGGTATTTGTAAGCCATTCCAAGTAAATTTTCATGTGCTACCTTTCAAAACTTTCAACTACTTCTCATTTTGTGCCACTGTTTTTAGCTCATGGGGACGTAGTGGTCGGAATTGCTATCTTCCATATTAAATTAAGTACCCCTCGACTAGGCAGCTTCATCTGCTCGTCATTAATTTTGCAAGGGAGCTGGTCAGACCATTATAATCTTAATTCTAAAGAAAGAAAAAAAAGGCACTCCTCCAAAGGAATGTGAAAGTTGGTGGGCACCCAATGGAATCGGTTAGCCATGGTTTGAGAAAGGAAAAAGGTGGGGATGAGTGCCAAAGCTTTATAAAAGAGCACCAATGTGCCAAATTTCAAAGAACTCGGAACCGCTCTCACTTGTTTATTATGGAAGATAGTAAGTCCCCATTGCTAGTCGTTGACATAGAACAACCACCTCTCAAAAGAAACTTTTGTCTCTGTTTTACAAATGAAAAGCTCTAGCACATGTTAAATCACTGCTTCCCTCTGCGAAGGGCCATTCGTTTACTTTTATGTTGAGTCATCACCTTCTAACTTTTAAGCACTTCTTGAGAGCATAGCTGTTATTCTTAGTGTAATGTGCTTGTCCCAGAACACGGTTAATTGTGGTATAACTTTGATGCTTGTATCTTTGATATTTCTACTTCTAGTCTTCCCTTGGACTTCAGAGGTGCCTCAGCATTTATGTTTTGCTCTACAAATAAAGGCAAATGGGATACCATTCTTTCATATCATTTATGCATATTACAATCTTGTAGCTTCTCATGCACATGTTACTTGTTATTAGTGCATTGGCACTCTTTCATAGCTTGCTTGACTATGAGGTGACAGTAGTTGCATATTTCGTATTATGAATTGCCTGAGTGCTTGATCACATAGTTAGTATATATACATCATATGAGCAAATGTGTTCGTGAAAGTTTCTTTTATCGCTCTCAGTTGTTAACTGAATTGCTTGAGGACAAGCAAATAGCTAAGCTTGGGGGGAGTTGATACGTCCAAAACGTATCTACTTTCCCGAACACTTTTGCTATTGTTTCCCCTCTAATTTGTGTGTTTTGAATACAACTAACACGGACTGACGCTATTTTCAGCAGAATTGCTCTGGTGTCTCGTTTTTGTGCAGAAATTCAACTTCCAGTAAAAAATTCGGGAAAAATCATGAAAAATCCTATTTCACCAGAAGACCCACGGAGCCAGAAGACAGGAGGCAGAAGGGGCTCGAGGGGCCGTCACACAGTGGTGGCGCGGCCTAGCCCTGGCCGCGCCACCCCTGCGTGAGGGGGCCCTAGGACCCCTCTCGACCTCCCCTCTCGCGTACATATACCCCCTGACGACATAATATCAGAGAGACGGCGTTTTTCCCAGATAGACTTCCGCTGCGCCGCCGTCATCAGAAACCGCGATTCGGAACCAGAAACTCCGTTCTGGCACCTTGCCGGGATGGGGATTCGGAGGAGATCTTCATCACCATCACCACCGACGCTCCTCCATCAACCATCCATGATTCCCCCATCCATGTGTGAGTAATTTCCCCGCTGTAGGTGAGGGGATGGTAGGGATTGGATGAGATTGTTCATGTAATTTGATATGAGATTGATAGGGCATAGTGCCTAGTATCTTTATTTAGTGCCTATGACATTGTTGCAACTTGTTGTGCTTAATGCTTGTCACTTTGGGCCCGAGTGCCATGATTTCAGATCTGAACATGTTATTATTTCTATGATGATACTTGTTGTTTATGGTCTTACCTACAAGTTGTATACACATATTGTTGTTCGGAACCCGAGGCCCCAAAGTGACAGAAATTGGGATAACCGGAGGGGATGGCTATGATGTGAGGATCACATGTGTTCACCGAGTGCTAATGCTTTGCTCCGGTACTCTATTAAAAGGAGTACCTTAATTACCAGTAGTTTCCCTTGAGGCCCTGCTGCAACAGGCTGGTAGGACAAAAGATGTCGTGCAAGTTTCTCCTTGTGAGCACGTACGACTATATACGGAACACATGCCTATGATTGTTTGTACTAGGATGATTTATCATTATTCATCTGCATTGCCTTTGTCTCATTGATTTCATGAATTATCTTATCCATGCAACGCCCGTAATCCATCCCTATGCCTACAGTATTTGTTCCTACTGTTTACAACTGTTACTATTACTACTGCTATTTTACTACTGCTGTTACTGTTTCACTACTGTCACACCTATAAAACTGTTGCTACTGATAAACCACTGCGAGTGAGACTATTTCCAGGTGCAGCTGAATTGACAACTCATCTGTTAAGGCTTACATATATTCTTTGGCTCCCCTTGTGTCGAATCAATAAATTTGGGTAATACTTCCCTCGAAGACTGTTGCGATCCCCTATACTTGTGGGTCATCAGCTACCTCCATAGAACCTCGTCTGAGATTGCTTTTCCAGCATCGTGATCTGTACTCGATGCTTAGATCACTTAAGAGTCTCTTTGCACATAAAATCAGGGCGCTAAAGTATGACTGTCTGAACGAGTTCTTCAATACTAAGATGGAGGAAAACACAAACATTGACGGTCACATGTCCAACATGCATCGAATCTATAGGCGTATGGTTGATGAATTTGAATGTGAGATCACTGATGAAATCGTAAAGTCTGTGGTGCTGCAGTCACTCCCTACAAGCTATTCTGTATTTGTTGAAGGTTATGTGATTGCCGAAAACAATGATAACTTCCATCAGTGCCTCGGGCAACTCAAATCTCTAAAAGTAGAGAAAGCTGCAGAGAAGGTCATCAAACCAAAAGGTATATGTGATATACAATGTTATAAATATTTCATTAACACTTATACAGTTTTGAAAGTATGAGATAATAATTCCAGTTGTATTTGAAAATAGGATCTGCGGACTAAAGTGTTCATGGTGGAGGAGCCCATGGCGCCCTGGAGAGGACATGCTTGATGTTTCGCTGGCGCACTATCTTCTACGACATTTATCTTCAAGATTAGGAATTTGAATAAAGTTTTGTAATCAGTTTTAAGACCTTGTGATTGTCTCAAATGTCTGGGACAAATTTTATTCGTGTGTAATAAACAAGTGGTTGTTTTTGCTATGAATAAAGTCTTTTGGATGATTATGAATAAAGTTATTCTTATTTATTCTTTTTGATATAATTGCAAGCATTTATAATATTATGATTAAAGTCTTTACTATTTATTGTCCGCACTTAATAATAATGTGGGGACCCCGGGTTCTAAGCTATACAGAGATGTTATGTGTATTAGTCACGCTAGCAACGAGTGATACTGGGGTTACCAGTCCCAGGCCGGAACACCATCGGCAGGCAGGCCGGAATTAAACATCGGCTCTACACATCTCGAAGCGCCGTGAAACTAATCATAACCAAGACTGCATAACAGAGAGCTCGAGAATCTTAAACCCCTCCCGTGCACTTTATATCCATACACGCATCATGCACGAGATGGGTAACCAAAGTTGGTACACAACAGTGACTCTACGACTCAAAGGTAATATTGCAAAGCTCTTACCTGAGCAAAGATCCAAAGGATTACAAACAGAGATCACTGACCCAACATTTCATCAAACAACGGAAGGAAGGTTATGCTATTAGACATAGCAAGGATAGCATGGCCTAAGAGGCCAGAAGCATAACAGCGACAACCCATTCCGCAGCCCCAAGCTGCTGTCTGGGAACCCCAAGCTACTCGTCGGTGTTGATCTTCGTACGAAAATTGTCATCATTGTGGAACTTACTCTGCAGCAAAAATATCAACAAAGCAGGGGTGAGTACATAAGGTACTCAGCAAGTCTTACGTATCCTATTAGCTAAACTTGGTTAAGAAAGGCTTTCTGTGGAGTTATTTTGCATAAAGCAATCTTTATTTGCATAAAACAAGTAAGAGTAGAAGCTCGGCTACTCAGAATGTTTAAAAAGAGTAAGAGAGCGATATCTTTGATCATCATTGAGACATCCACCGAAATCATCATCAGCCGAACATATCCACTAGGATTACATCCTCGAAACCCCAGAGGAAAGCAATCCTATTCACACCTTGTTTTTCAAGTTTTACGATGAGGTTAAAGTTCTCTATGATCAAGCATCTGTCTCCAAGTCGTCCATAACCGTGGACACGGCTTTTCGAAAAGATTTAACCCTGCAGGGGTGTACAACTTTACCCACACGTGACGACCGTCCCCTGGACCCTTACAAGGAGTCTTAGCGGGGTGATGGCCGCCTACAACCTTTACCTTACGTCGACCTATTCCATGATCCACGCCAAAAGGTTCTAGCCGCCATCGTGAGATCGGCCATTCTCGGACGCGAAACCGTTCGTTGTGAGTCGAGGTTGGTTTACCAGAGGAATCCACCTCAATCAACCTCGGCCACGTCCCTATATGATGCACCTCTTCCACCGTCTCGTTTCACTTTTGATGCATATGCCAAATGGAAAGCCCGAACTAGGTAGCTCATGGATAAGTCTAAGCAAGTTAGTGAGTCGACGGGAGTCCCATACCTCCACGTGTGGTCGTACGCTCAGTCTTGGATCAAGAGACAAGAACTCGAGTCCTAAGGCGGCAAGAATGAGTCAAATAACCACATCCCATGTGGTGGCTCATCCAAACCTTTTAGCATGTTTAATCACATATTCTCATCATACCACGTCATTCTATCATACTAGATTCATTTGCAGCTCTGATTCATCAACCATATAGATCAGAGTAAACAACTAAGCATTGCTAAGCATTTCAGATATAAAGCTCTAGCGACGCACACAAGCAAAAACCTAGTCATGCTAGGAGCAGTGGATCAGGGTATTTAGGCGATAAGAATGGAACATGTATTAGATAGGTTAACTCTACCTATCGATAAAAGACAGTTGAACCGTATATTGCAAAATAGTAAGTTTTGAAATACTTTAAAACCATAGGTTCAGAGGGGGGGCTGCTTGCCTTATTGCTGATAACCAAAGAATATAGATATCCAGGATTCTTCTTCTTGACTTGCTCATTGATTGACAAGTATGGATCCTCCGATGTTGTTGATCTTGATATCGGACTCGTTGCTCACATCAACTCCGGATCCTACCGGGGAGAAGCAGAAACACACCGGAAAAAGAATAGCATTCAATATATGGCATCGATGCGCAAACAATTATGATGATATGACATGTTTAAGATGCTCAAAATAAATCCTATTACATGTATAGCATCTTAGATGGAGTTCAAATGCATAAGCATAATAGCATTTGAATTCTCTCCATAATGAAATAAAGGGTTCAATTTGTTCTTCTATTATAAACAGGATTCAAAGTTATTTATATATGCATGATTCTGATACAAATATGTAGAGTTCATTTTCCTAAACATTTTGATATATAGTACATAATTTTCTGATAAACGGAGAATTATTTATGCATATTACAAGGTTTACACAAATTCTAAAATTCCTGGAATTAACAAAATAGGCGCACAGACTTTTGGTACCGGGGTCATAGTGACCCATGGTCACTGAGCAGAGGGGCCCGAGGCCCACTCGCCAGGCCAGCCTGGCCAGGTCGGCTGGGCAACGCCCCAGCTCGACCGGCTCACTGGCGCCGGTGGCAACCGGTCGGGGAGGGAGCTCCGGCGCGGGAGACCGAGGGGGAAAGGGTCCTCTCGGATCCTGGGCTCACCAGGAGCTTGCAGGGGAGGTCGACGGGGCCGGAGGCGGTCCGGTGGTGGCGCAATCGGCGGCGGCGGAGCTCGGGTCTGCGAGGAGAAATGGCGATGGCGGCGGCATCTCCGGTGACCACGGCCTGATTCCCGCTGCGAGGATGACGAGGGAGGCTCGGCGGAGCTCCTGGGACCCTTGGCCTCGCTCGGGGTGGCGTCACACGGCAGCGGGAGGCGACGGCTGTGGCGGCGAGCTCGCGGGGAGGAAAAGTAGAGGGAGGAAGAGAGACCAGAGAGGTGGAGAGGATTAGGGAGAGAGGGAGAGGGAGTGAGCCAGGAAGAGGGAAGAAAGGCAGGGGCGTCGGGGCGCCTCCAGGTGGCCTCCTCGTCCACCGACGTCAAGCAGGAGGTGGCGGGGCGGGCAGCCCTGCGTCCAGCACGCAGGTGCTTGCTGTCTCAATGAACAAGACAACCGATTTGCAAAAAGCCCCCTAGGCTTTGAGGTTTTCTGGAAACATTAAGACACGGCAGTTTTTGATAGATTTGGTGATTCAACTTGTTTGAAAAAAATATGATATTAACCAGGGACTTTTATATTATTTAACCAAGGTTCAAAAAGGTGTGAAATATTTTAGTGGCCTTTTTAACATATAACTAAAGGTCCACACATTTTTTTTTGTGTTTCCGAAACATTTGAAAACAACTTTAAATAGAAAAAGAAGTGGCATAATTAGGGTTTCCACTTTACTTTAAATGCAAATTTTTCTTAGTGGATTTAACATGATGCTAAATGATGCAAATGCAACTATTTACAAACACGGGCTGTTACAGCTCTACCCACCTTACAAGAATCTCGACCCGAGATTCCTAGGTAAGAAAAGAGGGAAGTGGTTACAACGGTCTTCGAGGATCTTCAAAAGCTCACGATAATCTTCTTTCTTGAAGAGATTGATATGTTGCATCATGACGAGTTGAATTCTTCCTTTAGGATCTTCATTCCAACTGTACTGATGAAAAGAGGGAAAGCTCTGGAAAGATGGATCTTTGAGAAGATCAAGTATTCCATGGTCAACTCATGGAAACAAGGTTTCATAAACACATTTTGAGCTGGCAAACCTGAAACACCTGAAAGTATGAGAAGGAATGGAAAAGTTTCAAATTTGGTTCGCAAAGTCGTGAGTACATTTGAGTTGTACTTGCAAACCATCAAAAGGGAAGCACTAGATGTGCGATATGGTTGTAGCAAGGGAAGGCTCAGATCTAGTTTGCTTTATTTTAAAAACATGGTTTCTCATGTCGATATAGCATGTATAGAACCTTGTTCTATGACATTTCTATATCCTTATTAAAAATTGTTATAGAACATTTTTTAGTAAAACTCTTGGAAGGGTAACCCAAAGGAAAGGGTGAAACAATGGCCAATGAAGTGTGAAAGATTAGCCATGGAGTGGAATTGGTTCTTATACCATGAAGGGGTACACCGTTGAAGTGGGAGACTCGTAGAGCACCCATGATTAAAAGTCTTGGGCCATCATGTGACTGACGAATTCACACAATGTATTAATTGATTAGAACTTCAAGTATAGACAAAGGAGGGAGCGATAGCCAATGAAGTGTCAGAGATCATCCATAGGGTGGATTTGCTCCTGAAGGAGTTGTTGCCACAAGGGGAAGGTTCTACAAGATTGACCAGGATACATTTTGAAACTTGATTCCAATGTTATAGATACCAATATCAAACTTATGACAAGCCTTCAATCAGTCATCAAGTGAAGGTCGGACTTCAAGATTAAGAGAGACCATAAGGGCAATTTCTAGGATGAGTCACAAGAAATCCTCATAGAGAGTGGTTGTTCTTGAGAAATCGAGGGATTATGTCAATAGGCCTTTTGGCTAGTTGTGTCAACCACCACATCAACTTGCTGAATTCACAAAGAGACCTATGTCAAAACCTTGAGGAACACAAACCATCATTGCTACTTGAGATTTCAGCTCTGGTTAGATGTAATCATACTTCAGACTTAGTATGTTCGAATGGAAAGTTTTAACGGATGCCATCGGGATAGCATTGCTTGATTCTCAAAATATGAACTACAGTGCCAAGCTCCAAAAGATAAACAAGATTGTGATTGCCAAAAGACAATTGCTCCAACGGAGCTTATTGCAATGAAACACAACGGAGCTTATTTGCTCCTGAAGGAGTTGTTGCCACAAGGGGAAGGTTCTACAAGATTGACCAGGATACATTTTGAAACTTGATTCCAATGTTATAGATACCAATATCAAACTTATGACAAGCCTTCAATCAGTCATCAAGTGAAGGTCGGACTTCAAGATTAAGAGAGACCATAAGGGCAATTTCTAGGATGAGTCACAAGAAATCCTCATAGAGAGTGGTTGTTCTTGAGAAATCGAGGGATTATGTCAATAGGCCTTTTGGCTAGTTGTGTCAACCACCACATCAACTTGCCGAATTCACAAAGAGACCTATGTCAAAACCTTGAGGAACACAAACCATCATTGCTACTTGAGATTTCAGCTCTGGTTAGATGTAATCATACTTCAGACTTAGTATGTTCGAATGGAAAGTTTTAACGGATGCCATCGGGATAGCATTGCTTGATTCTCAAAATATGAACTACAGTGCCAAGCTCCAAAAGATAAACAAGATTGTGATTGCCAAAAGACAATTGCTCCAACGGAGCTTATTGCAATGAAACACAACCGAGTCCTTATTTGGGAGAATGTGAAAGAAGATAGTAAAGGTTTTGAATAAATTAGTCAGTGGCTGGTTGTGCATATAGGAATTTTCAAGAAGATGGAGGCAACAACCTATCATCTCAAGAATAATCCGCACATGCATGACCGATTCGAGATGATTCCTGAGGGAACAATGTAAATTCTTCTTGAACTTACGGCGATATCTTTCAACAATTGCACGTGAACCAAAGAGAGAAAGTCACTTCTAACATTCAGAACTCATACTTCATGATGACGCAAAGATGGTTCTAACAAGTTTCCAACACTATTGCCGAATGTCCAATATAAATCTCTTCACACATGGAGAAAATAAGAATGTCATCGATGGGCTCAACAACAAGCTTATTTAGATGTTCCAAGAAGATGGACACATATGTTGTAGGAACAAGGCAAAAGTATTGGTCAGACCGAAGGACATGAAAGTGTACTCAAGTGAAAACCACAAGTAGAAACACCATCAAGATAGTCCTTGGGGCTGAGTTTGATTTGACGATAGCCCAAACTCAAATCAAAGATTGGAAGGATAGCATATCCAAAAAGGAGATACTATCTTGCTTTAACACGAACAAAACTAGATATCCCTTAAGAAGGAACAAAGTCAGATAAAGCTTTTGTCTTTCAACTCTCCAAGTTGTTGTTTAAGCTCAACCAACTAGTCCAGGGTATCCAACATAGATTCTTGGAGGAAGAACCGATTCAGAGAACCAGCTTACTCATGAACCTGACAACACGGTCATGTGGCAACATGGCGATACTTCTAGAAAGACATCTAGAATATCACGAACCACCGATATGTCACTTAGTTCGAGAGGGAATTTGAATTTTAAGGCAGAACGATTTGGCCTTTAAGAGCTTTGGTACGAACCTAACTCTTTGACCAAAGAATGTGCACCGGAATTATGAACTTGGCAACATAGTGAAACTTCACTTAGTGATCGGTTAACCAATCATGCTAAGAGTGATGCAAAGGACCTTAGATTTCAAATCAACAAGATTTACTATGGATCTCAGATGGCCACAACGATATGCATACCCAACATTCCAAGCATGACCAGCTCAGAGAAAGGGTGAGCAAAGATGTGTAAGAGCATCACTTCATCAAGAAAGTCATGAGGCTTAGCACAACCTCTTGGTATGAAAGAGTGTGATACTCTAAGGTGGAACAGAGCAGAAGCTGCATAGAGCTCATATTCTGCGGATTACACCACTTTGACCTGGTCCTAGAAATGGACGAGGTACTGGAGTTTGTTTCTCCTGAAATTTGGGGGTGGAATGGCTTAACAAGACCACAAGGGTAATATGCACTAGAGGACACCAATGCAATTTACAACTTGGCTACCAACTGGCAGACGAGGGTCGGAAAGCAGCTTAAGAGAAGGAACACACTTAGAAGGAATCCTTAGATGTGGATGCACAAGTTAACATCTTGTGTAAACCAAGGCTGAAAGAGAGGTGTGGCAGAGTCACGAACGTAGACGTGAGACTCGCTAAGAGACTCTTGTCGTGATCCATTTGGTTCCATGAGAGAACATTTGCCATAGCTAGTGGAAGGGGAAGTTCTTTGTTGCCGCAATTCAATTACGACTACAACCACAAGCTTGAAAGGAAAACCATATTGAGCTAATGATAAATCATTAACACAAGGGTTCAACAGAATGGATCTTGGGTTAAAGGCCAGCTTCATGTACTGGAATCCAGCACAATCGGGGACCTTCGGTTCAAGTCCAGGGTTAAAAGATAGAGAAAGGAATAACTACTAACTGAGCAACTCAGAGGATGCCATGGTAATAATCACGAGGTAGCTTCCAGAACAAGGTATGGATTTTGAAGTACCCAAACAAATAGAGAGGCATACAAGGTGAAAGGAAACCTTGAAGTCTAGGATAGAACGATGTGAAATCCTCAAAACAGAGAGATCATGATGGAAAGAAATCTTCTAGTTGCATCTTCTTGTATTAGCTGGTAGTATGCCGAAGACTCCAGAGAGCACAACAGTAGGTCAACTGGCTTAGAAACGACATGCCCACGAGGGACCTAAGTTTTGAATGACCAAAAAAAAATAGAAACACTTTTTTCCAAATCAACATGAAAGGATAAGAAAGCTCGGGACTAAGATTGATGAAGATAAGGAGTAAAAAGAAACCTTACCTACATTTTGCAACTTATTTTTAGCTTTCAAATAATTTTCATAAACACTAGACTCAACATCGGCCAATAGCAAGGGTTTCCTACAGACAGTCCTGCTCTGATACCAAAACCTATGGGGACCCCGGGTTCTAAGCTATACAGAGATGTTATGTGTATTAGTCACGCTAGCAACGAGTGATACCGGGGTTACCAGTCCCAGGCCGGAACACCATCGCCAGGCAGGCCGGAATTAAACATTGGCTCTACACATCTCGAAGCGCCGTGAAACTAATCATAACCAGACTGCATAACAGAGAGCTCGAGAATCTTAAACCCCTCTCGTGCACTTTATATCCATACACGCATCATGCATGAGATGGGTAACCAAAGTTGGTACACAACAGTGACTCTACGACTCAAAGGTAATATTGCAAAGCTCTTACCTGAGCAAAGATCCAAAGGATTACAAACAGAGTTCACTGACCCAACATTTCATCAAACAACGGAAGGAAGGTTATGCTATTAGACATAGCAAAGATAGCATGGCCTAAGAGGCCAGAAGCATAACAGCGACAACCCATTCCGCAGCCCCAAGCTGCTGTCTGGGAACCCCAAGCTACTCGTCGGTGTTGATCTTCGTACGAAAATTGTCATCATTGTGGAACTTACTCTGCAGCAAAAATATCAACAAAGCAGGGTTGAGTACATAAGGTACTCAGCAAGTCTTACGTATCCTATTAGCTAAACTTGGTTAAGAAAGGCTTTCTGTGGAGTTATTTTGCATAAAGCAATCTTTATTTGCATAAAACAAGTAAGAGTAGAAGCTCGGCTACTCAGAATGTTTAAAAAGAGTAAGAGAGCGATATCTTTGATCATCATTGAGACATCCACCGAAATCATCATCAGCCGAACCTATCCACTAGGATTACATTCTCGAAACCCCAGAGGAAAGCAATCCTATTCACACCTTGTTTTTCAAGTTTTACGATGAGGTTAAAGTTCTCTATGATCAAGCATCTGTCTCCAAGTCGTCCATAACCGTGGACACGGCTTTTCGAAAAGATTTAACCCTGCAGGGGTGTACAACTTTACCCACACGTGACGACCGTCCCCTGGACCCTTGCAAGGAGTCTTAGCGGGGTGATGGCCACCTACAACCTTTACCTTACGTCGACCTATTCCATGAGCCATGCCAAAAGGTTCTAGCCGCCATCGCGAGATCTGCCGTTCTCGGACGCGGAACCGTTCGTTGTGAGTCGAGGTTGGTTTACCAGAGGAATCCACCTCAATCAACCTCGGCCACGTCCCTATATGATGCACCTCTTCCACCGTCTCGTTTCACTTTCGATGCATATGCCAAATGGAAAGCCCGAACTAGGTAGCTCATGGATAAGTCTAAGCAAGTTAGTGAGTCGACGGGAGTCCCATACCTCCACGTGTGGTCGTACGCTCAGTCTTGGATCAAGAGACAAGAACTCGGGTCCTAAGGCGGCAAGAATGAGTCAAATAACCACATCCCATGTGGCGGCTCATCCAAACCTTTTAGCATGTTTAATCACATATTCTCATCATACCACGTCATTCTATCATACTAGATTCATTTGCAGCTCTGATTCATCAACCATATAGATCAGAGTAAACAACTAAGCATTGCTAAGCATTTCAGATATAAAGCTCTAGCGACGCACACAAGCAAAAACCTAGTCATGCTAGGAGCAGTGGATCAGGGTATTTAGGCGACAAGAATGGAACATGCATTAGATAGGTTAACTCTACCTATCGATAAAAGACAGTTGAACCGTATATTGCAAAATAGTAAGTTTTGAAATACTTTAAAACCATAGGTTCAGAGGGATGGGCTGCTTGCCTTATTGCTGATAACCAAAGAATATAGATATCCAGGATTCTTCTTTTTGACTTGCTCATTGATTGACAAGTATTGATCCTCCGATGTTGTCGATCTTGATATCGGACTCGTTGCTCACATCAACTCCGGATCCTACCGGGGAGAAGCAGAAACACACCGGAAAAAGAATAGCATTCAATACATGGCATCGATGCGCAAACAATTATGATGATATGACATGTTTAAGATGCTCAAAATAAATCCTATTACATGTATAGCATCTTAGATGGAGTTCAAATGCATAAGCATAATAGCATTTGAATTCTCTCCATAATGAAATAAAGGGTTCAATTTGTTCTTCTATTATAAACAGGATTCAAAGTTATTTATATATGCATGATTCTGATACAAATATGTAGAGTTCATTTTCCTGAACATTTTGATATATATAGTACATAATTTTCTGATAAACAGAGAATTATTTATGCATATTACAAGGTTTACACAAATTCTGAAATTCCTGGAATTAACAAAATAGGCGCACATACTTTTGGTACCGGGGTCATAGTGACCCATGGTCACTGAGCAGAGGGGCCCGAGGCCCACTCGCCAGGCCAGCCTGGCCAGGTCGGCTGGGCAACGCCCCAGCTCGACCGGCTCACTGGCGCCGGCAGCAACCGGCCGGGGAGAGAGCTTCGGCGCGGGAGACCGAGGGGGAAAGGGTCCTCTCGGACCCTGGGCTCACCAGGAGCTTGCAGGGGAGGTCGACGGGGCCGGAGGCGGTCCGGTGGCGGCGCAATCGGCGGCGGCGGAGCTCGGGTCTGCGGGGAGAAATGGCGATGGCGGCGGCGTCTTCGGCGACCACGGCCCGATTCCCGCTGCGAGGATGACGAGGGAGGCTCGGCGGAGCTCCTGGGACCCTTGGCCTCGCTCGGGGTGGCGTCACACGGCGGCGGGAGGCGACGGCTGTGGCGGCGAGCTCGCGGGGAGGAAAAGCAGAGGGAGGAAGAGAGACCAGAGAGGTGGAGAGGATTAGGGAGAGAGGGAGAGGGAGTGAGCCAGGAAGAGGGAAGAAAGGCAGGGGCGTCGGGGCACCTCCAGGTGGCCTCCTCGTCCACCGACGTCAAGCAGGAGGTGGCGGGGCGGGCAGCCCTGCGTCCAGCACGCAGGTGCTTGCTGTCTCAACGAACAAGACAGCCGATTTGCAAAAAGCCCCCTGGGCTTTGAGGTTTTCTGGAAACATTAAGACACAGCAGTTTTTGATAGATTTGGTGATTCAACTTGTTTGAAAAAAATATGATATTAACCAGGGACTTTTATATTATTTAACCCAAGGTTCAAAAAGTTGTGAAATATTTTAGTGTCCTTTTTAACATATAACTAAAGGTCCACACATTTTTGTTTTGTGTTTCCGAAACATTTGAAAACAACTTTAAATAGAAAAAGAAGTGGCATAATTAGGGTTTCCACTTTACTTTAAATGCAAATTTTTCTTAGTGGATTTAACTTGATGCTAAATGATGCAAATGCAACTATTTACAAACACGGGCTGTTACAAATAATTTAAATTCTTTTATGAAATACTTAGGTGAATTTCATAGCGATGAAATTGAATTTTTTTTTTTGAATTATATCAATTACACATATGTTTGAGGTAATTTCATATCGATGGAATTATATGAGTTTTTGAAATTTGATCGAATTCGCATGCGATCCACACTTCATTTATTTTGAAATGATTTAAACACTTTGTGTTAAAGTGTAAAACACACAAGTATTGATATTATGCATAAAAGATTGTAGTATTTCGTAAAGTTAAAGAAATCATTACTTCTCAAAATTCTTTATTAGAAATTTAGTAATTATTCGAATTACTAAGTGAGGACTAAATTATTTGATATGTACAAATAGTTTAATGGAATAAAGAAAGATTTGAGCTAAGTCAAATTTGAATCGGTCAAAAATGACTAAGTTCAAAGTATATGATTTGGAAGAATTTGACGAATGAGTTCGACAAATAATGCTAAAACAATTCAAAGGGTTGAAAAGTTCGCATTGAAATCATATTCGAACGGACATTATTTATTAAAGAAATAAATCATCTGTAGTGGCAAAATTATCATTTAAAGTGCATATTTAAATAAACTCAATTTAAAATAAGTAGGAAGCCATATAAATAATACTATATGAGTTATAGTGTAATTTATAAAAGAAACATATTAAATTTCATAATTGTAAATAAACATCCTCCATCAATTGCTCCAGTCAAGCTCATAACTAATGGACCACACAGTGTAGATATATTCATATGCAACTAATATCACATCCAAACTTGCATGGACTAATTTCATTTATAATTTCACGATCGACGGAATATCACATATAACTGTTTGCTAGCTCGAGATCTTAGCTCAAAATTTTCTATTAGTGTAATATCATGCACAAATAACATACAATCATTTCTTAATGCAATTATTTTACCAACAGCATAAGTATCACTAATCCAAAATTAAGTATGATTCAAGAAAATTTATGGTTGTATAGAAGATATCGTCGCAGTTACGAGGGTCCTGTACTAGCCTCAGTAAACCGTAGTTGTACTTGAATTGAGCGAGACTTAAGAAAATTCCGGTTGATCGAGATATAGACACATAATATGAGCAAATCAGGGAAAATACTCCAACCACCAGGCAGCATGTTTTGTTGCCCAATCAATCGGACGCTCATCCTAGGACCGTCAAGGTACCAGTCCGATCGCTCTGTTTCCTTTTCAATGTACCGGCTGCATGATGAGTTGAGCAAAGTCCCAGGCAGCGTTAGGTGTTGCTCTAGTGGTAAGCTAACAACGAGTGATCCTAAGCGCGCATGCAGGAACGCGAGCGTATGCGAGACGGTGCCAATCACAATCAATTAGATGAGAAGCATGCCAACCAATTTCCCTTCTTGCAGACCTTTATGAGCAGTGTGCACTAACGAATGCATATCTTCTGGGTTGTAATTTACTGATGGAATGTAGCAAGGTTGGTACCAGAGATCGGCCTTTCGGGGTTTGGAGCCGCAGTAGTACTTATGTAGAAATTATGTATGTTCATGTGAATGATAAATTGCTAAAATTGAACTACGGAAAACATCATTTTATTTGGTACGGGTTCATGGATGCCCTGTTCTGCTCGCCCTGTTTCATCTGAACCATGCTCTGTTGAAGGTTGAACTAGGGAATGCATCATGTTATTTGGTACAGGTTCATGGATTTAACCATTTACAGATCAATCCGAAAGTCTAGAATATCACTAGGTAGTACCAACATACAAAGAACACATTCAAACTGGAGCTACATGAAAGAAATGGCACTAGACTGAACTAAAATTATCTAGAGGTGGGATCATGAAGCTAACGGCGGCACCACAGAGGCTCCAACGGGTCATATTTCATTAGCAGATGGTGTAGAATTTGATGTCAGGGCAAGCATCGAATTCCATAACTCTTGAGAAGCCAGCATCAAAACTGCAAATCCAACCATTGATTCGTTCATGAACATGACCCACCCATAGTATATTTTCTGTAAGAGAAATCAGTGATGGGGTTCAGAGTTCCCGGAGTAGTTCACTTACCATAGCTGATTCCTACTAACAATCCGCTAGTAGCCCGCACCCTCGTACTTGCCCAACCGAAATCCACAGACCATCTGAAAAAAGATGCATCGGTTCAACTTTCTAATTGGTACTTACTACAGTCAGTGGAGTGTTTTATTGCGGGTACTTACTTCTCCATGGTTTTATGTGCATTCCATCCAACGAATAGCATCCCAATATACATGGCCCCCAACGTAAACACCAGATGGAAAAAACCATATCCATATGGGACGTCGTCGTCTTGTAACTCTGTCGTACTGTTGAACTGCAAATGTCCAAGATATTTCACTTGTACAACACATCTAGCATGCATTTGTCTATCTAACATGTAACAACCAGTTAAGTTCAAATGAGCAACATACCTGGATGCATGTTGAGTCTTTGCCTACAGCGTAAGTTGATGCGATGATGACAACTGCCGCAATAACCAAACTCTGCCAGTATAAAAGGAACACATAAATATCTACTGAAATATCACCAAAGATAAGAAGGTTGACTAAAGAGGGCATGTATTTACCAGGATGTTTTGCCAGTCTGCTGTCCGCTTTGTTTTCTTGTTGTGAGTATCCATGTGTGGCTCGCTTTTGGCACAATTTCATGGTACATACAAGTAATATTCAAGTTGTGTCATAAAATAAGCTCAAGGTTATAATTAGTGGCATCAATCACAAACTGATCTGAATCTATTTGCCTTTTTTCAAAATATAGTACATTGTTGTTTAGACCTCTTAAATTATTTACCAAGTATATGTACGCAGACATAAACATCCAAATGCATCATGAAAACAGATATCACAGGAATCTAATTTGATATTCTAATTATTAGTATATTTCCTACACACTTGGTAAAACTTACAACAGTTTGACTTAAAGACAAACGTAAGATGCAGTGGACTGTAAAAAGGAGGGAGTACCTTCTAATGGTTGTCCAGCACATGAACACAACATATGCCATCATCAACCCTGGTGCCAGGTAGCCTCCAGAGACCTGGTTTTGGCAAAAGATTAGAAATCCAGAATTCAGGTTTAGTATTTCAGGTATATAGCACTTGATGAGATCATGGCATTTTATCCAATAGTGTTTTTACCTTGCGCACACAGGACATGAGGAACATGAGGCAGACAACCAACATCGTGATAGAGATGTATATGACCGTCGTGGGCTCCGAATATGCAGCGTACCAGTAATACATGAAAGCCAGTCCTAGGAAAGAGCCAAGGTACAATACAACAGGGGCTGCAGTCAGCGGCAGGAGGCCGTAAGTCATCTGAGCCCTGCAATAAAGATTTCAGTGTTGTCAAAAACAGAAAAAGAGCTGATATAATAGGACACGGCAAACCTACCATCTCTCGCGGTTGGACTCTACCCGGCACCATTTGTTCAACCACATGATGAAGCTGGTCATACTGAAGAACTGAATGACCAGAAATAACCTGTTCCATTCACAAGCAAGTTAACGACATGTTACTTAATGCAGGCAAAGTACAAGAAGAACCATATGGATCTTAGCAAAAAGAATAAGAAGAACCGTATGGATCTTAGCAAAAAGAATAAATGTGTGCTGGGTGGGTTACCAACTTACCATGCTCCAACATGTGCAACCCTCCCTGGAGAAATTCAGAACAAAGGATATGAGTCAGCAACAACAAATTTCATGGCAAGACATAAGAAAGGCATGTTGGAGGAACTGACCATACAACTGCAATAAGGACGACGGCGCATACAAGGCAAATCCGCAGCCTATTACGAAGATAGCGGCCTTGAGAATCCACCCCTGGCAGTGCCAGAAGTTGCAGAATTCATACCGCTTCCTCGTGTTCACAGTTGACACAAACATGATGAAGAAGAAGAACTTAACTCTTATCAAGGGCAACAACTGGCTTTTGGGGGTGGGTGGGTGGGTGGGTGTGGTGGGGGGGGGGGGGGGGGGGGGGCACCGCCCCCAGACATAGAGCAATTAGTGAAGAAACTTGGTAGAAAAAGATAGCAAGAAACCAGATTTCGAAATGAAAGAACAGCAAAAAAAACCTTTAAACGATCGGCCAATTCGAATGCGAATAAGAAGGATACAGTGGGGAGATTTTACTATTTGCCATGTTTTACTTCAGAGCTTTATAATTTGCCACATATTACTTGGGCTTTTAGTATTTGCCACACATTACATCAATTCTTTTCTTATTTGCCCTACTCGTCCCTTTACAACTAAATTAATTTTTTTAACTCTGAAATACATTGTGAAATACAGTACCTTGTACTAATCCCTGGACCAAACCAGGTTCCACAATTGATCAACCAAACTGGTAGGATCCCCAAGTCACTCGTTCCCCTGCAGCAGCGAACAAGAAACAGAGGACCTGGGGTAGGAGCACCGCCGCCGCCCCGCCGGCCACCACAGACGTACCTGGCGCAACCAACTTTCCTTCTGGCGGCGACCACGGATGACACACTCACCACAAACGGCGGAGAAGGTGCAGAGCTGCCACCCGCCGACGACACCGACCAGACCAGGGCGGAAGCACTCCTCGAGGCAGCATCTCCTGCTCGTAGCGGTGGCCGGCTGAATCGTTAGAGTTAATAACACAGAAAAAGCCCAGCCTGACCAACAAGCAGAGCTCATGTAAGCACCGGTCAGACAGCTCGCAGCGTCAAGGACGAAGAGAAGGAGGTCATCAGAATTCAGACAGCTCGCGTCGTCGATCGACATGGTGCTTTGGTTTAAAAAATACTGTTAAAATGGCCTCATTAGCAATGTATCTTAGAACATATATTATGGGAAGAGAATGTAAAAAATAAGTGGAAATATCTATCATGTACTGTTGCTTTATCCTCTTCATAGAATGAATGGTTACAGACCAGCTTCGCTTTGCTGAAAGCCATCAGGAGCATCATGGAACTACTAACTGCTGACTCCAGTAGTCCAGCTTACTATGATGGCATGCAATTTAACAATAATGACTGGACAAATTGCAATGTAAGCATGTACATTCAGGTTGGGTCCTGTTACTCCTGTGCTAGTTGGGCTACAGGCATGTAGCTTCCTGAAGGCAGTAGGCCAAATAAAGAAATTGGTTTCACTTAAATATGAGATGATTTATAATATAGTTTCCCCCTTGTGAATCTCTATTGAATCATGTGTGCTTGAAAAAATACAACTCATCACACAAACTAATATAGCCCCCCCTTGTTAACTTGACTTCATTCATCACACAAAGATCACCAACAACATTTTTAAGTTCAAATAATTCAGAGTTTGCATCAGTCAAAGTAGTGAATTCTTTGTGCTTATAATTGGGTTGGACAATATTCGAAGTAGACAAATTGCTAATATCCCTCATCGATGCCCTACACGAAAACAAAATAACAATTTTCAGTTTGATTTAAATGAGATAACTAAAAAAAGTCATGTAGCTGACTTGTACCAGCCATCTTCATCTTTCTATCATCTAGATTCAGAGTACTATTTGGGCTGCATATGCATGTATTTTCTACTCTATGCATCTTACTTCTTATTCTTATGTGATATACAAATTGATTACAGCACTGTCTCTGTCCACTTTCTGTGAGTGTCTCTCGACAGGGTCAGAGGATGACCCAGATATGGAACATTCCATTGTTTCTTGTGCGTGTTCTTCATTTATATAGAAATATAATGTATGAAGCACAGATTGGTTGGCAATGAACAAAAAAAATCTGTTGCAGATCATGTGATTGATCTAGTCACAGCTAGAACTGCTGCAATTCTTCAGTTCAACAAGGACCTGGTCCTGTCCGTGTCGCGGCTGACGGCAGCTCTGCACCTCCTCCGCCGTTCGTGGTGAGCACCGTCCGTGATCGCCGCCGCGAGGAGTGTCGGTTGCGCCAGTTACATCCGTGGTGGCTGGCGGGTGGCGGCGGCACTCCTGCCCCAGGTCCTCTATCTCTTGTTCGCTGCTGCAGGGGAACGAGTGACTTGGGATCCTACTAGTTTGGTTGACCAATCATGGGACCTGGTTTGGTCCAGCCAGGGATTAGTACAAGGTACTGTATTTCACAATGTATTTCAGAGTTAAAAAAATTAATTAAGCTGTAAAGGGACAAGTAGGGCAAATAAGAAAAGAATTGATGTAATGTGTGGCAAATACTAAAAGCCCAAGTAACATGTGGCAAATTATAAAGCTCTGAAGTAAAACGTGGCAAATAGTAAAATCTCCCGATACAGTGAGGGCCATACTGGCTCTAAGTACGCCGTTCGCGGCGATGCAGTCGTGGGAGCCATCGCAGCCGTTGGCCTGGTCGAACCTTGACAGTTCGATGTCCCGGAGAATCCAGGCCACAACGGTCATCAAGCCGAAGAGGGCGCCATATACGTACCTCACGGCCATCGGGTTGGGGACGATGAACACGCGCGTGAGCAAGTTGTCCTCCACGGGCACGTTGATCACGTCCGCCTCCAACATCTCACTTTCTTCCTCCTGCGGCACCGGCGCTCTCCAGTCGGCGGTGTCGGGTGCTGGAACCGCAGGAGCTGCAACTGCGGCTGCAGGTGCACGTAAGACATCCTCCTGGCGCTCAACGCGCTCGCCGGCGGACGAGCCCGCGAGCTGGCTGAGCTCGGGCACGCTCATGTCGGCGGTGTCGGGTGCTGGAATCAGAGAAGCTGCAGAGCCCAAGTCCTCCTCCTCCCGGCGCTCAAGGCCCTCGCCAGTGGACGAGCCCGCGAGCTGGCTGAGCTCGAGTTCAGGAAGCGACGACATCTCTACTGATCTACTCGATGTTTGTTTGGAGGAATAAAGAGAACTATGCATCGGCAAGGCGGACTAACTCTTAAGCTCATTTTATAGCTGAGTAGCTAGCCAGTAGCCAGCATTCCAGCAACGCGAACGGCGTGAGTAGCAGCTCTCGTCAAGCATGTCCCCACAATTTGACTGCTTTCCGGCAACGCGAGCTGCATGAGTAGCAGCTCTACGTCAAGCACGGCGCCCATGCTTTGGGTGCTGCTCACAAAAGTTGCCCGGTTCTGGAGCTCCGCGGCGTCAAGGAGGCCGTGGCCATCCAAGCAGTTCAGATTTATTCGATTTCACGGATCGATTCAGATTTGACTGGGTAGTCTGTGCCTCTGTCTACTTCACCAGTTTAACAAGTGTGTTGTTTCGCTAACACTGGCCCTGCTCAGATATGATGACTCCAATTAGCTCTTCAACCCTTGTTTTCGCCTTTTGGGCAAGTGTAGCACAATACTGCATTTCCATGTTGTCTAGCATAGTGAATGACAGTAGAAACCCAACACATGCATGTCTAAGAATGAGATATCAGTGACCGGCCATGTCCTTCAGATTCTTCATACTTTTTTGCATGGGTGTTGTGACCACGTAGCGTAGTGAATAATATGGGCAGCAGGCTTGAATTTCTAATGCATGTGTTCCTTTTGTTCTGTGTTTCTTAATTTACTTCGACCATATGCACATCTAAATGAAATACCGGCCGGCTGGATTTTCCATACGGATTTATTTCATAATTATATCTCTATTTAACACAATCATATATTCATATAGTACAACAGCTAAAGGTGAAATTTGCACATTTAAGAATGTATATTTAGCATGTCACACATTTTGCACTGAATGGGGTAATTGGGAGAAAAAATATCCACATAAGATAATTTTAGAACCTAATACTTTCTTGATACTAAAAGCATCTCTAATAGATGATGAATAATTAGGGCACCTGAAAAAGATGCCCTAAAATTTATACATCAGCAAAGGGCACCAACATAGTTTTTTCTGATTATGTGTTGAACCAGAAATGCATACCACTTGGCACAACCTTTTCTCTCTCTATTTGAGTTTTATATTCTGAATCATATTAACACCTCATATCAACACCTTATGCACCTCTACAACAACTTTCTAATTTTGTTTGAATTTAAACTCAAACCAAAGCACTACCTACATCTCTCTCTCTCTCTCTCTCTCTCTCTCTCTCTCTCTCTCTCTCTCCCCCCCCCCCCCTTGTAGCCCTTTCTGAAAACCATACAGGGAGGGGCAAACCTAGGTACCGGCCTCTCTCTCACACACCTCTGCAACTTGATGCAAAGCTATAGTACCCGTTTGTCTCATCTTAGTTGGAGGATCTGGCAGTACCGATTTGCAAAATCTTGCCTCACCTCTCTCTCACTCCCCTCTCTCCCAAATGACTCCCAACCAGATGATGCGCCCCCTCCAGAGCTTGACCCTACACTTCAGAGGCTCAAGCTAGGCCTCCCAACTCCCTCTCTTCTCCCTTGCTCTCGGTGACCATGGTGGCTTGGTCAGGAAGGAGAAGGCAGAGACAACCTCTGAAACCGCGCCGTCTAGGAGCTAATTAAACATGCAGTTTTAAATTTATTAGGACTAACTTGGACGCCACAGTCATATGTATGGTCATACCTTAGGGAACTACGGTGCATTTTACTTTGATGTATTAACTTCTAAACTATACCTCGGGGGGGGGGCACCGCCCCCCCCCCCCCCCCCCCAGACATGGAGCAGTTAGTGAAGAAACTTGGTAGGAAAAGATGAGAAGCCAACATTCGAAATGAAAGAAGAACAAGCAAAACCTTTAAATGATAGACCAATTCAAGTGCGAATAAGAAGAATACAGCGAGGGTTTATTGTGTGTACTTACTTCTCCATGGTTTTATGTGCATTCCATCCAACGAATAGCATCCCAAACATACTGAATAGAAGTAGCTTCGCATGATGTTCCATTCAAGCAATCCGATCAAGTTGCAAACAGATCATTACATGTGTATTTGGTTGCAGGCTAGCCACCTATTAACAAACAGAGGTGGGATACACTAGTGGAGAACGTGCCTTTGGCACGGATTCGAAAGGGCTTTAGTCCTGGTTGGGCAACCGGGACTGCCCAATCGGGACTAAAGCCCCCCCCCCCCCCCCACAATCCCGGTTCAGTTACGAACCAGGATTGAAGGGGCTCCATGTGGCACCTTTAGTCCATTTACGGACCGGGACTAAAGAGTCGCTATCACGACATCATTTTGAGCACTTTTGTGCCGCAGCAGAGAATTCATTTTGTATTTTTCCATTTATTTTTGTTCATTTTAAAAAAGTTTTTGTATATTGTACGTTACTATATACTGTACACTCTCATGCATGCATATATAAGATAATTTGCCTTACGAGCATACAAATATATACAATTTTGTTAGTTATATGGAAATCACAATTACCGGGACTATAGCCCGTCTATTCGATTACATGGAGATCATTAAAATTACATGAAGATCATATCCGTCTATTTACATTAAATCTTTGATTTAGGGCTATGACCTCTTGCATCAAAATCCCGCCAATTCCTCTTGAATTGCTAGTAGGCATTGGTGTGGTAGGAGCTTCTCCCGCATGTTAGCATTCTATAAAAAAAGGAGATCAATATGAATATATCAATCATCATAACAAAAATTATGAATAAAACTCAACACAATTGATGGTAATAAAATAAAGTTATGAATATATTGCTTATGTCTAATGTCCTGCGCTCACTAGTAAACGTGCGAATGATCTCGCAAACGTAGTATTCACATAAATTTGTCCCCTATGGCTGTCTCGTGCACTTTACGAGAATAGAATTCAATCAAAATAATAATCAAGCATGAAGCATGGGAAGCAGGCTTGAATTTATAATGCATGTGTTCATTTTGTTCCGTGTTTCTTTACTTCGACCATATGCACATCTAAATGAAATACCGACTGGATTATCCATACAAAATTATTTCATAATTATATATCTTTATTTAACACAATCATATATCCATATATACAAGATAAAGGTGAAATTTGCACATTTAAGAATGTATATTTAGAATGTCACACATTTTGCACTGGATGGGGTAATTGGGAGAAAAAATATCCACATAAGAAAATTTCAGAACCTAATACTTTCTTGATACTAAAAGCATCTCTAATAAATGATGAATAATTAGGACACCTAAAAAAGGTACCCTACAAATTATACATCAGCAAAGGGCACCAACACAGTTTAGCTTTTCAAGGTGATGTAAAATAGGGCACGTCTGCTGCACAAGATTATGTAAAATAGGGCACGGTGCAAATCAACTTGTCTTCTGCAACGGTGTAGTTTGCCATTCTTCCCTTCAGAGTTGCATCAAAGAAACCATCATCTCCATATCAAGATGCTCCTCTTTATATTTTCTTTCATACTCTCTTGTGATGGGGTTTCTTGTGAGACAAACTCTTGAGAAGCAACATTCATATTTTGCAAAAATGTGTCATCGTCAGCCACATCAACAATGGATAGCAAACACACTCAGTTGCATTGAAATCTAGAGCATTTATCAAAAATTCAAATAGGAAGTAATAAATATTTCCCTTGTGACATATCGTCGAACACGTTGTAGGCGGTTCCCGGCACGAACGAGGGCTGCAGCTCATCTTCCATGGGAGGCGGTGGCGGGGGTGGTGGAGATTGGGCTCGTCGGAACTACTACAAAAACCCCTATAAAGGTCACCCTATTAGTGGCACACTGTTTTAGTGCAACACCACTGGTAAAAGCAGCAGTATTGCTAAACGCAGCGCATATCCCGCCACTATTGTGGGACCACCAGTAGCATGACCCGACGACCCACAACACGAACACTAGGTATGCCGTTGTATTAATGATGGCATTCTTTTATTTGCCAAACCCCTGGTGATGAGGGTTAACTCGACAAATGTCCTAGATGAAGGACTTAGGATTGGGGGAATAGGGCGTCGGATGAACTAGAAGGTAAAATCAGTCAAACAAGGTGTGTATCGAGAGTAAACATGGTGGTCGGCTTGGCTTACTTTCAATCTGTGCTTGACCGGCCTCTCCTGGCTCCTATATAAAGGTTGCCAGATCTCAAGGAACCGGAGGGGTCTGATACATATTACAACATCGGTATATGACATGAACTCATATTTCAACTATGATTACACTTGGGCCTAGCTTAACGGGCCTCAGGGGTACTCAAGTAACGGGCTCTATTATCTATATCCTTGTCAGTAGCCCCTGAGATTCTACCAGAATTGTAGATTCGGGTTGAATCTCAAATCTTCATATCTTTGACTTGATCAATCTTTCGACTTCTTCTTCTCCCTGTATTCAAAAATAACAACTTTCATTATATTATCTCGCAAGGGGTTTTGGTGAACAAGCCTAACAGCTCTGACATATCAAGAGGCCAGTTAACTGCCAGAGCAGATACTTGTCACCTACTTCAAACTCAATCCCCTTGGACTTGAATCTGGGAAACTAGTCAAACCCATTCTTTTGCTGCATTTAGGACTTACAAAGAGCGAGTTTCAGTGGTTCTAAGGGTACCCAGTGCGTCCACCAGGATTTTCTTCGCGTCGTAGACACGGAAAGTTACTAGCAGAGCGCATCTAGGTGCGTATACCAGGCCACACAGGACGGATCCTGGGGTCTTATCTTCACGATATGTTTCAATCATAGCATTCGAGTTTTGTCGCGATGACACAACTCGAGAATCATATCTTGCAGTCTTTTTAGCCTTGTTTGACTGTTTCCAGTTCTAAAAATCTTTCGGGTTGTCTAACCTTGACTAATATGAATTCCCTCCTGATGGTAGTAATTTCACTATACAAGTCTTCTTTCACCTTCTTTACTTTTCTTGGAATTAAGAATTTCGTCGGGTGCGCGACCAGCGCTCCCGATGGGAGTAGCCCCCGAGGCTATAGTCAAAAAAAAAATCGAGTATAGGCTCAAGTAGTTTTTGCTTCTTTCATCCTTCGTGTAGCTGCATGTTTGTGCTTAATAATATCGTCGGGTGCGCACCCAGCGCTCCCGATGGTAGTAGCCCCCGAGGCTATAGTCGAAGATATTTTCGGATATAGACTCAAAAACAAGTGTTCGTTCACTGGTGCTCTTCATTTCTTGTTGGATATTTGTCGGGTACCCTGATCAGCACCGATTAGTAGAGTAGTACTCGCGGTTACTACTGAATTTCCTGTGAATAACCATGATCGTCGAGTTGTAACCTGATGTCTTATTTGTCAGCCTCTTAACGCTTGTGACGTCATTAATAGAATCACTATGTTCATGATTTTGACTGGGTGCTGACCGTTGATCGTGGGCAGTGCAATAATTTTACAGTTTTTCCTGCCCGTTAGTGGGCTACCGCTTCCGCTTCTTGCGCCATGTCTCAGCCCACATTCCTTCGTCAGGAAGCTTTATAAGGGGGAGAGTGGGGTTTTCACTATTTACCAGTTCCTTGTTCTTCTGTCGCCACCATTGCTGCATCTCCCTTGCGCTTCTGAGCTTCTTTGCAACCCCCGAGCGTAATTCTTGCAGATGCCCGTCAAGAGATTCGCGCACAAGGACCAGATGTCGAAGAAGAAAAGTACTAACGTGGCGACCAGTTGGGTACCCTTGGAGTTCGAACAAGCCGATCTGACCAAGGCCCGGAAAGAGGGATTCCTCGTCGAAAGGGATCAGGTCGTCTTCCCCAGCTCTGAGCGCATCCCTAAGCCCCTGAGTGGCTATCGGGTGATGTTCCTTGCTTTTCTCTTGCGCGGACTTTCTCTTCCCGCCCAAGAATTTCTTCGTGGGCTTCTCTTTGTTTATGGCGTGCAGCTTCACTAGCTCACGCCAAACTCTATTCTGCACATTGCCTGCTTTATTATGCTTTGCGAATCTTTCCTTGGGGTCGAGCCCCATTGGACTTTGTAGAAATTTCTTTTCCGCCTCCGCCCCAGTCTATCCTTATCGAAGAACCCTGAACTGGGCGGGGCTGTTGTTTCTATGCGCGTCGAGGCACATTATTTAGAGTTTAGCATGGCTGCATCAGTCCAAGGTTGGAGGAAGAAATGGTTCTACATCAAGGACCAGAAAACTGCTTCCTCTGATCAATTTGGGTTTGCCCCTTTTGATGCCGACAAGAGTCTGCAGAAGCTAGCATCGTGGGATTCCCCTCCCACAGAAACTAAATTGAAGACCTCAAGCCTTTGCTATCTCGTATTCAGAGTTTGAAGAGCGCAGCTGGAGGCACACTAACAGGAACACAACTCATGGCTTTCTTCCTGCAGAGGCGCATTCAGCCTCTCCAAGCTCGTACCTCAAAGTTTTGGACTTACTCTGGCTCAGAAGACCCCTCTTGAGTGTCCAAGGAGGATCTAGATAAGAAAGGTCTCGATAAATGAGTGAGAGCTTTGATTACTCTCACAAAGGAGAACGAGATCCCAGTTTTGGCGGCTGAATACTTTGACTCTACTCATCCAGTACCCATTGTATGCATTTTGTTTCGACTTTCTTTATGTCGACTCCTTTTCCCTTTGCCTTCTTGTGGTTTGCGGTAGTTGTCTAACATTTTGTGACTGACGCTTTCGTAGGGCCATCAATTCTTGGTTTCCCATCCTCCTCTTCCAGAGGAGGGGCCAATTCAGGCGGATCCTGCCTCTGCCGCTTCTGAAGCCCCCGAGGCTGACGACGGCCAGGACGGAGATCATGCCAAAATTTCTCGGGAAGAAAGCGGGTCCACTTTGTCGCCTCCCCCTGCTTTTTCTGAAGAGCCAATCCTAGACAAGAAGAGGAAACGTCTCGACGAGTTGCTTTCCTCGAGTACATCCTCTCCGAAGGATGCGCCAGGGGAGACTTCTTCTGCCAAGGCTCCTGTTATTGAAATATTTGACGCACTAGACTCGTGAGTTTTGCTACTTTTTGTATCCATGCCTTTTCCTGTCCTTGACTCTTTATCTCTCCCTTTTTGTTTTGCTGACTCCAAGTTTGTCCTTCTCACGGATGATGATGAGCCGAAACAAGAAGCTGCAGCTGCTCCTCTTCTTGATGCTTTGGCTATTTCTAAGGAGCTTCCTCAGGAGGAAACTGTGGTGACGAAATCATTGATGGTTCCTTCTGCAAAATGTACTCCTACTCATGCTTCAAAACGTATGAAGAAGGCAACAGCGGTGGGTACTTCTCTTGAAGCCCATCAACCAGCAGTTCTTTCTAAAAATGTGAGTATTGCCTTTCTTAGTTGATTTTTCATTCTTTGGGATATCCTCTCATACTTTCGTTTTGCAGAATTTGATGAAAAAATTTCTCTCCCTTGGTACTGAGTGCGTTGGGTTCCAGGAGGCTGCTCAGGCTTCTCAGGGTATGTGTTTTGTGTTGTGGCTTCTGCTTGTTCATGTATCTTCCCGTGGTTTCTTACTCCCTTTCCTTTTCCTGTTTTGTACTGCAGATGCTTTGACGGCGGCCAATGCTCGCATAGCATCTCTGGAAGCCGAACTTAATGCCTCTAGAGATGCTTGGGATATTGTCACTGCTGCCAAGGTTACTGCTGAGAAGAATGCTAAGTTAGCAGAAACCAAGGCGAAGAAAGATGAGAAGGCACTCGTCGATGCCGATCAGAGGCGTGTTCGGAGAGAGCAAACAATAGCCAAGCGTCTCGATAAGATTTCAGCTCTTGTTGGTGGTAAGTATCGTGCTGTTGCCTTTTTGTCTACTTGCTCATGCTTCTACTTGCTGATATTTGCTCACTTTCTCTTGTCTTTGTCTTATGTGTTTCAGCGGAGAAAGTTGGAGTGTCTTTGGAGCCTCTACAGCCGGATACTGAAGATCCTCTGACGGCTGTGGTGGATTTGCTGGAGTCAAATTGGAAATTGGTCCAGGAATTCCTTTAGCTGACTTGCCGCGTGTTAACGTGGATGTATGTTGGGTTGTGGCCGAAGAAGAGGGCGGAGATGCCGACCGACGACCTCAAGAAGCTTGCCGAGGCCTTCGACACTATTGAAGATCATGTTCTTACGATGAAGAGCCGGTTGGTGAAGAGGGGTGTCGAAGGGGCGATTGCGCTTGCTCAATCGCACGGCGAGGAGGTGGATTGGGAGAAGGCTAGCTCTTTTGGTGCTCATCCTCTCTCAGAACTGCTAGGTTTCTTTGAGAAGGCGAAGAAGTACATGCCAGGCATTGTATCGATTATCACTCCTTCGGTGGCTTCTTCTACTTCCACGCCTATCTCTTCGACTCCTGCAGCAAGCGCTTCGATGCCTCTGCCAAGTGCCGGTGCTGATTCTTCCGCACCTTCTACCGCCACGGAGCCTGCTGCTGAGGTGGCGTAGATTTAGCCTCTTCTTGTAATTTTCTTTCTTTTGAGTTAATGTAGCAAACTCGTTCATATTCTGCCTTAGAATCTGTCAGGGAACTCTGTACTTCTTGTGACTACTTCGCCTTTATGAAATGTTGCGCTTGATTGTGTTTCTGAATTGTTTTCTCTTTTCTTCTTTTTCCTTCCAGCCTGTATGTGTTAGTGGATCAAAGGGTCATGGTCGTGATTCGCCTCCCGCCGACGCGTTCCACTCTAGGGTTCCTTATCCTCCTCACTCTCCTTGCTGATGCACTGAGTATTTGTCGAGGATTTCGGACCTTGAAGATCGTTTATCCTTGATGAAGCATCAAGCAAAAACTGCTATGGACCAAGCCGGCAAATCTTATGGCTTGATGAGGCAGGTATGCGCACTTGAGGATAAAGTGTCGGGTTTGGTGGCCCAAGTTATGCATCTGAAGGAGTGTGACTCCTTTCTTGTTGAGTTTATAGAGTCAGCTTGTGAATAGCTGAAATGTAATTTTTCTGTAGACCTTCTCAAATTTCTTGCTGCTTCTCTTGTCTTTGTGTTTTGATGAATTTGCGTCTTCTAGGTACTTGCTTACATCCCGCTGATGAAGACCGTCGAGTTGTCGAGTGAATCGCGGCTTTGGAAAGGGTATCGAAGGATACGAATTCTTTATGGGCTGACCCACGGCGCCGCAGTGCTGTTGTTGTTTTACAAGATCGTGCCCAACACATTGGGGAAGCGGTCGATGGTTGTCAAAGATCGTTGACGACCATGTACTCCGTTATGCTTCCTCGCAATCCTCCGCCGGAAAATTTTAAGCAGCTACACGATGCTTTTAGATCTAGTCAACGAATTCATCGTTTGATAGAGCTCAACTTAGTAGTTGGTGCTAATTTTGCCATTGGATGGATACGCAAGTGGCATCCAAGGCTGGACTATAGTTCCATGTCTCTAAGTTTTCCTCCAGGGCGCGTGAAGCTGTAAGTCCACATGGATGCCACGCTTCAACCGGCGAAGAGGATCATAGCTAGATTGCTTCGAGAGGATGCTGGATTTTTCCGCGAGTATCATTACTTGAATCCCCTTGCGGTAGATGATTCAGATCAACCAATGTCGTAGCGCTCTATTGTATATACTTTTTTTGTGTGCAAAACGCGAGAGTTTTTGTTTTCTAGGGCTGTTTGCCAGAAACTTTTGTTCTCAAGGCATTTTATGTTTAGTGCGTTTGCCGCCATTTCATTTGAGATTTGTAAGACTTGTAAAATCGAATAGGAGGAACTTTGTCTTTATTATGCTTTTAATGTAAGACACATAGGGTGTCCCAAGAGATCCGGCCAATGACCTATGTTCTGGATCTAGAGGGCATTGCCCTAGGATAACTCGTGGCTTTAGTAGCCTTATTTTTCTACTCTACTCTTGCATACTTGCTGTCTATGTTGCTGAGGTCTTTTTCTCTTCTCCTGTAGCTTCCTCTAGGTTTGATAGTTGTACCCGCAGTTTCTTTGCTTCTGGCTCCACTGAATATCCTTCGAGTTGTTTTATGACTCCTGTAGTCGCGCTTAATGCTTTGTTCTTGGGTTCTCCATAGTTGGCTATCATGCCAAAATTTTGAGCCATTTTGTGGAATTCCTTGTCGCATAGGTCTGATAGCTCGAAGCTTCCTCTTACTATGATGATTCCGTTTGGTCCTGGCATCTTGAGTACCAGGTACGTATAGTGAGGTACTGCCATGAATCGCAAAAACGCGGGTCGCCCGAGGATCGCGTGATATTGAGATGGCCAGTCCATGACTTCAAAGTCGATCTTTTCTCTTCTATAGTTTTGGTGATTACTGAAGCAGACGTTGAGTGCTATCCGGCCCAATGGATAGTTAGCGCTTCCTGGGACGATCCCGTGAAAGGAACAATCTGTTGGCTTCAGAAACTCTAATGATATGTGCATTGCCCGGAGTGTCTTTGTGTATGTCAGATTTATTCCGCTTCCTGCATCCATGAATACTCTATCAACGTCATATGTCCCGATTTGAGCTTTGAGTACCAGAGGCGTGTTTCCTGGCCGAGGTACTGTTATAGGGTGATCCTCCCTGCTGAATTCTATGGGTTGCTCTTACCAGTGTAGATATTCCGTGGTTGCTGGAGGTGATGTTACTGCTAGGTTAACTTGTCGAGTTATGCTCTTTTCCTCTTTGTTCAACTTTGGTACTGGTTGTATCATTGTTGTGATGTGCCCTTTGGACGGGACATATCCTCCATCATTGTCGTGTCCTTGACTTGGCTGGTTTTGACCTTGAGAGGCTCCATTGTTTGCCTATTGAGCTGTTGCAGCTGCATTGTTCGTGTTCCCTTCATATCCCTGTATCTTTGCTTCAGCTTGTTTGCTTACTGCTGCCTCCTGGAGTTTCAAGAATGTTTTGCAGTCTTTCATTGCGTGTCTGGACACTCTTTTTCCATCGACGAACGCGGAGTGTATATGGTATGGTCTGTTTAGCATATCATCTGGTGATGGGTTGTATTCTCGAGGTTCCCTTGACTGAAACCTTTTGCTGCTCCCATAGTCTTCTCTTCCGTAGCTGCGGTATCCTGAGTTTCTACGGTCATCTCCTTGATAATTATTGTCTTTGTATCCCGAGGCTACTTGGCTATGGGAGCCGTAGTTGTCGTAATTGCGGGATCTCCTCCTTTGGCCACCGTATCTGTTTCCTCTGTCGTCTTCTGGTGATCGTGTTCATTTGTTGTTGCACGCATCTTCGCCATCTGCAAATCTGTTCGCTATATCCATTAAATCGGATACTGTCTTCGGCTTGATTCTACCCATCTCTTCGACTAGGTCTCCTCATCGCAACCTGAGCGTGAAGGCATCTATTGCTCTCTCGTCTGAAACTTTGACTATGGAATTCTTAATAATGCTCCACCTTTGGATATACGACCTTAGTGTCTCATTGCGTTGCTGTACGCAGGCTTTGAATTCTTCTATCGACACTCGCCGCTTGTATGTTGACTTGAAGTTACTTGTGAATTGCTTTGTGAGTTCCTCCCAGCTTCCAATTGTTCCTCTTTCTAATTTGCTCAACCATGACCTTGCTACGCTGGTGAGGTGTAATTGCAAACTTTGCATTGCTATTTCCTTTGTTCCTCCCAATATTTTTACTGCCTATAAGTAATCCGAGAGCTATGACTGTGGCTCTTGAGATCCATCATACTTTTGTTGGTCGTGGGGTAGTTTGAAACCCTTGGGTACTGGCATGGTGCGAACTCTGTGAGTAAAGCACGATGCCCCTATCTCTTTTTCGTCGTCTTTGTAGTCATATGCTTTGGTGGGAGTCCTGGACCTTCAGGTTCCTCCATGCTTCGGGCTTTTATATCGCCTTGGCGATGGTGTTCTAGATCGTCGACTACCACTCCTATGCCGAGGACTGTTGTGACGGCGTGGTGACCTTGGTTTATGCATTCCTTTATTGCGATGTGCCTCCTCTTCTTTTGCTGTCAGTTTGCGGCCAACCATCCTTAAACCTTGCAGTGCTGCCCGGTGCATATGTTCCCTTGGGTCTCCTGGACTTGGCCGTTTTGTGTACAGATATGTTTGTGCTGCCACAAGCACTGCTTCTAGCGTCTTTGGTATGATGTTGCTTTGCTCGTCGACCGATAGGAAGGACAAGTCGAGGTTCTTGGAGAGGCTTTGCCTTTCTGAGTACTTGAGGTTTTCAAACCTTGATCCATGTCGACGATGTCTTCTGCTATTTGTGTACGATGCATCGCTGCGTGCTTTATGAAAAGTTGTGCTTGCTGCAATGGCTGAATCTTTTCTTTTTTGTAATTCACTTCTCTCTTTTGCTAGTTGATTTGATTGCTATCTTAAGGCATAATGATACCCTAAAAGCATATTTTTGCTTGCATCTGTTGGTATTGGCACGCCGTGTTCCATGACTGTTTTGATTATCCTCCACTCTTCGACTGATAGTTGAACTTTTTCCCTGCTTGCGAGAGAATCTGCAGTTTATCCTTCTGCTAACTGATTTGCTCCTCTGTTTACGTTTGCTGGGTTGAGTACTGGATTGTTGTTTTTGTCGAGTTCTTCTGAGTTGTCTCCTATAATTGCGAGTACTTGGTACCGATTGTCGAACTTGGTGTTGAAGCTTGAGAAGATTGATTCATCATCTTCATGAAGCTCTAGTCCTGTCTTCCAGGTGTCTGTTGATTTGTCTGAAGTATCATCATGGTAGATCATGAGGTCTTCGAGTTGATCCCCTAAGTCAAGATTTTCCATGGTTTCGTCGACTTCTGCGAATTTTCCTCCTGTAATTTCTGTTGTTGTGAAGCTGACCGGTGAGTTTGCCTCACTGGAAGAGCCCACTGATGATTCGGACATTGCAATTGTCTTGGCTTTGCTTGACGATGGATCCGGTTTTGCCGGATCTGAAAGGCGAATCGAGTCTAAAGATTCGACGCGAAAGTTTAAGCTTCCGATCATCAGGTCCATATCTTGATCCATGCTCTCGAATATTGGAGTGAAGTTTGACGGGTGAGGCTGAAAATCGACGGTTCCGAAGGATATCTGGTTTTCGTCGACTTCCAAACTGCTGTTGGCTAAAAGCGAAAAAGCCATCGAATTCATGATTCCAACGCCCAGCGTCCCCACGGTCGGCGCCAATTGACAAGGGTTAACTCGACAAATGTCCTAGATGAAGGACTTAGGATTGGGGGAATAGGGCGTCGGGTGAACTCGAAGGTAAAATCAGTCAAACAAGGTGTGTATCGAGAGTAAATGCGGTGGTCGGCTTGGCTTACTTTTAATATGTCCTTGACCGGCCTCTCCAGGCCCCTATATATAGGTGGCCAGGTCTCAAGGAACCGGAGGGGTCCGATACATATTACAACATCGATATACGACATGAACTCGTATTTCGACTATGATTATACTTGGGCCTAGCTTAACGGACCTCAGGGGTACTCAAGTAACGGGCTCTTATCTATACCCTTGTCACCTGGCATGCAATTAATGTTGGCGTTGAAATTTGGCATGCTGCCGGCCCTCGGTGGATGGTGATGTGGCAAGTTCTTAATGCCACCATTAAGTTCTAGCAGCGGCATGCACGTGTTAGTCCAACAGAGATGCACTCGTGACCATCGTTGCGTCGGGTCTCATGCGGGCACGCACACATGCTTTATTAAAGGCGCGTGCGCCCCTGACTCTGGCAGCGCCGCATCTTATCGTCTCATGCACAAAGAGGAATCAATGGCCATTATGATGACTGAGGCATGCGCCACTCTCTCTTTCCCAGGCACGCATCAGTTCCCCACACCGACGGCGTGTCTCGATGCCAGTGATTAATGCCACATCACGCCTAGATCCTCTCTTGACGCACTATATGAACTCGCATCTCTCGCCGACCACCGAGCACACAATGGCAAACCTAGATCTAGAGCACCACACGGTAGACCTAAGCTTAGAGCCCACCAATGACGCCACCACCATACCTCGCGGCCTAGCCATATGAATGAGGTTATAGCTACAAACCCAAAACATGTTTAATAACCAAAGATCAGTGACCGGCCATGTCCTTCCAGTTCTTCACAATTTTTGCATGGGTGTTATGAGTTGGAATAACACGTATTTCATGTATTAACGTCGGGTAAGAGAAACTCTACCAGATCATGAATATCCACCCGACCAGGATAATAACAACCTGTATCCGGTTTTGATAATAACACCCGGCACGTCACCAAGCATGTAAAAAAAGATGTCTCTAATATGGTAGAAACGTTATGGATTTGGTAATTGTTCATTATATTCTGCAATTTGCCATAAGCTGCCTGCCCGCTGCACCTTGCTAGAATTTTTTTTTTCCGAAACGGATGCTCGGCCTCTGCATCAGAGGTAATAACAGTTTAAGATACAAACTAGTGTCAAGGTAACAGTTTAAGATACAAATATCATGGGTCGCATAAAGTTGCGACGTGGATCAGCCAACGGAAAAGCAAATACATAGATACTCTAAGCATCTTATATCCTATTAATATGCCGCCAGCCACCTTGGTTGAAGATAGCCCGAACGACCGCCATCAACCGAGTGCAACCAGTATCCATAAATCCCCGCTGATCCTCGGGGAGGAGATAGGACTACATATGGATCCAATACGTGGCTCTGTGCATAACCTGTAAAAATTAATCACGACCAGCATTGTTAAAAATGACATCATTGCGACAATTCCACATTGCCCAAATCAACCTGCATACTCCTACATGAATCCGTTGTTTTGTTTTTTATCAATACCATTGAGCCATTGGCCAAACAAATTCTTAATATTAGCTGGTGGAGGAACATTAAAAGTGAAAAACACCACTTGCCAAACCAATTTTGCAAAGGGGCATCGAATAAAAACATGTTCCACCATTTTCGGGCAATTACAGAATGCACAGTTAGGACATCCTGCCCAACTTCTTTTAAGCAAATTATCTTTCGTTATGATCACCTTTCTATGTAGGAACCACATGAAGATCCTAATCTTTAGTGGTACCTTTAATTTCCATAAATATTTCTGTAAATATTTTGTGTGATCATTCATGAAATCAGCATATAAGGATTTCACTGAGAAAACCCCAGAAGCCGTAAGATGCCAAATGAAACGATCTGACTCATCCTTTAAATGGATTGACATTAAGCGCCGCACAAGATGAAGCCAAGATTCCCATCTCCCATCTCTCAGAACACGGCTAAACCCAATATTTAAAGGTGTATTAGACAACACATTCGCTACCTTAACGTGTTTATTTCTGACAATACCATAGAGATCTAGGTACTGGGAAGACAGGGGCGTGTCACCTAGCCACGCATCTTCCCAAAAACGAACGTCTCTTCCATCCCCAAGGACAAAAGAACCTCTTGTAAAAAACTCATCTCGGCCCCCCAGAATTCCTTTCCAAAAAGGCGAATCGGTAGGTTTTACTTGCACTTGAGAAAGTGTTTTATCCTTAAGGTACTTATTGTGTAGCAACTCCTGCCACATACCCTCTTCATTTAGAAGCTTGAAAAGCCATTTTGATAGCAAACATTTGTTTTTTATGTCAAGCACCTCAATGCCTAACCCGCCCTAATCTTTTGGATGACATATTATATTCCATCTAGTTAACCTATATTTCTTCTTTGTTTGATCACTTTGCCAGAAAAAATGAGATCTATAGAAATCTAATCTTTTCCTTACCCCTTTGGGTAATTCAAAGAAAGATAATATGAACATTGGCAAGCTCGTTAAAACTGAGTTGATGAGGACAAGTCTATCACCATATGATAGTAGCTTGCCCACCCAACTCGATAACTTTCTCTTGAACCGATCCTCAACCGGTTTCCATTCCCCATTAAGCAATTTTCTATAATGAATAGGTATTCCCAATTATTTGAAAGGCAGTGAGCCTATCTCACACCCAAATAAATGCCTATACTCATGCTCAACATCTCTTGCTTTCCCAAAACAGAAGATCTCACTTTTATGGAAATTTATCTTAAGGCCGGATAGTTGTTCAAACAAACATAATATTAATTTCATATTCAACGCCTTTTCCACATCATGTTCCATGAACAAGATAGTGTCATCCGCATATTGTAAGATGGATACCCCTCCTTCCACAAGATGAGGTATTAATCCACCCACTTGGCCGTCCTCTTTTGCCCTCGCAATGAGGATTGCCAACATATCAACCACAATGTTAAAAAGCATCGGGGATAGAGGATCTCCCTGTCGAAGTCCCTTAAGTGTTTGAAAGTAATGACCTATGTCATCATTCACATGAATCCCAACACTTCAACCTTGAACAAATTGGGTCACCCAATTTCACCACTTAGGTGGAAAACCCTTGACTCTCAAAGCCTGTTGCAAAAAGGACCATTTGACCTTGTCGTAGGCCTTTTCAAAGTCAATTTTAAAGATGACTCCATCCATGTTTTTTCTATGCAGCTCATGAATTGTCTCATAAAGTACTACTACCCCTTCTAAGATATTCCTCCCCGGAATAAATGCGGACTGAGTTGGTTTAATAATAGTGTGAGTAATGCGGGTTACTCTATAAGTACCAACTTTTGTAAAAATCTTGAAGCTCACATTAAGCAAACATATTGGCCTGTACTGTTCAATCCTACAAGCATCTTATTTTTTTTGGCAGTAGGATGATGCCAAAGTTTAATCTAAATAGAGGCAACTCCCCTGATTGAAGTTGAGAAAACATGGCCATTAAGTCGAGCTTGATAACATCCCAAAATTTCTGGTAGAACTCCGCAGGAAACCCATATGGACCTGGAGCTTTATTTCTTTCCATTTGCATAATTGCATATTTTACTTCCTCCACTTCAAAATTTCTGGTTAAAATATTTCTTTGTTCTATTGAAAGCTGCGGAATATCCGCATTATTCTCCTCCACCCAGGAGAAGTGATTTTGTTCAGGCTCCCCAAACAATTTCTTATAATATTCAGAGATGAATACTTTCAAGTTGGCCTCTCCAACTATCGTACCTTCATCTTGCTCTAGTTGGAAAAAAATATTTTACGATGTTTTCCATTTGCAATCAAATGGAAGTATTTTGTATTATTTCTGCCATGTTTAATATATTTTACTTTAGCTCTTTGAGCCCATTTGGATTCCTCATCCCGTCTTAAAGAAGCAAGTCTCAAATCAGCCTCCCTCTTTGAAACCCGATCTGAATCACTCAAGGGGACCTGTTCCGCTTTGATATCGACCTCATCTTTTACTTTTTGTAGACGCTCTTTATCTAATTTGTATTTACCGCTTTGGTCTCTAGCCCAACCCCTTAGATATTTTATGTTGCCATCGTTCTACAGGAGTGTCCCCCATATGCGCGGATTCACACAAATCCTTGACCATTTCAAAAAAAACCTTCTTGTTTTAACCACGATAATTCGAAAGAGAATAACTTATTCCTACCCAAATGAGCAAGCGATCCCGTTTGAATTAGTAAAGGCGTATGATCAGACCCTGTCTGAGTTAACGCTCTTACAGAAACTAAAGGATATTTTTCTTCCCACTCGACACTAACAAGCACTCTATCAAGTTTCTCAACAGTTGGGACTGTCCTTCGACTTGCCCAAGTAAATTGTCGCCCCGAGAGAACTATTTCCCTCAGATCTAAGCTCTCGATAATAGCATTAAATATAGATGACCACCTTGGGTTGCAATTATTAATATTATTCTCCTCTTGTCGACGAATAATATTAAAATCCCCTCCCACCATCATTGGTAAAGACTCGGACTCATAAATTCGAACTAGTTCAGCTAGAAAGTCTAGCTTATTGGCATCTTGAGCGACACCATATACAGCCACCAAAGCCCATTCGAAACCATCATTTTTACATTTTAAATAAAATTTGCACAATAGTCCCCACAGACTACATTATTTATTACCAAACTAGCACAGATAAACCCCGCTAGAATTCCTCCAGACCGACCCTAGGGAGGTAAACATAACCAAGCGAAGTCTCTAGCCCCCGCAAGATGGTTCAATAAAGGAGACAAAAAATTCCCTCTTCCCGTTTCAGAAATAACAACAAAGTCAAGATGATGCTCCATAATAGCATCAATCACAGTATGGTGCTTAGCCTGATCACCAAAACCATCGCTGACAAGGGTATAGCTAATAGAGCCCGTTACTTGTGTACCCCTGAGGCCCGTTAAGCTAGGCCCAAGAATATTCGTAGTCGAAGTACGAGTCTGATACGTCTCCAACGTATCTATAATTTTTGATGCTCCATGCTTGTTTTTACACCATTTGCCTAATGTTTCGTTACACTTCGTGGCACTTTTATGCATTTTCCGGAACTAACCTATTAACAAGTTGCCACAGTGCCAGTTCCCTGTTTTCTGCTGTTTTTGTGTTTCAGAAGTGATACACAGGAAATATTCTCGGAATTGGACGAAACAAGTTCCTGAAGTCTTATTTTACCCGGAAGCTTCCAGAGATCCGAAGAGGAGTAGGAGGGGGCCACAGGGGCCCCACACACCAGGCTGGCGCGGCCAGGGCCTAGGCCACGCCGCCATGGTGTGAGGCCGCCTGGCTCCACCTCTGACATCGCCCCTTCGCCTATAAAGACCCCCCGACAGAAAAAACCTAAGTACCCGATCACTTTTCCAGAACACATCGCGATCCGCCGCCGCCGTTGACCCGAAGATCGGGAGGGTCCAGAAGCTCTTCCTGACACCCTGCCGGAGAGGGGAATCGCCACCGGAGGTCTTCTTCATCGCCATGCTTGCCTCCGGAGCGATGAGTGAGTAGTCTACCTTAGACTATGGGTCCATAGCAGTAGCTAGATGGTTGTCTTCTCCACCATGTGCTTAATGTTTAGATCTCATGAGCTGCCCTACATGATTGAGATCACCGTTATGTAATTCTACATGTTTGGTTTGTTGGGATCCGATGAATATTGGTGTTATGATTGAGTTGCTGTACTGAATTATATCTTATGTTATCTCTATGTTGTTTATGATCTTGCATGCTCTCCGTTGTTAGTAGCTATCTTGGCCGAGTAGTTGCTAGTGACTCCAAGAGGGGGTATTTATGCTCGATAGTGGGTTCATGCCTCTATTTAACCTGGGGGAGTGACAGAAACCTCTAAGGTTGTAGATGTGCTGTTGCTACTAGGGAGAAAACAACATTCATATGCTCAAGGGCATATGCTTTTTTTACATTACACACTTTGGTTCAAGCAAACCGGTGAGATTGACAACCTCATCGCAAGTTGGGAACAAAGTACTTGGTTGTGTTGTGTGCAGGTTCCGCGTTGCAGCTAGCAAGCAAAGTTTGGACGAGGCGCCATATATAAATTGTCCAAAGCTGTCGCAAACTAGCAAGCATCACCTTCAGTCGTTTGTCTCTCCTCTTCAAGATCGACATACGTTGGTTTCTTAACTGAGGGAAAACCAGCTGCTATACTCATCACACCTTCCTCTTGGGGTTCCCAACGGGCTGGTCATTCACCACGCACAAGGACCTTCGATCTCCCACATCATCTAGGAGCATCAGCTGTTTTTCTGGCGCCGTTGCCGGGGAGGAAGTAGAAGACTTCTGCGAGGGGAGTTTTCGCACACACATCCTTTACTTTGTTATAGTTTTGCTTTACTTTATTTATTTTACCTGGATAGTTTTATATCAAAAACCCAAAAAAATTAGAATCCTTGGTAGTTGTTTTTACTTGTTTACTTTAGTTTTGCTAAAATGGCCAATCCTGAAAACACCAAGTTGTGTGACTTTACTAGTATGAACAATAGTGATTTTATCTGCACTCCTATTGCACCACCTGCTCCTGCTGCAAACTTTTATGAGATTAAGCCTGCTTTGTTGAACCTTGTTATGAAAGAGCAATTTTCTGGTGCTAGTACTGAAGATGCTGCAGCTCATCTCAACAATTTTGTTGAGCTATGTGAGATGCAGAAATATAAGGATGTAGAAAGTGATATTATTAAGCTCAAGTTGTTTCCTTTTTCTTTGAGAGGAAAAGCTAAAGATTGGTTGTTGTCTTTGACTAAGAATAGTATTGATTCATGGCCTAAGTGTAAGGATGCTTTTATTGGTAGATACTATCCTCCTGCTAAGATTATATCTCTGCGTAGCAATATTATGAAGTTTACTCAGTTTGATAATGAACATGTTGCTCAAGGAACCTACTTGATTCAGCTGCTGGAGGCACTTTTATGTCGCTTACTTTGGGCGCCGCAACAAAGCTACTCGACAACATGATGGTAAATTATTCCGAATGGCACACCGAGAGAGCTCCACAAGGTAAGAAGGTAAATTTTGTTGAGGAAACCTCTTCCTTGAATGATAAGATTGATACCATTATGGCTATGCTTGCTAATGATAGGACTCATGTTGATCCTAATAATGTTCCTTTAGCCTCTTTGGTTGCTCAAGAAGAGCATGTTGATGTGAATTTCATTAGAAACAATAATTTTAACAACAATGCTTATAGGAACAATTTTGCTAGTAACAATTATAGGCCGTATCCTTCTACCAATGGTAATGGTTATGGTAACTCTTATGGTAACTCCTCCAACAACACTAGGGTTGTGCCCTCCGAGCTTGAGGTAATGCTCAAGTACTTCATCGGTAAGCAAACTGCTTTTAACAAGTCTGTTGAGGAAAAGTTAGGAAAAATTGATATTCTTGCTTCTAAAGTTGATAGCCTTGCTCATGATGTTGAACTTCTGAAATTAAAAGTGTTGCCTAATGAGGTAAAAGAGAACAATGTTTTTGCTACTGCTAATGCTATTCAAGTTAGAATTGATGAAAATATTAGATTGTTAGCGGAATTGTATGCCAGGTGGGAAAGAGAAGATGAGATGGCTAGAGAGATGAAGGTATGTACCATTACTACCTCTAATGATGTTGCTGCTAATGCTAGTGATCCTCCTACTTTGATTGGTGTAGAGAAAACTCCCACTCCTTGTGTTAAAAAGCCTAAAACTGCCAAAACTTTTTCTCAAAAGAGTGCTGAAATTTTTCGGAGTGTGGGAGATGATAGCTCTACTTCTTTTAATGATTTTGATGTTGATGGCTGCAATATATCTGAAGTAATTTTGTTCTTGCAAAAGCTTGCTTTGACTCCCAATGCTAGTTCCTTAAATATTGCGTTTACTAAGCATATTACCAATGCTCTCATGAAAATTAGGGATGAAAAGTTGAAGCAAAAAGCTTCTGTTCCCAAGAAGTTAGAAGATGGTTGGGAACCCATCATTGATATGAATGTTAATGGTTTTGATTGTCATGCTTTATGTGATCTAGGTGCTAGTATTTCTATCATGCCTAGAAAGATTTATGACATGCTTGATTTACCGCCTCTTGAAAAATGTTATTTTGATGTTCCTATTGCTGATGTTGCTAAGAAGAAACCTTTGGGAAGGATTAATGATGTTCGTATTGTGGTTAACAATAACCTTTTCTCGTTGATTTTCTTGTTATGGACGTTGAATGCCATGCTTCATGTCCTATTATTTTGGGAAGACCCTTTCTTCGAACTGTAGGTGCCATCATTGATATGAGGGAAGGCACTATCAAATATCAATTCCCACTAAAGAAAGGTATGGAACACTTCCCTAGGAAAAGAAAGAAATTATTTTTTGACTCTATTCTTAGAGCAAATTATGAGCTTGATGCTTCATCACTTGATATTACTTGATTCACAATTTTCTGCGCCTAGCTCAAAGGCGTTAAAGAAAAGCACTCTTGGGAGATAACCCAATATTTTCTTTTCAGTACTTTTTCTTTTATTTGAGTCTTGGAAGTCATTACTACTGTAATGACCGCTCCTTATCCTTTTTATTTCGTTTTTGTGCCAAAAGAAGCCTCTAATTCGAGTGAGGTAAAGATTTGGGGCTGTTGCTGTCCTGAAACTATTTTCGGTTCTGCACCGTAAAAATTCGTATAAATTCTCTGTATATCTTTTGGACCTGCGATTTCTTGTGCATATGCCCCAGGTTATATCCAAACTTTCGTTAGTTGAACACTTTTTGATTTGAGCAACAGAAAACCCCTCAAAAATTCGGCCTTTGTCAGCTGTTCTGTTTTGACAGATTTCTGCCAATATTTGTTTTTGCCACTTTATCGCTTTATTTTGAGTTCTTTTGATCATGGAACTCTTGTGGAAGTTGCTACAGTAGTATATACTTTATATGTGGTGGTTTTGGGTTGAAACCTAAAGCAAAAAGAGGTTGATTATATGTTATGCTTGCACTAATGTTGCTAATAGATTTGTGTTTAGTTTTGTATGAAGGAAGTTTTCAAGTGTAGGGATTGGAGAATGATGAGATGAGTTGAAGAATAGACAAAAGCTCAAGCTTGGGGATACCCATGCATCACCCCAAAAAATATCCAAGAAGTACAATCGTCAAAGCTTGGGGATGCCCCCGAGGCACCCCTTCTTCATCGGTAAAAATTAGGTCACCTTTCAAAACACTATATTTTTATTGCTTCATGCACTATGTGTTTTTCTTGGAGCGTCAGTTGTTTTAGTTTTCTTAGTTGGTTTTGTTTTGTTTTCTGCAATAAATGGTTGGACCCCAACAAATTTCCTTTGGAGGAGATGTACTCGTTTTCATTTGCAAAGAACACTCCGTTTTTCATTCTTACAATTTCACCGGGTGTTCTTCTTTTTCTGCTACTGCTTTTGATTTTCATTTTCGCCTTGATTTGCGTTCAGACCTTGTCATATCTTTTCATCAAGGTGTATTTTTTCCTCTGATCTTTATTGGTATTCATCAAAAGAGGTGTCTTTAAAAATTTCAAATGGTGTTGGAAAAGAGAAAAAGCTTTATGCAAAATAGTGGTACAAGAAGGAGCTTGTGTAGACTGTGGCTTAGGCTTTTTCATGTCATGCTTGATGTCTTTTTGATAGTATGCTTAGTGGTTTTGCTGTAGCATGACTTGTCTCAAATAACTGGGATTGCTTAATGAGCCTTTGAAAAATCATGCGTTGTTTTTAATTATTTGGAAGCATTATTTTGGTTTTCTCCTTGATGCTTTATTTGGGTTGACTTGGCGCATGCTCACACATGTTAGACTCTTACAAAGTCGCCAATAGCCTCTATGATCATTTAGTTTTTGACTTTTGATGCCATCCTATGCTTCTTTCAATGTCGCTTTGTCGCTTTGCATGATTATGGCCATTATTGCTCTCTTAGTTGGTCGCTCCCAGTCTTTTGCTAGCCCTCGCCTTGTACTGAGTATGAGCTCTACTCGTGCATCCAACTCCTAAAAGCCAAAGTTTTCCAAAGTGTCCACCATACATACCTACTAGCAATTTGCTATTCCAAGTAAATTTGACTTGCTTTTATTTTCTCTTCAAATTAAACTCTTACCAGTGTTATGCGAAATTCGGTCAGTAAAGCTCTCACGAATCGGAAGGCACATTTTACTTTTTCCTGTTCTTAAAAATTTGACATTGTGGTCTCTTAAGTTGAGTTGTTATGCTTGCAAGTTGTAAGTTGGAGACTAGCCCAGCCATGCAGTCATGGGCAAGCTTTCAACATTGCACTTCTTATTTGAGTTGATATCGTGATATTTTGTTTATGGATGCCCGCGGTGTGAAATGAATTGGGAATCTTGTGGGGATCATGGAGTTTTTATATGTGTTAGGGAAACACCGGGCCGCCAATCTAAGCCATGCATAATTCATGGTGGAAATTTGTAGCATACCCATGGTGAACATTCAACGACGCATCTCACAATAAAAAGCTAAACAAATGGCAAATAAAAGAGATGTCGAGTTGTTCATTGTCTGCTTGTCCTGTCATTTTGGTGTGGGCTTATTCCATGTCATCGGGCACGGAGGTACCCCATTGGCGGTTCTCAATGATATGCATATATTTACAATGACAAGAGCCTTGCTTGGGACTCTAAGTAAAGTAGCATGAGGTTTGGGTACTCGTATTCACGGGACACGAGGTTTTCAATTTATGATTTGTCAAGCATATGCATCATAATTGTTCTCGCATTAACTTTAACCATTCAAGATGCTTATGATGGGGGCAATGAGAGCTCAAAGCCGGTAAGTACCATAATTTTTGAAGGTTATAAAACTTGCAATCACTGCTTCCCTCTGCAAAGGGCCTTTCTTCTACTTTTATGTTGAGTCACCACCTTCTTTCTTTATGCACCATTAAGAGAGCATAGTTGTCATTCTTAGTATAATGTGCATTGTCCCAAAGTTTTCATTGATTGATTCATATTGTTGGTTTCACTTGTTCTTAAATTATTTGTATCTAGTCGCCCTCTTAAACTTGAAGGTGTCCTATGCATTTATGTTTTGCTCTCTTTGAAGGACAAGCTAAAAACCATTTGTATGTTTTTCCTTATGATTTGAACACACGTTTGACTTTCATTGTTTCATTTTCATGATCTTTTGTTTGTGTTCATTTGCATGTTTACAACATGGTTGCTAAGTTTCTTATTGTCAAGATTATATCTTCATGCCCATGTTTTAAGTTCTTATGATCCCAGCTCACAAATGCTTACATATATGATCAAGATTGTGTAGGTGCATGTCACCTCAAAAATTATTCTTTTGTTATCACTTACCTACTCAAGGACGAGCAGGAGTTAAGCTTGGGGATGCTTGATAGGTCTCCAACGTATCTATAATTTTTTATGCTCCATGTTTGTTTTTACACCATTTGCCTAATGTTTCGTTACACTTCGTGGCACTTTTATGCATTTTCCGGAACTAACCTATTAACAAGTTGCCACAGTGCCAGTTTCCTGTTTTCTGCTGTTTTTGTGTTTCAGAAGTGATACACAAGAAATATTCTCGGAATTGGACGAAACAAGTTCCTAAAGTCTTATTTTACCCAGAAGCTTCCAGAGATCCGAAGAGGAGTAGGAGGGGGGCCACAGGGGCCCCACACACTAGGCTGGCGCGGCCAGGCCCTGGGCCGCACCGCCATGGTGTGAGGCCGCCTGGCTCCACCTCTGACATCGCCCCTTCGCCTATAAAGACCCCCCGACGGAAAAAACCTAAGTACCCAATCACTTTTCCAGAACACATCGCGATCCGCCGCCGCCGTCGACCCAAAGATCGGGAGGGTCCAGAAGCTCTTCCCGGCACCCTGCCGGAGAGGGGAATCGCCACCGGAGGTCTTCTTCATCGCCATGCTTGCCTCCGGAGCGATGAGTGAGTAGTCTACCTTGGACTATGGGTCCATAGTAGTAGCTATATGGTTGTCTTCTCCACCATGTGCTTCATGTTTAGATCTCATGAGCTACTCTACATGATTGAGATCGCCGTTATGTAATTCTACATGTTTGGTTTGTTGGGATCCGATGAATATTGGTGTTATGATTGAGTTGTTGTACTGAATTATATCTTATGTTATCTCTATGTTGTTTATGATCTTGCATGCTCTCCGTTGTTAGTAGCTATCTTGGCCGAGTAGTTGCTAGTGACTCCAAGAGGGGGTATTTATGCTCGATAGTGGGTTCATGCCTCTATTTAACTTGGGGGAGTGACAGAAACCTCTAAGGTTGTAGATGTGATGTTGCTACTAGGGAGAAAACAACATTCATATGCTCAAGGGCATATGCTTTGTTTACATTACACACTTTGCTTAATGCAATTATCTGTTGTTCGCAACTTAATACTCATGGGGTGTTCGGATTGATATCCCCAGGAGTGGATTATTAGTCATAGATGCAGTTGGATGGCGGTCTATGTATTTTGTTGTAATGCCTAGAGTAAATCTCATAGTGATCTTCTTGACATATCACGTTTATCTTTATTCTATCAATTGCCCAACTGTAATTTGTTTACCCAGCATGTGTTATTTATCTTATGGAGAGACACCACTAGTGAACTGTGGACCCCGGTCCTATTTCCATTATATTGCTATCACCTGTTTACTTTACTCGCATACTCTATTGTTTTCCACTCGATACGCTCATAACCTTTGTTTCAAGCAAACCGGTGAGATTGACAACCTCATCGCAAGTTGGGAACAAAGTACTTGGTTGTGTTGTGTGCAGGTTCCGCGTTGCAGCTAGCAAGCAAAGCTTGGACGAGGCGCCATATATAAATTGTCCGAAGCTGTCGCAAACTAGCAAGCATCACCTTCAGTCGTTTGTCTCTCCTCTTCAAGATCGACATACCTTGGTTTCTTAACTGAGAGAAAACTAGCTGCTATACTCATCACACCTTCCTCTTGGGGTTCCCAACGGGCTGGTCATTCACCACGCACAAGGACCTTCGATCTCCCACATCATCTAGGAGCATCAGAGTCCATGTCGTATACAGACATTGTAATATGTATCGGACCCGACCGGTTCCTTGAGACCTGGGCACCTATATATAGGGGCCAGGAGAGGCCGGATAGGGACAGATTGAGAGTAAGCCAAGTTTATCACCATGTTTATTCTCGATACACGCCTTGTTTGACTGATCTTTATCTTCGAGTTCATCCGACGCCCAATTCCCCCGATCCTAAGTCCTTCATCTAGGACATTTGTCGAGTTAACCCTCGTCAATCGCTATTCTAGATGGAGGCATTCATTTTTTTATAGATTATTAAGTTTTTTAAGCCTAGTGCTCCTCCTAACCGAGACCTTGATATCTTTACCCTTTTTTGTTGTTTTTCCCTTTTTGGCCCTAAGACCAATCAGAGAAATATCTAAATTCTCCTCCATATGCGTCTCAGCCTCATCAAAAAGATCTCCACACAAATTGGAAGCTCTAGAAATTACCATGCTATTATCAACAGAATCAGATGTACTGCCCAAATTATTTTTTAAGAAAACAACCCTATGGCCCCTTTCAAGATTTTTAATGATGTTAATAGACTCAATGCGCCTATCATTTGAATGACCCAAAGAAACCCCCAACTTGCTAGCTCTATGTATGATAACATCATCGGAAAGTGATAGGAGTGATAATTTAGATTGAAACTTTAAATTAGTACCTGGGGATATCATGATGTTCTTCTTGTTGGTTAGAGAGACAACTCTCTCCATTTGGGTTGCATCAGCATTTGACTGAGCCCGAACCCTCTCACTCGATCAAGGTGCCATCACCGCCGGGTCCTGGATCCCCCCAAACACCACAACCTCCTCCCTCGAGAAGCTGTCCAGCGTAGTCGTCGACCTCCCCTTGATCACTGGAGTTACCGGAGCAGCCTTCTCCACCCGAAAACTCGTGGTCATTTCATGCATAGCCTCAGCAGCAGCCATCACCAGAGCACCCCCTGGTGTTTGAGACGAAGTGGAAGGGGAAACCGGGGATGCCGGAATCATAGCAGTAGAAACCAGGCTATTTTGGGCTGAGGCAGGAGTAGTCTGGGCACCCATTGAATCCTCATCCCTACCTGAGTCTAACACCTCGGTGTCCAACCTCTCAGCGGAGCCAATATGACCATCCTTCAATCCCCCATCCAACCTCACAGAGCCATGTTCCCCAGCAGAACACGTCGAGCTTTCCTCTTCTCCGGCAACCATAGCGGAGATTTCCACAAGTTCTTCTATCGCGGCAGAGAAACCATCTGTATTCTCTGCCCTGGCAACCTCTGCAACATGAAATTCTGTCGGAGCACCCTCTCCAACCACTTTAGACAAAGTTTGCACCGCAGATTTTGGTGCATAAAGATTACTCAAATATCTCTTGGCCTCCACTATTTCACGCTGCAATTTTGGGGAGAAGGAGACACCCACCTTCTTCTAATACCCATCGGCTCCCGATGATGGTGCCGCGATAGGATTCGTTGACGTACTCCCATTAGGGGCTGAACTTCTAGTACCTTGGCTAGCATCAATATTATGATTTTTAGCAGACTTGTTCCCATGACCATTGTCGTTTCCTCCTTGATCATCATCAAGGTTATTTTGATTTTTAACAGTATTATCCTCAAGCATGGGGTCCTCCTCATCGTCAACCTCTACCTCGAATGTCAACTCGTACAACCCGTCACCCACATAAACGCTCATTTTATCCGAAATCCTCTCTGGATCAATACAACCAATTCTAATTTGGAGCACACCATGTTCTCTAGTAAATGGCATATCAACTTTCAATGTTTTCCCAAATAAGGAGCCTATACTCCACAAAGCTAAAAAAAATCACCCTTTCGCCTTGGTGGAATGCCTGTAACATAAATCCACACCTTGGGTAGACTAGCTGTAGGCTTGAATGAGGGTAAACAATGATCTACCTTCATCTGAATCTGAGTACCCAGGACCAAGAAAGTTTGGAACACTTGCATCCTTTCTAGCTCCATCTTTGTCGGGAAGGTTACCTTGAACACATTATGCCCCACTTGTTTAATCTCCCGATGGAAATCATCAGAAGGCACCAACCTTCTTAGTTGGGCCACAATCTCAGGGGTGGAGAGCTCCCCACCCGTAACCGACAAAATGCCAACTCTTGTGCTTTCCAATTTCGGTTTATACGACTTTGTGATTGGACACTCAAAGAACAACAGTTTTTCATCTGCATACCCATGCACAATAATCTGAGGCTTTAGTGCATCTAGCAGAGGGCAGTCATCAGATTTATGATCAGCAGGCTCACAATAGTCACATAAAATAGCACTACAATCAAAAAAGAAGTGCCCTGGCTTAGCACATCTATAACAATTTTCTTTTTTAGCCTTTTTGTTTGAGATAGCTGCCACTGGCCTCTCATTTGCTGCCTCTAAAGCAATAAAACCATTACCTTGACCATCAGGCCACTACCCTTGGTTTCCAGATCCTTGAACCCTTGCATTGGGATATTGAAAAGGGATGGCCGCACCCACCCTATTCTGATTATGATGCACAACATCCCTATTCTCAGAGCTTGCATCCTGCACTCTTCCAGTGCCTCTGGGAACGGAGTTAAACCTGTTGCTTCCAACATTGTTTGGCCTCTTGAAGTATTTGAACCCTCCCATGCGGTAATTCACACGACGCGCAGCCGTCGTATTGGATCCAGACCCAACATTGAAGGAGCTTTGCGTAACCTGGCCAATAGGTGGGAAACTTGATTGGTCGCGTTGATCAGACCTCAGCGACGCACCTTGAGTCCCGATGACCCCCCGGGGACCCATATTGATCCCGAAACCAGCATTATTAGTCGGCATAGAATTTGCCTGAAAACCAATCATCGGCTGAAACCCTTGCACGGGAAAACCACTGCCACCAGTCTGAGGAATCGGGAAAGCAGCATTTCCTCCCACGGCAGCCCCTCCACTCGATGATGTGCCACTTCCGCTGGCCTCCAATGCATTAGAGGTACCTCTCTGAAAGGAGAAATTGATCGGCCTCCCTGCACCCCCTTGATCCTGACCCTGAGCTGCCCCGAAGGTTCCTCGCCCTCGGGGAAACATGGCCAGAATTGATGGAGCACGTACAGCCGGGGCAGAGGCTGTTTTCCAGCACCAGTGGAACCCTAGCAGGCGTCTAACACACCGTGATGGAAGTTTTGGCGATACGGGACGCCACCATCCCACTTATTACACGCATCAGTCCTCCACCTATGTGGGCTTTCGATGCTTTGGGCCAGACCAGACGGCTTCCGGCCTGATACGTTAGTTTCGCGGCCGTTATTGAAATTGAAAGATGATCGGCGTCGTCGACCAGCCTTCGCCGGGGACAAAGCCGGAGATGGTCCTCCACGCCGGCGTCGTCGACAAACTGTGATCCATTCCTTTGCCTCGATTATATTCCCTAGCGGGACAGAACTCGGTTCCAAAACCGGGATATTAAGATTTGAACGCCAGAACGCTCGGACTTGAGGGTCATTGGATTTCTGGTCTCCGGCCCTTGCCATAGTACCATCGTCCTCCCCGTCAGAGAGAGACTCCAAAACATTTGATCCATACCTTTGCTGCTCCATCTTCTTCCTCCGCCTCTCCTCTATACCATCAGAGGAAACAAGCAGCGATCGGCACGGATCCGGCGACAGAGAACGACATGCAGTACTCCGGTGAGCGGCCATAGGCGTGCCTGCAGGGGATTCGTCCTAGGAGGACGATTCCACATCCAGCGCCCAGAAGCGCCCCGAGATCGCCTCCAGCGGAGCCCTCCGCATTTTCGGTATTATCAGTAGCTATAGCACAGCGTATCATTAATTTCATGATCCTCGTAGAAATAATTATCTTAGCAAAAAGCTAGCCAAACCATTATGTCGAGCCGCATCTATGAATAGTGGGCACCTTGCTAGAACTTTGACATGATCTATGATCAGAGATGTAAATCGTCTAGGCGGCTCAAGCTGAGGCCAGTGCCTTATAGCCAGAAAAATAGTAGGCAAGGAACCTGCAACCAAGAAAGAGGATAACATGACCAGAAGATTGGCAAATTGTAGTCAGTATCTAACGACTATGATAATAATAAATTAATAAAATCAATAGTTTAAGTATCGACTAAAAAATAAATCTTCCCATCTGGGATACAGAGCGTGACCACGCGGCGGCGGGCAAATCAGCTCGGGGAGACAGAGCGTGGCGTCGGGGCGGCGGCTCTGATCCGCAGCTGGGTGAAGGTGGAGTAGCTAGGAATAGGATGCACAGCGGCGGATCAATCCGTCGGGATTCTTTGCATTTTTTGGAAAATAATTTGGTAGATTTTGTACGGAATGAATCGCACTTATACCAAATTTATCTCCGGCAAATCAGAATTTGCTTCCACAAATCTCATCGGACGCTATGGGAAAACAGATTTGTGTTGCCCGCCTGGAGCCCTGGAGGATCACGACTCGAAGACTCGATCAGGAGAAGAGTATGATCACGCCGACGATGACGGAACTCGATCCGAGTCGACCGAGTTAAGGAGCGCAGATTTTTAGCGGGATTCACACAGCCGTTTCCTGGCAAAATCTCTGCAACCGAGAGCGTGATTTCGATCCCTGGATTTTCTCCCGGCGGAGGCTCGGGACTGGAGCAGAGCAGTCGGCGGCATTGTTTTCTCAAAGTTCATCTGCAGGTCCAGCTCCTCTTCCTTGTCCCAATTATCTCTTAACTTTCCGATTGAAACACCGTGTCAAAGCCCAATTCCTCTTCCTAGACAAATCCTTTCAACCTCCCCGCTGAAACCCCGACATTATTTTGACGGACCTCCCCATTACCAAAACATCGACAGCTTCTTCCCGGACCCTCCGTAGCTAAGCCATTACAGGTGGATCAAACGAGTTGCCTGTGGTTGTCTGTCACCCTGAGTTTTGAACATCGTGATCTGTTTCTTAATACCAAAATAAGAAACTCTACCTTTTTAATTTCAGGTATGCGATGATGATCAACCGTACAGTATGCAGAAAAACATCCTCAAACCGTATCAATGGGAAACCAATCTATAAGAAAACGAGGACAAACGTTAAACTGGAAGACCTTCCTCAGGTATGTCAAATTTTCTTTCCGGTGTTAATTCTAGTATACATGGGATTTCTAATCTTGAGGGATTTTGACGCAGGATCTGCTGTGCACCATTGTATCAAAGTTGCCTGCTAAAGAGGCTTCAAGAGCTAGTGTTCTATCAAGCAATTGGAGATATATCTGCAGTATTTGCTTCTACAAATTATGTTTCACTGGTGCTGCAGGGTGTTGCCGTGACTGTTTTGAAAGAAATCACTACCTCCAATACATGCAGAAATTCATAAATAATGTCAATACAGTCGTGCAGAAGTGTCATGGCAAGTTAATTGAAATATTCAATATCAAATTCGAGTTTGACACAATGCTGGTTGACCATCTAAATAAATGGGTTAGTTTTGCGGTATCCTCACGAGCAAAGAGCATAGCTGTTTATTTATGTCCTATTAACAAGAGACGCACAGATGTTGATCGCTACGTATTTCCCTTTCACCTATTGGATAGTGGAAGTAACATGTCTCATCTACAGTGTATACAGCTAGCTTTGTATCTTTCAGACCACCATCTGAATTCAGAGGTTTCCCAAGCCTGAGAAAGCTTGACTTGGAGTTTGTGCATATCACTGTAAAGGATCTTGACATTATATTGTCCAATTGCTGCAATCTTGGATGGCTGAGCTTAGTCAGATGCTACCTGAATGGCGAACTAAAGTTGGTTCGTCAGTTGTCCCATCTTCGACACCTAACAGTTGTATACTGTAAGGTGACCAGGATAGAACTTCATGTTAAGAAGCTCGTTACCTTTGTATACTTTGGGCCCATTTTTCCTATTGTCATTAATCAAGATTCTAAGCTTGAAAATGTGCATATACGTTTCAGCAAGACAAGTTTTCGAGATGCTGCCAGTTTACTCATCAATGCTATTCCAAGGGTTCAAAATCTGACATTAGCAATTTTGGGCCTAGAGGTTTTTTCCTGGATTGCCATTGAGGTTACAATTAAATTTATGTCACATCATCTTGCTTATCACATTTTTTGTTTGTCTTGTAGAAGGAATCACTGCTGAATAGCCCAGGCAAGTTGTCCCATCTTAGGTGCTTACACTTGGTAATGGGATTACAAGCTGAAGATAGCGAAAAGCTTTCTAGTATAGTTTCCATTCTGAGGACAGCTCCGCTTATTGAGAAGTTAGAGATCGGCGTAAGTGCTTTTCTTGATTCTTATGTTCCATCACACTCTATTTGCTTTCAGCGCCTACCTTTTCTGTTCGTGGTAGCCTGCTTTTCACTTCTTGTTCGGGGAATGGCTTTAACTGTTTATGTCATAGGCAATTAAGTACACATACCGTCCTATATTTCTAATCATATATACTACCATCTTTAACTCTTGCAGTTTTCTCTTCATACTCACATTTGTTTTGCGAACAAGGGTGGTTTGGGCAAGCAGCACCTTCAGCGGTGTGAATATAAGTATCTGAAGAGTGTGCATATGACATCATATAAAGGAGCCAGAGGTCAACTTGAATTTCTTCTGCATGTTGTGAAAAATGCCCCTGCGCTAGAGGAATTAATTGTGGACACTGCTATAAGGGGATACGAACATGGATACGCAGGCTTATATTGCAGAGCAAAATCATGCTCTGAACGCGTTGCGCAGCATGCTAGATCTTCTCTCAGTGGAAAACTTTCATCAAAGGTGAAGCTTTGTGTTATGTAGGGAGGGCTGCCAGTAAACAAGTTTGGGTGATTGTACTGTTAAGGAGTATTAGTATTGGTCTAGGTCTTTAGGAGTCCGTATTTATTTAGAGTTATTATTCTTGTACTCCAAGTCAGATGTTCTATATATTGTAGCCTTTGGCCCCCAGATAATACAAGTTGCTATTTGTCTAACATGGTATCAGAGCCCGGTTAGGGTTAACCCATGCTCACAACTTCCATGCTGCAAATACAGATCGATTTTTTTTCGTTCTCATCGCCACGAGCGATTCATCTTGTTCCCGATGGATCTTCTTCCGCTGCCTTTTCTGGCACCGATCTGCCACGCCAGCGTCGTTTGTGTTGTCGCTGTGGTGCTCTTCTCCACCACGTGCTCCTCCTCCTCCTTCCCCGATGTTAGAGCATGTCTAACAGACCCCCTATTTTTCTGCCCCGTAAAACGCGAGTAGAGGGCCCTGTATTCACTTTTCATCGGCTGAAAACTCGTCCGAGCTAGCAGTCCCCGTATCCCCACCCCGTAAACTGTTTTACGGGGTGGGGATACGGGGACTGCTAGCTCGGACGAGTTTCCAACCCCTCAAAACAGGGTTTTAGACAAATTGGATATTATAACATCCACATTGAATAAAAGTTATAAATCACACAATAATCATCATAATTATTACAATAATATTTTTCGGAACTGCCAACAAATGTTCTAATGAAAGAATTAAACAAATAACAAATGTTCCCGCAATCAAACAATCAAGATAACTAAATTGACACACATACAACAATAGGAAATGAATGTAAAAACTCATTGGCCATGCAACTGCCAGTGGTGATCAATCAGATCTTGGGTGAGCTGGTGATGAGTCTTCGCATTTTCAATGCTGCGATGAGCTGTAAGAAAACCTTCAAGCCGATCAGGGTTCCGCTGGGGCTGCACTCGGGTGCCAACATTGTCATAGAAACATGGCAAGTTCAACCCTCTCTCATCTTCAATGATCATGTTGTGAAGAATCACACAACATGTCATGATTTCAATAAGAGTTTCCTTGTCCCAAAACCTTGCAGGACCCTGGACAATGGCAAACCTTGCTTGCAAAACACCAAAAGCTCTCTCAATGTCCTTGCGGCATGCCTCTTGATTTTTGGTGAACCAAGCTTCTTTTCTTGTCAAAGGCCTATCCTTTTTCTCTTTAATGGACTTGACAAGAGTTGCGTAGTTAGGGTAAATACATTCTGTGAGATAGTACCCCATGGTGTATTCATTGTTCATAACTTTGTAGTTACAAATTGGAGCTTGAAGTAATCGCAATTTGCCTCACAATTTAAGACAATTCTCTCGAACAAACTCCTACGCATTCGATACCTTCTACGGAAGAGGCGGGGAGGATAGGTCGGTACCTCGGCAAAATAGTCTTGCATCAGCTGTTCATGGCCGAGTGCGCGGTTCCGCGGAATGCACACACGCCCCATAGTGGATCCTTTTCTCTGATCCAACTGCTTGGCGCAGTCCTCCATTTGCTTCATGCCGAACAGGACCAGCATCACCTCCATGTCGTCGTCGTTTAGCACCTCGTCGAGGTCCGAATCGTCGGAATCCGACGAGGACCAATCGGTCGTCGAATCCACCAAATCCTCCATATGCACATCCTCCATATGCACATCCTCCAAAGCCATCTACCACCGTGATGCATAGATCAACCTCCAAACACATCGATTGTACCGGCGAAAACGAAGAGGAATGTGGCGGGAGCACTCACCGAGGGCGCGCGGATCTCCGGCGGCAGTGCGGCGGGCGTGGACGCGCGGGTGGCGGAGGGGCCCGGTGCAGCACGGTGCGGCTCGACGGGCGGCGGAGGGGCCTGGATCTGAAGGTTTTCCGGCGGCAGCGCACGGGTGGCTACGGCGGCGGCGAGGAGGAAAACGGATGCGAAATCTGAAATTTCCGCGCGCCCTAGCTAAAATGGGATGCAGGTTTTGCCCTCTATTCCCCTTCCCACCCCGCACAAGTAGGGGGCGAAGAGCCGCCCCGTAGCCAAAACTGCAAAAATTCGATACGAGGGGCTGATTTACGGGGCCTGCTAGACGGCCGGGTAGAGCTCTACCCCGTATATCGGCGGTTATTTTACGGGTTTGGGCCTTTTAGGGGGTCTGTTAGACATGCTCTTAGGTTCCTGTCCTGGCCGCATCGCTTGTCTGCCTATTGGATGTCTCCAACCTGTCCCGGCTGTCCAGATCGAAGAGGTCGGGTTGGTACTGCACCTGTTGGCTCTTCGACGGTTCCACATCTCCGTGGCCGCTGCCGGATTCCGAGCCCGCCCATTCTCTAGATCGAGGCCACCCTCCTAATCGCTACTCGCCATCGGCTGCTCCGCCTCCCGTGTGGTTGTTTCCGATAGGTGGTGCTGGCTTTGGTTGGTGTTGACCCGCTGCTAGTGCTAGCGCTGCTGCGTGTGCTTGCTGTTGGGCTGCCTGCTGGGCCGACTGCTCTCAGATTCGTTCAGCTAAAAAAAAGTGTGTCATGTGTCATGTCATCATTTGGTATCGTCTTCTTCTTCACTCTCCGGTGATTTTCGATGGTGTCCGCTACGACTTTATCTTGTTTGTGTGTCTTCTTTTTCTGCTGCGTCCACCAAGTTCGCTATTCTTTTGTGTCTCTTATGTCATGCGAGTCCACTATACCTTCATCGTCAGCTTGTTTCTTCGGCCCTGGCCCTTTATGGATTTCTGTGGCTTGTTTTGCATTGTCGATCTACGCCCATTCTCCTTGTCGTCTAGTTTGTTTTGCTAACGATTTCTTTGGGCTATGATTTCTCCGTGCTATGCTTGATTCTCTTGACATGCCATCTTTTGACAGCCATCTTCTTCTTATGGGTGTGTGTCTTTCTCTGATCCGCCGTCTATTGCATTGTCATTGATCTACGCATTTATTTTGTCGTTGAGCTTCTATGGCTGTGGGCTTCTGTGCTATGATCTTTTGTGACATGTTGTTCTTCCTCTAGCCGTCTTCTGGCTTGTGACGATCTCTTCTTCGATCGATTGTGGCTTGACTCTACAGGTTCTGAAGACTCTTTATGCTATGACGACACTCAAGATGCGGATTTTGGATTATCATTTTTTATAGTTTTGCCTTTCTTCAAATGCAATGCTATGGCATACGCTTTGCATTTGAGGGGGGTGTTAAGGAGTATTAGTATTGGTCTAGGTCTCTAGGAGTCTGTATTTGTTTAGAGTTATTATTCTTGTACTCCAAGTCAGATGTACTACATATTGTGGCCTTTGGTCCCCAGATAATACAAGTTGCTATTTGTCTAACATGTACAAGGGCTATTAGATGTGTGGCTGTTTTCTGTTGAAATATTGCTCCACCTTCCCCTCAAAATAAAATAAATTGTGCCACCTGTATGTAAGTCTTTGAGAAATATTTGTGAATGAAACATAAGTTCAACGCGGGCATATGGAGCCTTAGGAGAAGCCTCGCCCATGGAACATCAAGTTGCTTCAACCTTTATCTAAATTTAGGGGCACGCTGTAATATCCCAGGATTAGTGGTCACAAAATAGAGGCACAGATGTGTGCATTGCATTCATACATAAGAAAATCTGGGTAATTTTCGCGTATTTAATTAAAACATATCAAATTGATTGGAGTTTCACTTGAGTTGATGGAATTGAAGTAGCTCATCAACTAGAGCACGATGAATTTCAACATGTCCTTTGTTAAAAACTTGTTTTGGGAAGAGAAAACAACAATGTTTTTATGAGAGTAAAGTGAGGTACAACAATAACACTACCACATCATCTTATGAACCAATACCTATATATACCATGATCATCATGGTATCCATCAAACTAAAATCCATGAACTCTATCTACCATAAAGTAATTCAATACAAGTCTTATTTTCAAATCCTTATCTATCTTTTATTCTCAAATATCCAAATCTATTCTTCTTCTGGACAAGAAGAGAGAAACTATATCCATTTAGAGTTATTCTTATCCCATAAGATAGAACCCTAGGATATAATTAAGAAACTCAGAAGTAGGAGAGACTAACCCAATACCAAAGTAATCAGAAGAGTAATACCAACTTTAGGTGAGTTGTAAACCACAAGGAGATTAGAACCATCCTTAGGAAGTATACCTAGTACCTAGACTTATGTATTTAAGAAGTGGAATTAGATCCTATATGAATAACACAAAGAGGAGATTATATTCTTAATCTCTAAAGGTAGATCCAACCAAGAATTGATGCCTAGAGAAGAGGAGTAGATTTTAAACAAGGATTAACCATCAGGTGGAATATGGATTATAAGTAGTATAGTATCTTAACCCTAGAAGTCAACATCTAGGAGATGTCATTAATTGGATTGGATTGACTAGGAACTCAAGGAGGAGTATTGGTGAGAACCTTGAGCATAACACCTTTAGAAGAAGTATGAAGGAAGTGTAATGGAGAACCCTAAGGAAGTTGAGATGACCAACCTCTGGATAATGTGCCCATGAGGAGTATTTAAAGATATGAATGTTATCTCTAATAGAAGTTTTGGAAAGGCTTTAGTATCAAGATTAAAACATGGATTTAGGATGAGGAGTTGATGAAGGAAATAAAATAGATTCTTTATGAGAGTTGATGAAGAAGATAGATGATCATGTTTAATACATGATTATGCCTGTTGATGGAAGGTATTTAGACTATCTATGAACTCTAGTGTGATAAGTAGAGATCATCCTAAAACTAAGAGTGGAGTAGGAACCCAACTTGATCATACGTCACTTAGGAGATACCCATCCTATGGAAGCAATATGGGAAACCTTGATCTATGTACATGCTCCCATTAAGTAGATCAACTGGATATAGGTTGAGCATATCCTAAGCCTTAACCTAGAATCTTATTTAGGCTAGAGCTTATGTTACATTGATCCCATTTTAGGATTATGCACTATTTCTGGAATGAGGGTAGTACCATGTCATCAGAATCCAAACCCTTTTTCCCATCGATATAGCTTATGCATCACTTGTGATCATAAGCAAACCATACAATCTTGTCATACCTTTAACCCAATAATGGTTTCCAAGTAACAATCTCGCTAATAGGAACCAGTCCAATACCAAGTAGACCACTCACCTCATGTTATATATATGGGCCTCGGTTAAACAAAGCTTAGGATAAAGGGGCCACAGGTCAACTTGAATTTCTTCTGCATGTTGTGGAAAATGCCCCTGCGCTGGAGGAATTAATTGTGGACACTGCTATAAGGGGATACGAACATGGATACGCAGGCTTACATTGCAGAGCAAAATAATGCTCTGAGCGCGTTGCGCAGCATGCTAGATCTTCTCTCAGTGGAAAACTTTCATCAAAGGTGAAGCTTTGTGTTATGTAGGGTGGGCTGCCAGTAAACAAGTTTGGGTGATTGTACAAGGGCTGTTAGATGTGTGGCTGTTTTTATTGAAATATTGCTTCACCTTCCCCTCAAAATAAAATAAATTGCACCACCTGTATGTGAGGCTGTGAGAAATATTTGTGAATGAAACATAAGTTCAACGCAGGCATATGGAGCCTTAGGAGAAGCCTCGCCCATGGAACATCAAGTTGCTTCAACCTTTATCTAAACTAGCTTTAGGGGTGCGCGGACCCTGTCGTTCACACCGTAGAACCCTTTTAATTAAGCTTGGATCATGTTTACACATATTATTCTAACCAACCAAATATCAGGGATGGTAACACATGATGTGGCAAAAAGAAACAAAACAATATAACAAAAGGGAAAATACATCGATGCTGTGGGGTGCCTAGCACATGGGACATCTAAAAAAAATTAATGGAAGGTTAAAAAAAATCAAACATTTTAGGAACCAAAGATGATCAAGTATTATACTTGTATAAAAATATGTCATGGGGTAATTAATAGCATTGCACCTTAGGTATAAAAGACAAAATCGACATGCCAATATCCATGTAATATTCACGCTATATTCGTCATAGATTTTTTTTCTATGGCTAGGATACGTTGGGAATTATTTCAAACCCAATCATTTTTATACTAGTACAATGCTTGATCATCTTTTGTTTCCAAGAGGTTTTGGTTTTTTGTTAAATTTTAAAATTCCTATGAATTTTGGGGTTATAGGGTGCTAGGCACTTGATAGTCAAAAGTCTGCATCCTAACAGAAGAGGCTATGAAGTATAAACAACCCTTCAGGTACTTCACGATTGTGAAAACATTTTTTTAGATACAACCTTGCTTCAGAGTAATAGGAGTTTATCCTCATCTGCTCCAGAACTTTGCTTGTGTGTTAAGTCTAAACCCTCTATCCTGAAAGTTCACCAGGACGAGCTCACTTTCCCCCTTTTCTTCTCTCTCCTTGCTACAATTCCTTGAGAGTCTCCGAGAGCTCGCCAGGCCGATCCGGCGCCTTCCTCACCGGTGCCGCCGGTGGAGGAGGGTGGTGGAGAGGCGCCGGCCGTCCTGTAGTAGCTAGGTGTAGATGCGCGTCTCTGCGCGGTAGTTTGGGCACTAGGCCCGGTTGTGGAGCTCGGGATCCCGGCGGGATCTGGGCTTTAGGGCTCGCCACCATCGCCTCCTCGCTCCTCTGGTCGGAGCAGTTGGTGGAGACGGCGGCCGCCACCCCTCCTAATAATCCTTCCGCCGCCTCCTGCTTTCTGGCGTCCGTCGACCCCGCCTTCCCCTTCCGCTCCCTGGCCGGCCTTGGTGGCGAGGAGGGCAGTGGCTGTGGTCGGGATCTCAGCGGATCTGGACGCAGCTGGAGCCATGCTTCATTCGTGCGTGTGCGCGGCGCTGGCGTGCCGCCCATGGCGGCTTCTTCCCCTTCTTCTCCCTTTCCGGCCGGCCTCGGTGGCGAGGGGTCAGGAGATCAGGTGAACAAGCTTCTGGGCAGCTCCGTCTTCTTCTCCAAGCGCGGTCGCTGCTGCTCGAGCTTCACTGCGGCAACCTCTGTCCACCTGGCCGGCCTTGGCGGCGAGGGGGTGGCCTTGGATTTGCTTCAGTTGGCTTGGGCTTGTGTTGCCCTCTCTGGGAGCTCTTGGAGTTTCGGCTCTCTCCAGCGTTTCTTCCGCGGCGGCGCTGTTCGGCCGCCGCGACTCGAGGCCACAGGGATGGCCACGCCGAGCTCGTCGCACGCGTCTGCGCGAGCCTTCTTCTCTTTCTGAGGTCTTCCGACCTTGTCTCTCTGGCACCTAAGCCCCCCGTCCGGCCAAGTGGTTTCGTCCTCGGCCGGAGCTGGGGTGGCGCCGGCGAGCCCTGGCAAGCCATCAGCGGCATGCTTGGATCCGATTGCACGAAGGCAATCTTTGTTAGGGTCTTAGTTGCAAAAGTGAGGGACCAGATTGTAATATTCTTTTTTCTTGGGTCTCTGTGTAAAATTCCCACCGCTGAATGAAACTCCAGGTCCTTCTTGACCTTATCTGTTCAAAAAAAAGAAAGTTCACCAGAAGAGTGTTCCAAACCTTGTCCTCCAATCTCTCTTGTTTCGAGTGGTTAAGATAAACAAGGTTTAACATCTGCTAAGAAAAAATGACATATGTCAAACAGCAAGAAACCAATCACTCGCAAGCTTTTTATTGTATTCATGCGACTGTCTGAGATGGCACAACATGGATTCATTAATTTCTATCAGCTCTTTAAGTCAAGTGTAGTTAAAATGTCCAATGACCATGTTGATCGACTCTCCAATGTACTTAATAGCATTTGCATAGGCTGAATCTTCTGCTATTTCATAATACGTTGATTCGATTGCACACACCTTTATGTAGATAGTAGCACCTTCCAGCGGTAATGCAGACATGTTAAAAAACAATCATGCGGACCTTTCATGTTAAAAAACAATCAATGCGGACCTTTCATACAGCTCAAGATGGTATTCAGGGTTTGAAACACCAAGCTTCCGTAGGTGTAGGGTAAGATTGAGCAATATCTTATAAGTATCTCTGACTACGTTTGTGGCATCCTACAACAGTAAACATGTGTTAAATTTGCTTTAAGGTAGTTTATATATTACTATGAACTATGAAGGTACTTACGTATAGAAAAATGCTTACAGATAATGTTTAAATCGGATAAGAAACCATAGGTTAAGCAGAATTCAAAAGTAAACATGTCGTAGAAGGCAAACAGTGCATGTTATGCAAGCCATTAGTGCTTTTAGTATATGTATCACTAAAAGAAAACTTGAAACATTTTCTCAATTCATATTTATTAGGGAAGCCTGGAGGTTTTTCTGACAATAACGTTAGCGTCTGTTGTTTCACGTTGTTCAGATCAAGCCTTTCATTTTTACCTTCAATCAACATAAAGTGGTATGTGGCGTGCCCATTTATGTCTAGGGACAATACTGAGGGAAAAGGTTAAAACTTACTTGCCACCTTGATACAACCCCAATATGCAGAAATTGTCCACCCTCCCATGCATAGTTCTCTTCTCTAATTGGATGTAATATTTTAGAAGCACAGAGCACAGCATAACCAAAAAACTGGAAAATAAATTGCATTCTCAAATTGTGAAGATCAAAGCCTAGATGAATCAGTTTAATTCACACATGAGAAACAAAAAAATGAAGACAAACACAGATTTGTTAGGCGGTATAAAAAGTTATCCAATCAATAGATGAAGAGATGATCAAAGCTCCCTCTTTTTTTAGGTGTATTGCCATTCTAGAGCTGCACTGTTATATGCATACAACAAGGAGCGAGAATAGAAACGCCACTGTCACTCCACCAACTACCACAGGTTACAAAAGAGGCTGGATACATTGGCCGAGGAGACAATAGGCAAACAAAGTATCGACCAACTCCGGATTGCATTCAGATTTTACATTATAAATTGAGCCTTGCTCTGGTACACACCACCCCCCCCCCCCCCCCACCCCCACCTCCCCCCCCCCAACACCAAACTATATCCAAAAGTACATATATGTACGTATAGACATAGGAGTACCTCTTCAACCTCTAATCCCTCCCACGTTCTTTCCAACCTCCCCACGTTTGAGTCCCTTCCCATCACCACGGCGATCTCCACCGCCGCCGATCATCACCGCGGACGGCCGACCTCGCAAAGCCGCTGGCCAACCTCGTGATCCTCGCCGCCGCGCTGCCAGACTCTTTATCCACCAGTAACTACAAGATCCACTTTGCATCGCCGTCATTCGTCGTCCTTTCTCGATCGTTTTCCCGGGGCGCTGGAACCGGCGCCGCCGGACTTGTCTGACGTACGGGCCGGCCTGGCCGGGAATGGCGGACTGACCAGCGAGAATAATTCCCGGCCTGTCCGGTATTTGAATGCCATTTTCTAGAATTTTTTTGTTCTTTTAGAAATAACAATGACTCTTTGGACTAAATATGAATTAGTAATTTCCAGTATGTAGTTTTTTTGTCATCAGAAACGTTATTGCATTTATTTCTCGGCTATTCACTATCCGATGTTTGCCGTGTAGTTTTGGGAGATGGAGGACTCTAGCTCGAGTTGCACTGACAATGATAGCGGATACACAGGCAATGATGATTCTAGTACGGAAAATAGATCCAGATCTAGGACCTATGAAAATGTTACTTCCGAGGATAGCCAAGTTGGTGGTCATAATAAGGGGCAGAAGGATCTTGGGTCCGCGTCCTCGGAAAACATGAGTGAAGTATATTGACTATTTTTCTAATGGCAAGGAATGAAGGGAAGCAATCAAATGACATTTTATATTCTCTATTTTTTGTTTTGTAGGTTCTAGCTGGTGATAGCGACGAGGATGAGTATGATGGCTATTCAGACATGGAAGTTGGGTTTGATGAAAATAGTGTCGAATCATTACGTTATGAGGAATCATACTCGGAAAAGAGGAGCGAGGTCAGTTCATAGTTTAACTATTGCAATCAATAAAATATTCCCAATTTAACGACATCTTATAGGGGTTATTTGTCTTTATATGTGTAGGTGATTTCTGGTACTCACGATGAGCATGAATATGATGGGAAAGTAGACATAGACATTGTGAGTAGTGAAGATAAAAAAAGTGCATTGGAATATATTGAATATGATGTTTGAATGCGAACAGTCGGCTTTTGTCTAGTACAATAGCTATGCTAGAGATCGTGGCTTCAGCATTCGTAAGGACCTTTTGAAGCGAGGAAAAGATCCTAATAGAGAAATACGGTCAAGGCAATATGTATGTTCCAGACAAGAGAAACGTCTAGAGAAGCTCTTAACACAAGAAGGTCACAAGCAAAGGCTGAGACCTGAGACACGCTGTATATGCAATGCCCATATCAGCGTGATATATCCCGTGGAGTCTGGGTTGTCAAAAGATTTAACGACAATCACATCAATATAGGTGAAATTTTTTCATATAAGAGAGATCTTATCAAGGAAATTGTCTCTGCGTGATCAGAATAATAAAACACCATATGTTTCGCTTAACGTCATATTCTCTTCAGCCGCAACCGTACATTATGGATAAGAAATTTAGTGAGATGGGAATTCTCAGTGATCAAACTACTAGAGAAAACATTTGCACGATTAGTTAATGCTACCTGACCGTGACAACATTGGTGCTCTAGATTAAATCTTCAGAAATTTGCCCAGAGCTCAGAGCAATAAAGTAATAAATATTTCAAGTGGCGACCCTCGAGTTCCAAACATTCTTCAAGAAACATCAAAAGCTGATCAAAGTGGATGAAAAATTGTTAAATATGTGTAGCTGAGTGTCAACATAGAATGCAGGCGGTCCAACTGTATAAAAGCATTGCCGCAAAAGTATGTTATCATTATGGGAGTCTCTAAACAACAGCCGTCTGTTTTATAATTGGTGAACAGACAGTTTTCCTCAGCCAATCACAAAATGACAGCTGTAATACTGAAAAGATTAAATGAAATGGATTCAGTCTTGTAAAAGTGTCTGTTTTGAGTATCGATAACAGACAGAATACATGACTGAGTAAATTTCTTCAGTTTTGAACGGCTATTTTCATTAGGCCCACGTTAGCAGTCGTCAGGCTGGCAAAAACATTGAAAAAAGCCTTTTACAAAAAAAAGCCCAGACTTTGGGCATCTTCTTGTCCTGCACGCAAAAGCAGGTCACGTGCAGCTCCTCCCTGACGCCTAGCCCTCCCCATGCCCCCCTCTCCTCCCTTCTGGAAGAACGCAAAAGGGGATCGATCGACTCCAAAAAATGGAGGAAAAAGGCCATGAAGAACCAGATCTAGGACTATAATCACCAAAAAAGAAGATAGATAAAGAAGGAAGGATGCAAGATCATCAATTTCAGATTGGAGACATGCAGAATCAAAAGGTATGTACATGATCTCCCTTAACACTTGATCACTGACGGTGCTTGTTAAAACCATCCTGGAAAGACTCTGAAAGGACACAGATGTCTCCTAGAGGGGGGGGTGAATAGGCGATATCAAATTTTACGAATGGCTTGAACAAAAGCGGAATTAAACTAGTGTTTATTTTGTCAAGCACAAAAAACCTAAATAAACTAGGCTCACCTATGTGCACCAACAACTTATGCTAAGCAATACAAGTAACAAGGTGATAGCAAGATATATGACTTCAAGCACGAAGGCTATCACAATGTAAAGTGCATAAGTAAAGAGCTCGGGTATAGAAATAACCGAGGCACGCGGAGACGATGATGTATTCCCGAGTTCCTCCCTTGAAAGGGAGTACGTCTCGTTGGAGGGGTGTGGTATCGCCACAAAGGCCTAACCAACGCCACAAAGGCCTCACCCTATTCTCCGGTGTGAGCTTGCGCCACAAAGGCCTAGCTCACTCTTCCACTAAGGGGTTCCTCAAGGCGGAACCGGGCCTTTACACAAAGCTTGGGGCACACTTCCACAACTTAATTGGAGGCTCCCAAGAATAGCCACAAAGGCACCACAAAGCCACAAAGCCGTCTAGGGTTCCAAGAACCCAAGAGTAATAAGCTCACAAACTTTCACTTACTCGAATCTCCGGGGAGAACTCAAACCGATGCAACTTATGCAATGGCAAGAGCACACAAGGTGCTCAAATCCTTCTCACCCAAATTTCACCAAAGCAACTAATGCTATGGAGAGATATGAGAGGAAGAACAAAGGAAATCCACAAAGAACTCCAAGATCTAGATTGACTATGTTCCCCTCACTTAGAGGAGAGATGGATTGGTAGAAATATAGATCTAGATCTCCTCTCCCTTTTCCCTCAAAAATATCCAAGAAACATGGGAGGAATGGAGGAGGAAGGGCAAGCTTGCAAAGTCAACAATGGAGGAGAGAGAATCCCAATTCGTGCACAGCCCAAGGAGGAAGAAGGGGTATTTATACCCCCCACGAAATATGGCCGTTGCAGGACTTGGAGGGGCGGATTATCCGGCCAAAATATGGCCGGAATATCCGGCTGGCCGGATTATCCGGCCCCCAGGCCGGATTATCCGCCCCCCTATACTGGGTGACGCCGAGCAAAGTCCTTAGCAGAAATTCCGAAACGAAATTTTCGCTCTGAGGCCGGATAATCCGCCCCCCCCCCCCTGGCCGGAATATCCGCCCCCCTTACTGGGTGACGCCGAGCAGAAACTGCAATACGAAAATGGTGATAACTTTTTCATCCGGACTCCGTTTTCGATGATCTTGGGCTCGTTGGAATCACCACAACGAGCTCTACAACTTCATCCATAGAAACATCATAGTCCAACAAGGGAGTATAAAACCAAATGATGAAAGGTTTGCCCTCTCTTTGAAGGCAAACCAGTAAAACCTCCAAACATCAAAAACGCAATAAGAGTTTCATGCGAAATCCGTTTTTGATGAGCTAGAGCTTGTCATGGAAATAACCACAAGCTCTAAAACCTCACATGGATAAAACCCAAATAAGAACCAAGAAAGATGATGCCAAGTATGCAAAGGTTTGAGCTCTCTCCGAACGATACAATTAAGTTACTCACTCGAGAGCCCCTCTTGATAGTACGGCTACCGATCCTATAACCCGGTCTCACAACAAACACCATGAGACCGGTAAGAAGGAAACCCTAACACTATCATACCTTTGCCTTGAGCATTCCACTTGAGGTGGATAAAGACGATCTTGATCTTCTCAAGTTGGACCACCTTTCTTGATTGAACTTGCTTGGTGAAGTCTTGCGGATTGCTCCCCCATACTCCACTATGGAAGAGACTCTCTTTAAGCATATCTTCACATATCCATGATCACAATAGAGATGGCAAGCTTCAAGCATATGTTCTCTTCTAGTTGCTCATCTTGAACTTGCGCTTTGACTTGATCAATCCTCGAATCAATTCTTCTTTCTCCATAATGATGGTGTCTTGAGGATACACATGAGAGCTCACTCAATCTTATTCTTCAAGACACACTTGACATAAGCTCAACTCCCCTAAGACCAATCTTTGGATCACTCCTTGAATAGCACCTTGGTCAACACATAATCTTCTTCTTACAACCTTGACTCCAACAAATGGTTCAAGCATTGTCTATGGACAAGTCCTACACATATAACTCAATGCAACCATTAGTCCATAGGGATTGTCATTAATTACCAAAACCACACATGGGGCTCGATATGATCTTTCAATCTCCCCCATTTTGGTAATTGATGACAATCTCTTTGAGAGGGTTTATATAATGAATTCAAAGAACCAAAATGGTTGTACTAACATCAAATACTACAAAAGTATGTGATGTTAGTAACACCACCATATATAGAGCAAACTCCCCCACAATCTATGCACGTGTGAATGATCTTGATTTCATTGCATATATTGCCAACCAAGGTTGTTGGTGGAGTTTCCACTATATACTCAACCATGCAAAGCATGCAAGGCAAATGCTTAAGAACAAACCAAAGCATAAAAGCCAATTCCCTTTAAACCCTCAAAACTTCTCCCCCATTGGCATCCATTGCCAAAATGGGCGAAAAACTTAGAAGGCCAATATAGTGTGAGTTCCTCCAAAACGGTGTGCATATCCAAAAGAAATAAGTGAAGACACATGCACATATGCAAAGACAAATATATGAAGGAAACCAAACTATATTGAGGATCAAAGATTGCAAAAAAAATAAGATAACACGATGGATAAACTTCAACAAATGAAGATAGCAATCAAACAATCCAAAGAACAAATTGAATAAGGATATTATGATAAGATCGAAAAGGTGCTCTAAATAATATGAGGAAGCTCCCCAAGGTGTGTGCACAAAATATTCTATTTGAGTTGAAGTATAAGGTGCACACATATGTTATCATCACTCCCTCAATATTATTCAAAACAAAATGATACCAAGTGAAATTAAATACTATGCTAACCGCAAAATGGTGCTTTAAATGAAATGAGGAAGCTCCCCAAGGTACGTGCAAAAATTAGAATGTTTATATTTGAATACAATTTGCACAACATGGAGTCCTCACTCCCTCAATAACATTTAAAACGCAACCATTTGCAAGAGATCATAGAGAAGAAATTAAGCTTACACTTGCGTCAACCAAATGGTTGAGCAACAAGCAAGGGACAATATATTAAAAGGCTCAACCAAAGAAATGTGTGATAGGAATGACAAAGAATATTATAAGACTAACACAAGGATAAGCATAGAGCATCCACATAGTCTTCAATGAATTAAATTGCTTAGCATTCTATCCCAACACATAAGGTTCAAATAAGATATCAAATAATGAGATATCATCTCTCATGTGTATAAGTTTCTAAGTAGACAATATCACAAAGATAATTATCACAAAGAAACATGTACATACAAAATAGATACTAAGAATAGAACATGATATCCAAAATGAAGGCATGCAATATACCAATGAGATTTTTGCTTTTAAAGCATGGCCAAAGGCTCAATTTATCTTATTGTATATTGACAAACTTCAACCACCAACATGTTAAAGACATCACAAATATCAACAAGGGAAAGAAGATAGTTGGGATGCATTGATAAAAACAACAAGTATCATAGAGAGGGATACCAAACGGAACAAATAAATTTGCAATTTCATCAATATTGCACATGTGAGCTTATTGAGGAATTGATATGCAAAAAGATTGCTAAATTGACATATATGGGATAAGAGAATCATGAGCATGATTTTTATATGTTCCCAATAATATGTCCTCATCTCAACTTGCTCACATTTGCAATAAAGAGGTTTCATTAGAATCCTTGCAAAAAGCACAACATTTGCAAATAAATATTTTCAATGCCATAAAACAACCTACACAAGGTTGGATACTAGAGAAGTATGCATGAAGAAGATACTTGTTACCGAGATATAATGGTAGGATGTAGTAGATAGGAGTTCTTCAATAATCCTAGCTTGCCTCAAATTATCATTTAGTCACCACTTCATCTTTATTATTGAGACAAGCACCAATATATCTCCATGTACCTAAAACAAAGTTCAAGTACAAGATGGTCCCCAAACTCATTGGGTCCAAAGTAGTTAGAAACTACAACATATAGGACAAACTCCACATAAATATGTGCATATATATATGAAATTGAATTTTATGCACATCTTAGCCGATTTAGGATTTGATGGAGCTTCTCCTATATATTTGATCAAAGAAAGCAACAACATGTCATACAATATACATTTAGTAAATATGCATGCACAAGACTTTCAAGAGCCAAAGGAGATACAATTTGGACAAAACACCAAGAAGGACAAGAGAGCACACAAAATTGTGAAGCTACAAAAGGTTGTCCAAATTATATCAAAGAATCAAATCAACACAAGATTGCCTCCAAAGTTCAACTAGTGAACCAAGCAAAAACCAATGAGCATAAAACATAACTAAAACACACATGCTCAAAGACATATCTCATTTTAAGAGTAAGAAATAAATAATAAGGAATGAGATCACCAACTCCCAAAGAGAGCAAGGTTCAAACAACCAAACCAAACTCTCCACACTTTTTATGATGGCACACTAAGTACCAAAAAGAAAAGATTTGTCTTCCAACAAAAACCAATACCAAATGAAATAATCACAAAGAGTGTGTTATAATAAATATATGGGAGCTCCCCCAAGATTAGTGCATTATTTATGATTTTGCATTTGAATACAAAATGCACACAAGTGGGATCATCACATCTACCTACATAGAAATAACACAAAACAAGTTCAACAAAATTAAATGGAATAACAAAAGTCATGGAAGACAATGGGAGCTAAAACAAATACATTTTGGCTAGAGATAAGGCAATTAAAAGCAATAGCCAATGTAAAGATGATCAATATACATGTCCCACATGACATAGTACCAATTGTCCAAGAACAAGAGGTATTTGGATTTATTTCCCGGTGGTAGTTTACATATAAATCCAAGATCATCTTCACAACAAAGAAGCATACGGAGAAGGATAAGAATTAAAAACCATGCTAAAGAAGATATTCTTGATAGACTCAAATAGTTAAACAATCATGCAAGGCAATGATTAGGATAACTTGAAGCGAATGGTTTTCCAACTTTGATGTAGAATTCCACATTTTAGGAAAACCCTACCAAGAAAGTATCTCACAAACAAGATCCAAAATAAGAGCAATAAAACAATTTGGCAAATTGGAATTTGTTTGAGAAAACATGCCACATAGAAGCAAGATAATTTACAATATCAACACTATGTGACACAACCTCAAATATACACATTATATTGGTTTGTAGTATGCACAAAGCATATTACTCCCCCATAATGTGATAAAACATTTATTTTTCACAAGAGGCAAATAAAATCCAACAAGATGATTAATGGACATTATAGAATTTGAATTTCTCATGAGAATGACATACCACATAGAAACTAGATAATCTTTAAATATCAACACTAAGTGGTATTCCTCATGTACACACATTTTTAGGATTGTGAGGTGCAAAGCATATCACTCTCCCAAAATGGGATGGTCCAATAATCTCTCACAAGAGCCAAGTAAGATAAAACAAGATGCAATAGGCTCAACAAGAACACCCATACATGGTGTGCAAACCAACATGCACATACTTGATTACTCAAAATGAAGCAAGTAGGAAGCACAACATATACAAACATATGCAAGATACAAAACCCAACACATGTAAAGGGGCGAGTAACTTTCAAGGTAGATAAGTTGAATACATGTTACCGCAAGGAGGAACATTGGATATATGATAGAAATAAGATAATCCAAATGACTTGACTTGAGAAAATATAATTGATGAAGATCCCTTAATTCTTCATGATATAGCCAAGTCTCCAATGCCCTCCACCAACACCTATTGTTCAAGTAATGGCTTGTTGGTCCCCAACCAAGTTGGGTCCTAAGAAGTTAGAAACAATAGGTTTGGCAACCCAAATGGTTCTTTTCTTGACACCACTTTGAGCACCAACAAATTTGGCAAACACATTGCCAACCTTATCCTTGCAGAGTGAATAAGCATCTTCAATTATGATAGGGTTGGATGAGTTACCACTAGTGCATGAAGAAGATAGGTGACCCTTCTCATGGCATATGTAGCAAGTTCTTTTCTTCACCTTCTTCTCACTTGATTTCTCCACAAGGGGAGCATTAGCTTGATTTTTCTTGGGAAGTGACCTTTCTTCAACTTGAGGTTGAGCAAGGGCTTGAACTTGAGGCCGCTTCCCTTGTTGCTTCTCACTAAGTGCCTTTTTCTTCAAAGGGCAAGATCTAACATGGTGCCCTTCAATTTTGCACTTGAAGCAAACAATCTTGGCCAAATTCTTGACTTGTTCTTGGCCCTTCTTCTTCTTGTATATTTTGGACTTCTTCTTGTTGTTAGAGATAAATCCAAGTCCACTCTTGTCATTGGGGGATTGTTGCACACTCAAGATCTTGTTGAGTGTGGACTTCCCTTCATGACGTTTTTCCAAGTCTTTCTTCAATGAAGTAACTTGGGCCTTGAGCTCTTTGATTTCCTCTACATGGTTAGTGACAACACAAGTACTAGTGGAAGTAGAGGCTTCATTGTTAGAGCAACAAGGCAAGGAGGGTAATTCATCACTAGATGTAGCAATAGTATGAGTGGATGAATTACTAGGACTAGCACATGTCAATATAGCATTTTGAGAAATAGTGCTAGTGTCCACATGAGGCTCACAAGATATTACCTTTATAGATATAGCCTCATGAGCTAACTTTAGGCGAGCATGGGACACTAGAAGATCCTCATTAGAGCTAGATAGCTTTTCATGAATTTCTTCCAATTTCCCATACTTGCTAGTTAGCAATTCAAGTTGAGCCCTTAGCTCAACATTCTCCTTCAAAATAGATGCTTCACAAGAAGTAGAGTTAGTAGCACATGCATCATTATCATTATGAATAGGAGAAGACAACTTGGCAAGAGCGAGGTCACGTTCTTTAGTGAGTTTAGAAATAATTTCATTACATGACTCCTCAATGGATTCAAGCTTCTCCTCAAGAGAAACCCGAAGCTCTTGCTCTTCCTCTAGAGCATATTTTAAATCATGGATATCATTGGCATACTCATGCTCAAGAGAAAACATTTTATCAATTTGTTCTTCCTTCATCTCAATGAGTTTCGTGCTCTCAATAGCACAACTCATGATTTCAAAGAAGTTGGGCAAAACATTTTTATGGTTATGCAAAGCATCAAAGACCACCTTACCCTTCTTGTTTAAATACTCAATATAGTCTTCTTCATTTTCCTCATCCTCACTATTGTCCTCAACATCATTATGATTTGAAGACCTAGCCATAAGGCATATGTGGGAACCGTGAGAAGAAGAAGATGAAGAAATACTTGAAGCTCCATTCAAGACCTTGTCTTGGCCAAAAGACTCTTCGGTTTCCTCTATATGGTTAGCATCACAAATACTAGAGGAAATAGAAGCATTTGTATCATGGCAACAAGACAAAGCACGCATATCATCATGAGATTTATTAAAGAAATTTACACATGATATGCAAGGACTATCAACACAAGCATGTAAAATATTAATGGGGCTACAAGTGTTTAAGTCCAAAGATGAAGCATTGCAATGAGATAGAGATGAAGGATCATCAAAAGTAAGCATACTACTTTTCTGGCGCCGTTGCCGGGGAACAAAGAAGAATAATCTCCCTCGTCAACTGGTCGCCATCAATACTTTTCTGGCGCCGTTGCCAGGGAAGAGAGAAGACTTCTGCGAGGGGAGTTCTTCGCACACACATTCTTTACTTTGTTATTTGTTTTGCTTTACTTTATTTTATTTTACCTGCATTGCTTTATATCAAAAACCCAAAAAAATTAGAATCCTTGGTAGTTGTTATTTCTTTACTTTAGTTTATCATGTCGTTTCCTAAGTTCGTTCTGGAGGACCTCTCAGTAGGTAGTGGTTCGATTATTGGCAAAAGTAACATTGAGGAGTTCTTTAATCACATTAGTATGCATGATGAAGATGAGGAAAAGTCTTCGGTTGAACTTGCTCCTAGTATTGAAGTTGCTTCTATTTATTTAATTGACATATTGGAAACTAGGTTTGCTAGTCTTAATCCTTTTATGCAATATATGTTCCTTAAGCTTCATGAAATTGAGGACCCCGAAAAGAAAGCTTTTATCTTGGAAACTTTGCGTTTAGAATTTAAGGATGTCGTTATTGAAGCTAGGAAGGTTCTTAAACGTTTTAATAAACTCGGTTCACCTATAACGGTTATTGATACACATGATGGGGAGGCCGAGATACCTATAACTTGCAAGCTTTTGGGATTGAATGATGCTTTCGAAAACAATTTTGCTTGGATTTGTCCTGAAAATCTTTTTGATGAGAATAGTGTACCAAAGCATGATCACCAAGGGTCTTCAAAAACTTATGTGGATGAAATACAATGCCTTATTGACAAGACCTCTTCTGTTGATCTTGACACTTCATCACTTGATATTACTTGATTCGCAATTTTCTGCGCCTAGCTCAAAGGCGTTAAAGAAAAGCACTCTTGGGAGATAACCCATTGTTTACTTTTCAGTACTTTTTCTTTTATTTGAGTCTTGGAAGTCATTACTACTGTAATGACCGCTCCTTATCTTGTTTATTTCGTTTTTGTGCCAAGAGAAGCCTCTAATTTGAGTGAGGTAAAGATTTGGGGTTATTGCTGTCCTGAAACTGTTTTCGGTGCTGCACCGTAAAAATTCGTGAAAATTCTCTGTTTATCTTTTGGACCTGCGATTTCTTGTGCATATGCCCCAGGTTATATCCAAACTTTTCTTAGTAGAACACTTTTTGATTTGAGCAACGGAAAATCTCTCAAAAATTCGTCCATTATCAGCTGTCCAGTTTTGACAGATTTCTGCCAATATTTGTTTTTGCCACTTTATCGCTTTCTTTTGAGTTCTTTTTTATCATGGAACTCTTGTGGAAGTTGCTACAGTAGTATATACTTTATATGTGGTGGTTTTGGGTTGAAACCTGAAGCTAAAAGAGGTTGAATATATTTTATGCTTGCACTAATGTTGCTAATAGAATTGTGTTTAGTTTTGTATGAAGGAAGTTTTCAAGTGTAGGGATTGGAGAATGATGAGATGAGTTGAAGAATGGACAAAAGCTCAAGCTTGGGGATGCCCATGCATCACCCCAAGAAATATCCAAGAAGTACAAGCCTCAAAGCTTGGGGATGCCCCCGAGGCACCCCTTCTTCATCGGCAAAAATCAGGTCACCTTTCAAAACACTATATTTTTATTGCTTCATGCACTATGTGTTTTTCTTGGAGCATCAGTTGTTTTAGTTTTCTTAGTTGGTTTAGTTTGTTTGTTTGCTGCAATAAATGGTTGGACCCCAACAAATTTCCTTTGGAGGAGATGTACTTGTTTTCATTTGCAAAGAACGCTCTAGTTTTCACTCTTATTAAAAATCGAGCGTTCATCTTTTTCTGCTACTGCTTTTGGTTTTCGTTTTCGCCTTGATACGCATTCAGATCTTGTCATATATTTTCATCAAGGTGTATTTTTGCCTCTGATCTTTATTGGTTTTCATCAAAAGAGGTGTCTTTAAAAATTTCAAATGGTGTTGGAAAAGAGAAAAAGCTTTGTGCAAAATAGTGGTACAAGAAGGAGCTTGTGTAGACTGCGGCTTAGGCTTTTTCATGTCATGCTTGATGTCTTTTTGATAGTATGCTTAGTGGTTTTGCTGTAGCATGACTTGTCTCAAATAACTGAGATTGCTTAATGAGCCTTTGAAAAAATCATGCGTTGTTTTTATTGTATGGAAGCATTATTTTGGTTTTCTCCTTGATGCTTTATTTGGGTTGACTTGGCGCATGCTCACACATGTTAGACTCTTCCAAAGTCGCCATTAGCCTTCATGATCATTTAGTTTTAGACTTTTGATGCCATCATATGCTTCTTTTAATGTCGCTTTGTCGCTTTGCATGATTATGGCCATTACTGCTCTCTTAGTTGGTCGCTCCCAGTCTTTTGCTAGCCCTCGCCTTGTACTGAGTATGAGCTCTACTCGTGCATCCAACTCCTAAAAGCCAAGTTTGCCAAAGTGTCCACCATACATACCTACTAGCAATTTGCTATTCCAAGTAAATTTGACTTGCTTTTATTTTCTCTTCAAATTAAACTCTTACCAGTGTTATGCGAAATTCGGTCAGTAAAGCTCTCACGAACCGGAAGGCACACTTTACTTTTTCATGTTCTTAAAATTTTGACATTGTGGTCTTTTATGTTGAGTTGTTATGCTTGCAAGTTGTAAGTTGGATTTTAGCCCAGCTATGCTGTCATGGGGCAAGCTTTCAACATTGCACTTCCTTTTGAGTTGATATCGTGATCTTTTGTTTATGGATGCCCGCTGTGTGAAATAAATTGGGAATCTTGTAGGGATCATGGAGTTTTTATATGTGTTAGGGAAACGCCGGGCCGCCAATCTAAGCCATGCATAATTCATGGTGGAAATTTGCAGCATACCCATGGTGAACATTCGACGACGCATCTCACAATAAAAAGCTAAACAATATAGCAAATAAAAGAGATGTCGAGGTGTTCATTGTCTGCTTGTCCTGTCATTTTGGTGTGGGCTTGTTCCATGTCATCGGGCACGGAGGTACCCCATTGGCGGTTCTCAATGATATGCATATACTTACAATGACAAGAGCCTTGCTTGGGACTCTAAGTAAATTAGCATGGTTTGGGTACTCGTATTCACGGGACACGAGGTTTTCAACTTATGATTTGTCAAGCATATGCATCATAATTGTTCTCGCATTAACTTTAACCATTCAAGATGCTTATGATGGGGGCAATGAGAGCTCAAAGCCGGTAAGTACCATAATTTTTGAAGGTTATAAAACTTGCAATCACTGCTTTCCTCTGCGAAGGGCCTTTCTTTTACTTTTATGTTGAGTCACCACCTTCTTTCTTTATGCACCATTAAGAGAGCATAGTTGTCATTCTTAGTGTGATATGCATTGTCCCAAGGTTCATTGATTGACTCATATTGTTGGTTTCACTTGTTCTTAAATTATTTGTATCTAGTCGCCCTCTTAAACTTTGAGGTGTCCTATGCATTTATGTTTTGCTCTCTTTGAAGGACAAGCTGAAAACCATTTGTATGTTTTTCCTTATGATTAGAACACACGTTTGACTTTCATTGTTTCATTATCATGATCTTTTGTTTGTGTTCATTTGCATGTTTACAACATGGTTGCTAAGTTTCTTATTGTCATGATTATATCTTTCATGCCCATGTTTTAAGTTCTATTGATCCCAGCTCATCAATGCTTGCATATATGATCAAGATTGTGTAGGTGCATGTCACCTCAAAAATTATTCTTTTGTTATCACTTACCTACTCGAGGACGAGCAGGAGTTAAGCTTGGGGGTGCTTGATACGTCTCAAACGTATCTATAATTTTTGATGCTCCATGCTTGTTTTTACACCATTTGCCTATTGTTTCGTTACACTTAGTGGTACTTTTATACATTTTCCGGAACTAACCTATTAACAAAGTGCCACAGTGCCAGTTTCCTGTTTTCTGCTGTTTTTGTGTTTCAGAAGTGATACACAGGAAATATTCTCGGAATTGGACGAAACAAGTTCCTGAAGTCATATTTCACGGGGAAGCTCCCAAACATCCGAAGACCTGACGGAGGGGGGCCACGTGGGCCCCAGACACAGGGGCGGCGCGGCCACCCCCCTGGTCGCGCCAGCCCCGTGTGAGGGGGCGTGGTCCCCCCTCTGACATCGTCCTTTCGCCTATATATAGCCCCTGACGAGAAAAACCTAAGGCCCGATCAGTTTTCCAGAATACATCGCGATCCGCCGCCGCCGTCGACCCAAAGATCGGGAGGGTCCAGAAGCTCTTCCCGGCACCCTGCCGGAGAGGGGAATCGCCACCGGAGGTCTTCTTCATCGCCATGCTTGCCTCCGGAGCGATGAGTGAGTAGTCTACCTTGGACTATGGGTCCATAGCAGTAGCTAGATGGTTGTCTTCTCCACCATGTGCTTCATGTTTAGATCTCATGAGCTGCCCTACATGATTGAGATCACCGTCCGAAGACCTGACGGAGGGGGGCCACGTGGGCCCCAGACACAGGGGCGGCGTGGCCACCCCCCTGGCCGCGCCAGCCCCGTGTGAGGGGGCGTGGTCCCCCCTCTGACATCGTCCTTTCGCCTATATATACCCCCTGACGAGAAAAACCTAAGGCCCGATCAGTTTTCCAGAATACATCGCGATCCGCCGCCGCCGTCGACCCGAAGATCGGGAGGGTCCAGAAGCTCTTCCCGGCACCCTGCCGGAGAGGGGAATCGCCACCGGAGGTCTTCTTCATCGCCATGCTTGCCTCCGGAGCGATGAGTGAGTAGTCTACCTTGGACTATGGGTCCATAGCAGTAGCTAGATGGTTGTCTTCTCCACCATGTGCTTCATGTTTAGATCTCATGAGCTGCCCTACATGATTGAGATCACCGTTATGTAATACTATGATGTTGGTTTGTTGGGATCCGATGAATATTGGTGTTTATGATTAAGTTGCTGTACTGAATTATATCTTTTGTTATCTCTATGTTGTTTATGATCTTGCATGCTCTCCGTTGTTAGTAGCTATCTTGGCCGAGTAGTTGCTAGTGACTCCAAGAGGGGGTATTTATGCTCGATAGTGGGTTCATGTCTCTATTTCACCTGGGGGAGTGACAGAAACCTCTAAGGTGGTAGATGTGCTGTTGCTACTAGGGAGAAAACAACATCCATATGCTCAAGGGCATATGCTTTGTTTACATTACACACTTTGCTTAATGCAATTATCTGTTGTTCGCAACTTAATACTTTTGGGGTGTTCGGATGATATCCCCGAGGGTGGATTATTAGTCATAGATGCAGTTGGATGGCGGTCTATGTATTTTGTTGTAATGCCCAGAGTAAATCTCATAGTGATCTTCTTGACATATCACGTTATCTTTATTCTATCAATTGCCCAACTGTAATTTGTTTACCCAGCATGTTATTTTATCTATGGAGAGACACCACTAGTGAACTGTGGACCCCGGTCCTATTTTAATCATATTGCAATCACCTGTTTACTTTTCCCGCACTGTTTACTTTACTAGCATATTACTATTGTTTTCCACTCGATACACTCATAACCTTTGTTTCAAGCAAACCGGTGAGATTGACAACCTCATCGCAAGTTGGGGACAAAGTATTTGTTTGTGTGTGTGCAGGTTCCACAAACACCTTCAGTCGTCATCGTCTCTCTTCTCCTGATCGATAAACCTTGGTTTCTTAACTGAGGGAAAACTAGCCGCTACACTCATCATACCTTCCTCTTGGGGTTCCCAACGGGCTGGTCATCACCACGCACAAGGATAGTTTGCTTCCACATCAAACAGCAAGCAGCTACTTTTCTGGCGCCGTTGCCGGGGAACAAAGAAGAATAATCTCCCTCGTCAACTGGTCGCCATCAGGCGTCAACCTACTGACAAGTGCAACTATGGCCTTGGCACAAACAACATAAGTGATGCTTCGACGTATCAGGGTGGAGCAAATCAACACAGGACTTATGTGAGCTACTTCATTCTAAATAAAAGGAACCATACAATATTAATATGAGGTTATGTGCTGACATTAGAATCTCATAATATGCAGGTAAAACCATTCAGGGATGATTCAACCCCATCTGGAAGTTCAACTTGGCCTGGCTTAGACCACAACAGATCTCAGGTACATTTAAAACACAATAAAAAGCATGCATTATATGACAACTTTTTCCATTGGATATAATGAGATTATGCTAGCATCTAACAAAATAAAAAATGCAAAAAAGCAGGGAGACAGAACTGATCAAGAAGGCCCTGAGGATAATCCATGGAATTCTAATTTGTTTGATGACATGGATCTTGATGAGGTTAGTACATGAGAGAATGTCTTGCAATAGTAGTGTAAGAAAAATAATAAATGAAGAAAAGATGAAATATAACTCTAATCTACTTTCCTGATAGATTGTCGAAGAGGATGACCAAGGAAATGAATCAAATCATCAAGACTATGACCATACATGGAATCTTGATGAGAAAAATGCTCACAGAGATAAAGATGATGATCCAAGAAAAGAGGCTTCTGAATCACATGGTCAAAATCAAGACAAAAATGAGAAGACCATAACTGAAGAGGATGTGGAAAACTTTTTACACAATGAAGAATGTGGTAATGAACAAACAGACACAACCACACAGCAGACTGAACATCGAGATTGTGGCATTAGTGCTGACCTGAAACCCGAGAAGGGGATGGAATTCAGAACAAGAGAGGAAGCTCAGCAATTCTTGAACACATACTCTTTTGCAGCTGGTTTTTCAATTGCCGTTGTGTCAGTATACCAAACTACAAGCAAGAAAAGAAATAATGAGGTCACACGAGCAACAATCAAGTGCAGCAAGCATGGTCACAACACCGAAGCTGAAAATGAGCAGGTGGTAGCACAAAGACAGTCGACAGTAATTCAAAGGACTGATTGCAAGGTGGAAATGGTCATAAATCAGAAAAATGGAGTATGGCGGATTACTAACCTCATACTTGATCACAATCATCCGCTTGAACCAGGTGGTAGATTTTTCCGGTCCCATGTCTACATGACAAAAGAAGAAAAGGCAATCATAAGAACAATGAAGCTGTGCAACATTCCCACAAGAAATATCTTCTCGGTTTTAGCGCACATGAGAGGGGGTATGGAGCAGCTTCCATATAATAAACGCAAAGTGTGCAACTATGGTGCAACTGAGACTAGAGAACTCAACAACAGTGACCTTAATGAGGTTCTTGCCTGGTTTAACAAGAAGCAAGCTGAAGAACCAGGGTTTTACTACTCACTGGAGCTAGATGCAAAGAACAAAGTCAGAAGTGTTTTCTGGTCGGATGCTAGAGCAAGGCAATATTATGACTTGTATGGTGATTGTGTATGCTTTGACACTACTTTCCTAACAAATAAGTACAACTTACCATTTGCTCCTTTTGTTGGAATATCACCGCACGGCAAGACATACATATTTGCTTGTGCCTTCATCATAAATGAGACTGCAAAAACATTTGAGTGGTTGTTTAGTGCATTCTTGGAAGCTATGGGAGGCAAGCATCCACAATCAATCATGACTGATCAGGACAAAGGCATGCGCACTGCGATAAAACATATTTTCCCAAATGCAACACACAGAGGTTGCTTGTTTCATGTCAAAAAGAAATGTGATGACAAAAATGGTTCAACATTCCAAGCACATGAGGGCTTGTATGAAGAAATGCAAGACATAATAGACAACTCTCTGACAGTACAAGAGTTTGAAATACTTTGGAAAAACATGATTGAGGAACATGGTGTTGGGAGTGTGAAATTTTTTGATGACATGTGGAAGAATAGAGCAAAGTATGTTCCAGTGTACTTCAAAACAAAATTCTTCCCTTTCATCCAAACAACAGCTAGAAGTGAAGGGACAAATGCATTGTTTAAGAAAGGTGTTGGTGCTCAGTTTAGCATGACTAGCTTCCTAAGAGAGTATCAGCATATCATGGATATGATACATGCAAATGAAGATGAGTGTGACCACAAATCTGCAAACAAAACGGTGGCACATGCAAAATTCTTGACAAAATACTACATAGAAAGGCAAGCACATGAACTCTACAACCTTGCTACATTCAGAAAATTCCAGCAAACACTGAAAGATGTTACAAGGCTACATCTCGGAGAGCAAGAAAAAGAGAAGGTCTATGTAGTATTCCAAGCAAGCAACTATGTAATTAAAGAGCATAGGCAGAGAAACAATATAGTTCAAGTGAACTTGGAACAAGAAGAATATTCTTGTGTATGCTGCAAGTTCGAAAAAGATGGCATCCTCTGCTCTCATATCCTGAAAGTGATGTTGCACCTTCAAGTTGAAATGATACCAGAAAAATACATAATTGAAAGATGGCGTAAGAAGAAACACAAACTGAACTACAAAATGTCTGCCCCAGAAGAAATCGACAATGATAGCTTGAGATACAACTTACTAACAAGGATTTTGGTGCAGACAGCTTCAAAAGGATCGAAAAGCAGAGAAAAATGTCAGTATTTGATACAAGAAGCTAAAAGGATAGAAGAACATATGGATACTATGGACAGAGTAACTGCAGACACTGGTGAGACACCGTCAACAGCTCAACCCACTTCAACAAGAACAGTCTCAAACTTGTTCAATGAGTCACTGCAAGAAGGAACCAGCGCAACAATTGATCTCTTGGACCCGGATCGTGCTCATACAAAAGGGCGTCCGAGGATGCTCACCATCAAAGAAAAGATAAAAGAAAACAAGTTCTACAAATGCTTCCACTGTGGATCTGTTAAACACACGAAGAGAAACTGTGATGTGAAGCATCTGGTATTCAATTTGCCAACACCTAAGAGAACTAGAAAATCAACACCTACAGGAGCAGGTAAAAACACATTGACTATCTTTTGGAACAAGAATAAAAGTTTCATAAAAAAAGATACATGAGTTCCCCAAATTTGAAGAGCTAGTTTGCAACATTTAAACTTCTATTTTCATAGGGACAAACTCTTCAGCGAATAAAGCAACTAAGAAGGGCAAGAAAACAAAGCAAGCAACCGGACCAGCTCAAGGAAATCAAGCACAGGCAGCACAACCCCCATGCAATGAAGATGCATCTACATCAACCGTTGCGAGCAGACGACATAAATAAAATGAAGAGAGAAACAACATTGTTCTATTTCTTCTGTTATATTTGTTATGTGTAATAGTAAAAGTGAAAAGACAATATGTTGCTATGGGGGATATGAGTGATCAATCTGATATATAAAAGATGCAAAAGTTTGATGAAAAAATGGTGTGCATGCTTTAGAAAATAACAAAATGTGTAGTAGATTAAAAATGACATCGGTATAAAAATGGTGTTCCTCCTCCTTTTCCCAGGCTTGGAACCGGCTATCCAGCGCATAAAAACAAAGACAGTAGATAGATAGGCAGAGTTACCCACAGAAAAACCCATCCCCACAAAGAATTTTAAAAAGAAGTGAAGCCAACAAAACTAAGAGAAAAAAGATGAATTGCAGACACCAGACCAATAAAGGAAATAAAAATAGAAAATACATCCCAGGGAAAAAATAGAAGATGAAGATGCATGATATTACTGCTACTGCATTAGTTTCATAGTTCAAAGGTTCTACGAATGTAGAAGCAAACAGAATTTATACAGAAAAAGTTTGTCCTTGTTGTTAACAAAAAGCAAAGTATAGAACTACAAGTATCATTTCATAGTGTAATAATGCAAGTCTTCTGTGAGATTTGCAAATGACTGGAAACTGCTGCAACACCACTTTGAAAAAATAAGTCGCCCCACAACTATGCCTGATAAGAAAAACACAATACTAACTAAGAAAAATTCTCTAAATGAAGTACATAAAAAGGAAGAAGTTGAATAGATAAGACATACCTCGAATTTGAAACCGAGAACCGGTGATTTATCAACTGTGTTCCTTTCGCAGAAGAACAATCGGTTAGCATACTGAATTCTAATATGGACAATATCGTCCTTGGAAAAGAAATCAGACATCTGCAACTCAGGATTGAATATTTCCATAAACTTCATCGTGAAAACACCACAATCATCTCTGTGTGCACAAAAAAAATACATTAACAAACTCAGATAAAAAAAGTGAAGAGGAGAAGAGAATAGTATAGCAATTTCAATATTTAAGTTGATTTAAAATTACAAAATGCAGCACCAAGAACACTTACATGTTGTCTTGCTTAGGGACATTTGGGTACATCACTCCAAATTTTCTGAATATCTTTCCATCAGACTTGAAAATTATTTTCCACAACTTTACAAAGTTGTTAATCTGCCAAAAAACAAGACAGTAAGTTGACGACATGCGTATATTTATAGCATAGTAGCTACATATATGACACAAATCATCTAGCAACAAAGAACACTTACAAGAACTTTCTTGATTTTGGTGTGGAAATCATCTTCTTTGTTGAATAAAGAATCAAGAAAGATAAACATCTTGTACTTGAAATCAACACAGAAAGTGAACCAATGTCAACTGCGACATATTGGGAAGAAGAGCTACAACAAACATGGGATATATGTATATGAGGGGCAAAACGGTAGAATAAAAATAGAGAATATTAAAATAATACAGCCAGAAAGCAGTAAAAGCAAAAAATTACCCTATCAGATAAATCCAATCTTTTTCCTTTGCTTGCCGATGCAGCGCCAAGGAATGCCTTAGAAACTAAACTTAGCTGAACTTCATTATTGTAGTCCAATATGCTTTCCTGAACAAGAAAGGAATAATGAGAACAAAAACCACTATTTAACACCTGACCTAAACTAGGTTTTATCAGAAGATTTTGATGTATCCATATTAAAGTATCCCTCAATATAATGCAGACATGATGAGAAAAGAAACACAAAAATTAGGGAAAAAGAGAAACAACAATTTAAACTGGATACCATAGAAAGTAACACACAAGTAAAAAATAAAGTACTCACACCGATGATGGAGAAGAAATGATGCTTCCCAGATTTACTAGGATGATTGTCCTCAAAAAGTTTCCGACAAAATACAGGAATCAGGAAATTATCGACGTGACCTCCTTGTTGTAAAGACTGCCCCAATGTTATATATGTGCAATGAACTTTACTGAACATAACAGAGTATGACCTGTGAAAGAAAATTCAGAGAAAACATAATTAAAATGTATAAAAAGGGTATGAAACAGCTAAGTGCAACTACTCGAAGAAGACATCACAAAAAATGCAAAATAAAAAGCAAAATATACAACTGAAAATACATACTTCTGAACTCCTCTCGTGTATGCTAACTCAACAATAGCACAAAAGTTTTTCACATCCAGGTTTGAGACAGGGAAACGTCGGTTCTAAGCCAAAGGGATGACAAAGGTGTTTTTGGGCTGAAGAATCACAAGATCATCTTTTGAGAGGCGTTTTTTGGCAGCGTGCTGTGACAAATCAACATACTCTTCATCCTTGCCAACAAAATTCTCTTTACTTGCAGTTTTTTGTATAGCCTGATGACCAGCATTGGAAAGCAAAGAATTATATAACTCATCGCTCTTCTCTGCTAGCTCAACTTGCCTCTCGCTGAAATTCCTTGACCCAGTTATCTGTACCTCGGGAGATTTGAAATTCCTTGACCCAGTTATCTGTACCTCGGGAGATTTGGAAGTCTGCAAACGTAGAGGGAAAAAGATATTATGAAAACTAAATGAACACACAAACAATAAGAATGGGGGCCTGATTTTAAACATATAGTAAATCACAACTGATAGAAAAAAAAGCTAGATACCCACATGCTGAGGTTTTGGGGATGCCTCAGGTATAGGAATGGGGGCCTGCTTTGAACCAGATACGCTATTGCTTCTACTCCCTCTGTTGTTAACAGTTCCATGATGAGACATTATAAATGAAGAGACATTCTATAAAAAAAAGACAAAAATTTAAGAGGTCATAAGTTAAACCACATGAAAATAGCTACTCACAGAATAAAGATTAGTCAGAACTATGAAATGTAAAAAGAGAACAACCTTCTCAATTAAAGATTGCGAGAAATTAATCTTTGAGATTGGAGACATCATATAATTATCCACCACAAAACCGCCAAATGATACAGATTGGCGTGCATCTTGTTTACCATTGCTTGAATCAGCCATAAGGAATGCTTTGGACTCTTTTCCACCAACAGAATATGTTTTCGATGATAGCAACACTTGATTTTCAGAGAGTGAATGAGGCAATCTAGACTTAACCTTTCTTATAGGGTGCATCGCAGGGGCTGAAAAAAAGAAAATAATTTATAAAAAAATGCAGATACATTACTGTACTCCTGAAAAGAAGAAAGAATCACATGTGGCTATTCCGTAACTCCTTGTAAACCTTATGACCGATCAATAAAAACTAAGCAGGTTGTCTAAAAATAAGCTAAAAGCACCAAGTAACAACTACTGAAAAAACTACAACACAACAGTGAATACCAGACAAAAACTACTGAAACATTCTTGTTCGACCAGGTTATACTTACTACACAAAAACTAACTACAGTATAAGTATTTTTTCTGTTTATAGGCAGTGAACTCTAAAACTAATAAACGAGGAAAGTAACACATCAAACGGAAATATTTACATGGAAGAACTTATGTAGAAGCATAAGAACAACACATAGTTACATTAACATATGTGAGAGAGACATAGATGAAGTAAATATGTGAGAGAGACATATGGTACCTGTATTGAAAATATTACATTGCTCAACAAGCTCAGTCATTGGACACGCTTGGCTTGCTGTTAAAGATACATAGAGAAACAAAGAAAAATGATGAGATAAATAAGATAATGATAACATATACTGATAAAGAGAAGAGAGACAAAACCCCATACTTTCGGTATTATTATTTGCAAGTGCACTGCTGCTCAATGCAAGTGAGAAGTCACGTTGGTTTATCGAGTCCAATTTGCTTGCAATATTAGTCTAACACGAAGAAAAGAAACAAAAAAGGTCAATAACAATAGAAATATTGATTATAAAAAAGAGAGAAAGGAGAAAGACAATATACATTAGCTTCGGAACCGCTGTTAATATTATCATGAGGGGATGCAGTGCAGTGAGGTTTCGCTTCCGGACAATGTTTAATGCAATCACCTGCATTAAACAAAATTGTTAAACAAAAGTATCAACAACAAAAATGGGTGGATATTTCATACCACAATAATATTAACAAAAAGTGCTACACACAAGCACTGAATAAAAGCAAAATAAAATAAAATAGGGAAAGATAGTTACCAAATATACATGCTTTAGGTATAGAAGATTTCAGCTCCAACAAAAATTCCAACACATTTCTTACACATAATTTAGACTTTGATGCATTCTCAAGGTTTGTAACAACAGCAGACTCCACTGAACCAATAATACCATCAATTAACTGTAAAATAAGAAAAATGTCAGACAAATAGAACCATAAATTCACACGAAAACATACATTTTCGGGAAACTTGAGAATATAAAGGAAATATTCAACAAAAACACATTACCTTGGCATCAAGAGCACTACCAAATCTCGTGTGCAAGTCATTCTTAAAAGCAGTGCAAAAGCATGATGGTTCAAAGCTATTGTTTGAAACATCATTCCTGTTAGTGCAAGTTCCCAGAAGCCCAAACTACAATAAAATACCGACACTAGTAAGAATTACTGCATATCTAGGAAGCATAATAAGTACACATGATAGTAAAAAAATAACCGAACGATATACATCACAACACACCTCATTATAGCAAGGCGGCAGATTCTTTTTCAACTGTCTCTTTCAAAACAGATTGTTCTTCCTGTGGTCTAAATCAGAGAAAAACTTAATCAAGTTGCCCTTCCAAATGGTAATCCTAGGTACAGTTTGGTCAACTGTTCTAGCACCAAAATCCAATGAATCAAGATAATAGACCTGCAAAAAAATACAATTGTAGAACATAAAATAACCAGCAAGCAAAAAAAAAGAGAAGAACTGAACAAAAATAAAACCATATATGAGATAGGATAAAAAAACGAGAAGAGAAACTCACTGCAAGAATATAGTAGCAAAACTCAAAATCTTTTGACTTTCTTCCATTACGTTTGCAAGTCTTGATGTAGTTCCAAACTCCAGCAATCAGATGTTCGACACAAGCAAACAAAAATCAACACCACTTGCAGACTCTGGTTCTTGAAGGATAGAGATGAAATCAGTGTTAGGAAACTGATCCATTGTAGGAAAAAGAAAACACTTGAAGGCGACGACCATGAAACACACAAAAATCTCCTTGTCAGTTAACACTTCTTTAGACTTCAATTTGTTACCGAAATATGTGATATGAGGCAACTCAGTCAGTCCAAACATTGCCAGTAAGAACTTTGCACCACCTTCACTATCTGGCATGGGGACAGAGCCACAGTTTGGCAAACTAGTAACATGATGCACTGAATCCTTTGAAAATGAAATAACCTTATCATCAATAATAATCTACTGTGACACTGAGTCTACACGATTAGCAATCCAACGAACCAAAGCAGATGGAATCTCACATTTCCCAAGAAGAAGAAGACATCCAAACCCAAACTTCAAGATCACTTCCTTCCGATGCTGAGTCTTGGATTTCAAAACCTCACAGAAATACTTGATGGAATAAGAAATAAATGAATCACGGGAAATTGTATGCTCTTTTAACCGTTTGTTCTGAAAAGGAAAATATAACAAGCAAGTGATCAAGTTAGTGCCTAAGAGAGACATAGTATGATAGCATGCACACAAAAATCAAAAAACATGAATGATGAATTGAACCAAAGGTAGAAGCAAAACAAATACCTTGGTAAAGATCACAGAGTCATTGCAGAAGTTGGTGAAATCCCTCTTGAGAGACTTGACAGCCTAAGATATACAAAAGAGAAAATTAAATCAAATTTAAAAAGTGAGAAATCAGACCAGCACACACATATATATGAGAACAACCACCAGTGATTGTTTATCAAAAAAAAATACATAACTACCTCCTTACGGAAAAACCCAAACAGTGCATCTTCTAGTATCCGTTTTCTTCTTGGGATCACATTCTCCTTCATAAGAAAGCAAAAATATAGAAGATCGGAATGAAACTTGCAACTCAAAAATAGATAACAAAAGTAAAATGAAGCAAACAAATAAGACTGTAAGAAAACAAAATACATACTTTATCACTAGAGGATATGCTATTTTCATAGCTATTGAAGTAAGATAGCTTGTGGATAGAATCATATTCCGATGTTCCACAACTAACCGAATTCCCTGCTAGCAGCGAGTCACCAAATCTCCTTGATGATTTATCACTACAGAAATCATAAAAGTCAGTGATAACTATATCAAACCTACATGTTTGATCACATAGAGAACAAATCAGGAACATGTCTGAATAATCATATAATGACTCATACATCAAATGTCCGCATAACTAATGAAACAGATATATGGTGCACTCAATTCATCAGTTAAAAATCCCTAATGCTAGATATAAGACCATTAGGACAGAGGAAAACATACAAACAAGACATAGCAAAAAGCTAGTGGAGAAAGCCATTTGGTATCATCGTCATTACTTAGTGGTGCTTGCTGAATTAATTAATAATATTTGGCACTATCTAGTGAAGCTTTTTAGAACATCTCATTGGGGTACCCCAATGGTTATATGGCAGCAGCGTCCCTACGCAAAAAAGAACAAATAGAACATTCTGAACTGGAATTAGATTACTACTAGTACAACACATGAAAGCAATAGAAACATAAGAGCAAAGTAGTAGACTCCAACAATGATTAGGCATGGAAATTCATCATGCCTAACCAAAAAAAGAAAAGGGAACAGAAAATGTAAACATCCATAATGCAAAACAGTAACAAACTAGGCAATAGATCACTGAAATTGATGGCATCAGTAGCAGAGCATAAGTACTCTAATGAACACCAAATGTTTGTATCCACGGCTAAGATTCAGGAATATGCGAAGTTGTATGAACAACATACTGAAATAACATACATAGAAGCATCAGGAACAACATACTGAAAATAGCATACATATGAGCATCAGGCTAGCTATACGAACAGAAGCAAAAAATGACCCTAAAAACTGTACAGCTAAGATTCAGCAATCAAACATGAGGCTAGCTATACAAAACAGAACCAAACACGAACCCCCGCTGCACAGCGCGCCGTGCATGCTCGTCTCCCCTTCCTCCCCCACCACCGACCCCCCGTTGCACAGCGCGTCGTGCATGCTCGTCTCACGTTCCTCCCCCACCATCGACCCCCCCGTCGCACAACGCCCGAGCATGGTCGGAATCTACGGAACAGACTGTGCTCTCTAACCTCTAGCCTACGCCCGCTCCAACTGAAATTCACCGCCACTACATCTCACAAACGACGAAATCCAACTCTACATCTGATTCAATATTGCAAAATTAGTCGAAAAAACATCTCATCGTCGGTGAAAAAGCAACGCAGCACCTCATGGTCGTGGCTGCGAGACTCCATCGCACAACAACACAACACAGCACGAACAGGGGAAACGAACAGACAAGTCGTCGGCAGCGCACATAGGAGAACGAAATAGGCTCCTTACCCATCTCGTTGGCGGCGCACACGCCTTCCGCGGTCGCAGAATCCCGACCTCTTCCGATTTGGGCGGAGAAGGGCCCGAGCAACTACTCTTCCCATCAGCGCGGGAGACGCCTGCGGCCTCAGAGGACTCTCTCTGGGCGCTCTTCCTGACTCCAGGAACGCCGCGCCCACCGACGCCGGAGAGGCAAGATGCGACATCGCCGCTGGCATCTCCGCCATGCCCCCCTCCCAACCGGAGAGACACGACAAACTCAAATCGGTGGCTCGGACAAGATAATGCGGAAGAATTCAAAAAAAGGACTAAAACGAAGACTTCGCTCTGCCGCACGGGACTGGAACTGAAACGGACGAGTTGCGCCAAGATTCGTGAACTGAACAGACGGCTGAAAAAGTGTCTGTGCGTGAATTATAAAACAGGTAGCTGTTTATTAGGAAAAGTGATCATTATTTACAAGGTACCAAAAAGCTTACCGAAAAGTATGGAGTTTCAAATACAGGCTGCTTTGAATTAATGGAAAGGGGGATAACCCGGTTGGAAAACATGTCAATTGGCTATAAAAAAATATATTATATTTTTGCTTTATTGGAGGAGTAAAATTAGAAAAGAGAAGGTAAACGGGCTCTTTGTAAGAACCAGATCAAGCAAGTGGTCCTAGACACTTTGTAAGTGTGAATGATGTGCTATGTATTGATAAAATAGTAGTATATACTTTTAGCTAATGACTATATGTTAGCTATAGATGATTAATGACTTAGTACAATTTTTATATTAAATTATTACAACTTATTATCGATCGGAGGGTTCCTAACGGTAATCTTGGGAGAAGCACCCCCCCCCACCCCCTCCCCCAATTCCGAGGAAATAGCATATCACACCACTTGTTGGGGCGTATTTTGCACTGAACCACAACTATTGATTTTTGTTGCACAAAACACCAATGTTTCCCGTAATTGTAGCGCAAAACACAAATAACGCCATTAAACAATTTAACCATGAATTAAGTATGCATGGCTAATGGCTTCCTCAACCACTTCTATGGTTTTCTTTCCTTTCTTTCTTTTCGGTTTTCTTTATTTAAAAGGTTTAGAATTTTAAAATTTGTTCATGATTTCAATTTTTTTATGATTTTCAAAAATATTCCCTTTTTAAAAAATCTTTATGCCATTAATTTTTTTCATGAATTATTTTTTGGTTCATATTCTTTTAAAAATGGTCCATGAATTTTTTGAAAATGTTTAAGATTTTTCAAAAAATTGTTCTTGATTTTCGAAAATTGGTTGATGATTTTTGAAAAATGGTCATGATTTTCTAAATTTTGTTTATGAGTTTTTAGAAGTGGTTCATTATTTTTCAAGAAATCTTCATGATATATTTTTTTCTCATAAATTTTGGTAACTAGATCACATTTTTGAAATGTTGTTCATGAATTTTTAATTAATTTATTATTTTTTAAATTTGTTCATGATTTTTAAAAAGCTTCATAAATATTTGTAATCAAAGAGCACCATTAGCCATGCTGATGTACGCCCTGCTAGTGGGCCCTATAGGATTAATTTAGAATTAAATTGATTAACAATTATTTTTGTATTTTGTACAATAATTACTAAAAATATTCATGTTTTGTATAACAAAAATCAATAGTTATGGTTCTATATAAAATACACTCCAACAAGTGATGTGATCTGCTATTTCTATTTCCTCTATTTGCAAAACGACCTTATGTCCGCCTACCCATGGAGGTCTAGCACGCGATTTTTTTTTATAGTGCACTTTTTTTTAGCATTTATAGAACTAGGATTCTTTTGATGCAAATTACAAAACTAGGACAGCGTTGCATCCGGCGGATAGGAAAAGAACATTTTGTATCCGCCGGATGCGATAGGATGATTTGGAGGCAGCCGGCGCCTGCGCGGCCTGCTATTGTATCCGGCGGATACAAAATGTGGTTTCCGGGCAGCGTTTGCTACACGCACCTAACCGGGCAAGCAACGCGCACCCAAAAACTCGTTATTTCCATTACTTTGCATTATTTTTAGTCGCGGTAAATATTTCGGATGTTTTATCTATGAGTAATATTTCTGAATATATATTGGAAGTAACATTTATATTAATATAGAAAGTGTGTGATACATCGGTATTGCATACCGCAAACTAAAATATAGAAAGTGCGTGATACATCGGTATTATATACCGCAAACTAAAATAGAAATACATGATTCGGGACAACTAAAATTAAGATACAAATATAGTACGAATAACTAAGGCTTGGCGACTCTCTTGTCCTTTGTTGAAGAAGATTTTTTGGTCGAGTCGCTAGGCATGAAGTGGTCGTCGTCGTCGAGATCGTCTACGTCGCTCAACCATGACGGTGCAGTTTCTTTGCCCTTGCAAGCAGCGCCCTTGGGCTTAGATGAGGTAGATTCTTTGCTCTTTGATGACGCCTCTTTCTTCTTGGCCCAATCGCTAGGCATGAAGATATCTTCATCTTTGTGGCTGTCGTTGATCCAGAGCGCGGTATGTTGAACCCACCAGCTCATATCTTCTCCTCTCTCCTTTATATCTGTCCAGTGCCCATTGATCTTGATAAGTTCTGCCTGGACCTCCTTCCAGGTGCGAGATGGGCCAGTCGACTTGCTCTGATTGTAATCAAATGTGACCTCAATAAGATCGCTGGGGGTATTGACAAGCTTGTCAAATGGAACAAGCTCACGGTTTCTTCTATATCTACAGGCTGCCTTGAAAACCTCTACGGACATAACAGTTTTCCAACTACGATTGGGAGGCGCCATGTTGGGCAAGATACAATGAGCTAGAACTGAAGTTTAGGTGGTCTTATATAGGACTTGAAGAATAGAAATGGCGGGAAAGAAGACACGGAATGCAGAAGGCGGAAAAGAAGAAGCGGCAAAGGAGTTGGCAGGAAATACGAAGCGGGAAATGAGTTGGCGGGAAAGAACAAGCGGGAAAGAACAAGCTGGAAAAACAAGCGGGAAAGAACGAGCGGGAAAGAATAGGCGGGAAAGAAGTTAGCTGGAGAAATCGAGTGGGAAAGTAGTTTGCGGAAACGAACGAGCGGGAATTTTTTTGCTAAAAATAACGAGCGGGAACGGAGTTGGCGGGAAACAACTAGCGGGAAAGAATAGGCGGGAAAGAACGAGCGGGAAAGAATAGGCGGGAACAAATAGTCGGAAATAAATCGTGACAAATATATGTGTCTCATACATCATAGGATAGTAGTACAATGAGAACCAGAAACATGCTTAGAAATATATGTCTAATACGAATGTGCATACAAATTATTAGGATACAAAGATCACAAAGATCATCGACGGCGCGGAGCACGTGGTGGTCCTCGTGGCGGAGGCGTGGTCCATCCATACCTGTTAGGGGCCGCTCGATAGTACTGAGTGCTCTTGACCTCCTGGTTGTCGGTCTGTGACTGCTGTGTGGGATCAGGTGGAGGAGTAGTAAGCAAGGCCATATAACCACCCATAGGGTCCGAGTTAATATTGATGTCACCAGTCATCCAAGTCGATCCCTGCATAGGCGACGTCCCTCCCTGTGCTGTAGCGTGCAATGCAACAAAATATATTAGGAAATTACGGCTATGTATAACTTAAGAAATACAACAACTGTGAACTACACGTACCTTCTGACATGGCCATCTGTGGAGTATAACCAAAAATCTGCGACGCTATGCCTCCATACTGTGGCTGGCTCAAGTAGTCATACTCCGGCTGCTGCACATAGCCTGAACCTCCAGCCTGGTAAGGATCAGGCTGCTGCTGATGCTGCCAAGCTGAACCTCCAGCCTGATCAGGAGCAGGCTGCTGGTGAGGCCCAGCTGAACCTCCAGGCTGGTAAGGATCAGGCTGCTGCTGATGCTGCCAAGCTGAACCTCCAGCCTGATCAGGAGCAGGCTGCTGGTAAGGCCCAGCTGAACCTCCAGCCTGATCAGGAGGTGGTGGCCTCTGTCTCGACGTGGAGCGCCGCGTGGCTGAACGTCTAGGCTCAATAGTAGAAGGTGGCCTCATACTCCCCTGTGGATCAAGACGTGGACGTGGTGCATGCCTGAGAGGGGCTGGAGGTATAGGCACTTCTGGATACCGCACGGTCCTATTTGTGCCCTTCTTTTTTAACCTGTTGTTGCAAATTACAATATTAGCACCATAATAGCAGCAGTCTGCACGTACGTATCTTACAAAAAATAGAAGCAGTCTGCAGGTATGTATCTTATAAAATATAGCAGCAGTCAACAATACTTACTCGTGGATTTCTGCTAGTAATGGCTCATCCGCTGGAGGTGGAACTATATCCTAAAGAAGATTAAATTGTCTCGTAACCCTCTGTTGAGACATCTCCTCCACAAATATATCAAATACAATTTTGGACTTTGTAAGCCAGTATTCGTGATCTCTTGTGCATAAATAAGAAAGCCCACCAGGATATCTAGCTGCGATACTTGCAGGCGAATATGGGTCCCAGGTTACCGCATCGCCGGGGTAAAAATCAAATGCCTCCGTAATCGACTGGTAGCAGTCCCTAACCTGGTCAAAGGCAAACCGTCTCTGTATGTAAAAATTAACAGTTAGTTTGTGAAACACGTATTTCAGCAATGCAAAATGAAAACAATATCGTTATGCATGTACCTTTCGACGTGTCCAAAGTGTAGCAATAGTTGGCATGTCGATGTCATCAGGATCCACCATCTCGTCAGCAGGAAATGGCTCACTCACTTTAATGTCTGGGCGTCCAATTGCAAATCTCTCCCACGACCATAGCTGAAGAAAAAGTGGGCATCCAAGGAGGACAGATCGTGGATTACTCTTGCGACAACTAATACACATAGCTCTGTACATGCATGCTAGCAAGGCAGAACCCCAACTCCTCGGTATAATGTCATCCGGAGTCACTGCATTAGCAATCTCAAGTGCAATAGGGATGAAACCCGCATAAATAGTGTCTCCGTGACTCTCTATGAACATAATCTTCCCAAACAACCACATCAGGTACGCCTCCAAGGACCGAGTAATCTGTTCTTCAGTAGTCTGTTGAAACTTCCATATCTGCAAAGACAAGAATGAGAAAACATATGAATTTACAGTGCAACCAAATTTCAAAATAGATTGCATGAAATAACAATGCAGTAATTTACCTGAAACTCCCTCAACCAAGCATATTTAGGCCCATGCGAGGAATCTATATCCGGATATGCCACGTCTCCACGGACTCCATTAAAACGAGCAATCTGATCCGCCGCCCAATTTCTAGGTGCTTTCAATCGCCCTATGGGATGACCAGCCAGCGGAAGTCCCAACAAGTATAAGACGTCCTGCAAAGTAGGAGCCATCTCACCCCAACGGAAGTGGAACGTGTGGGTTTCCGGTCTCCACCGGTCCACTAAGCCACTGAGCAAAGCCCTGTCCAAGGTCATCTTCCTCTCGGTCTCTATCACCTCATGACGAGGATGCTCTTCCAAGTCCTCGCGGGTTGACTCTACTAGTCGTGCGAAAGGTAGAAGTCCAGCCCACTTCAACCTACAAATAAATTTAAACATATTAGTAATAGATAATCAAAAGACAAGAATTAATAGTAATATCAATACAAATGACTTTGTACCTTTCTACCCAAGCAGGGTGTATCATCCAGTACTCATTCGGAGTGCGACACTGTAGAGGCTCGATACGATGAGTATTATCGTGGAATTCATAATATTTCAGCAATCTGCCCCGATGATCATATTCAACGCGGTCATCAAGCAAAGATGGATAATCCATACCTGAACATAAAAACAAGAAATATTAGTACAACGTAAACAAAGTAACAAATAAAAACATAGTTCCTCACATATTACAAATATTAATGTAGTTCCTCGCATATTACAAATAAAAACGTAGTTCCTCACATATTACAAATACGGCGGAGTTCCTCACATATTACAAATCTAACTAATCCAGACATGACTCCTGCTACATAAAAAATCCTACTTCTGTCAACTACACCGCTAAAATATATATACACAAAATTACACTACCACCATTTGAGAATAAGATTTTTACCCTCGTAGCGTGCGAACCACCACCTCAAAACTTGCTCACGTCACACCACTTCCAATGCACCAGAATCAACAAGAACACTATAACCTGGAGAATACAAAAACAACATCAACAACGCTACATAATACAACAAGAACACTAAAACACCTACAATTTTTTTTAATACAAATATTTCTCCATAATTAAGCCCATATCTCTACACTGCTAAACTATATCAACAAAAAATACACGACCACCGTATGATATTAACATTTTACCCTTGAAGCTTGAAAATCACCACATTGCAACAGCCTCATGTCACACCTCTTCTGCAGCTACGAAATCAACCTGTAGAACACAAGAACAACAAGAACAATATCAAGAACAGATGAACAGCTACAGGAAAACTAACACCAACTACACCAAAATGCGACGAAATGAACCAACGAAATTTCTCCTAAAGCTAACCCATTTGTAGATCGGGCTATCCTCTACTTCTTGCAACAAATTTCACTGATTTTGATCAAGATATGCTCTCAGAATCGAAGAAATAAGATTTGAGAATGAGAGGGTTGAGCTGCAGCTGAGAAAGAGCAAAGAGAGAAGAACACAGAGAAGCAACGGGCGAGTTGGGGGGAGTGGGGGTGCCGCGCGGGGGCGCTGACGGTTTTACCGCCCTGCATGCGGAGAAGTCGCATTCGCCGGATGCGACACCAACATCTCGAATCCGCCGGGCGCGAGAACTTTTCCAGGTGGGCCGACGTGGCAGCTTTCTCTCCACTCGCGCCCGACAACGTTCTCGATTTCCGCTTGTCGCATCCGCCGGATATAATTCCGCCTAACCGCGTCCGGCGGTTATAACGGTGCCCTAGTTCTGTAATTAACTACAAATTAATGCTACATTTAAAAAAGCTGAAAAAAAGTGCAATAAAAAAATCGCCAAACGGAGCCCAAAAATACCCACGTGAATGGCGCAAATATCACAGTGGCAAATTTGTTATTTATATTCAAAATTCTTATCTCTACCGGTCTCCATCGTGCTCCTCTGTTCGTCGGGAAGAGGCAGAGGAGGGGCGCCGCCGGCGACTCCAAGCTGACAGCGGCCACTCAGGCGACCATATACGGCGAATCCGACCTCCAGGTAACCCACTCCTCTCCAGGCCTTTACTCTTTGCCGTCGATATTCTTCTCTGAAATCGCAAAGTTGCAATTAGTACCATGGCAGCACCTAGCACACGAGCTCCATCGATTCCCAATCTCCAGTGGAAATCGAAGAAGTTGAAGTTGCTCTGGTGATCTCCAGCTCGTCAATTCTTCAGTTCCCGCAGCTGATCCTACATCGGAGGCAAAAGGTAGAAGTTACGATTGGGGTGGAGATGAGACAAACTCGAGATCGAAATCGTGAGGGGAAATGAAAAATGCGTCGCCTGGGTGCCTGATTTCCGCGGCTTGGTCGCCAGAGACGCCGCGCCAGCGCCAGCCGCGTGTCTGGCGGGCCGAGCAGCCCTGGATTCCGCGCGTCCATGGAGTATTCGGATCTCGGAGTGTGACCATGCGGCGGCGGGCAAATGAGCTCGGGGAGACAGAGCGTGGCGTCGGGGCGGCGGCTCTGATCGAAGCCGCATCACGCAGCTGGGTGAAGGTGGAGTTGCTAGGATGCACAGCGGCGGATCAATCCGTCGAGCTTCTTTGCACTTTTGGGTAATAATTTGGTAGATTTTGTTCGGAATGAATCACACTTGTACCAAATTTATCTCCGGCAAATCAGAGATTTGATTTGTTTAGGTCGAGATAATTTGCTTCCACAAATCTCATCGCACGCTATGGGAAAACAGAATTGTGTTGCCCGCCTGGAGCCCTGGAGGATCACGGCTCGAAGACTCGATCAGGAGAAGAGTAGGATCCAGGCGACCATGACGTAACTCGAGCCGAGTCGACCGAGATAAGGAGCGCAGTATTTTATCTCTTTGTTTCCACTCTATAAAATTTAGAACCAAAAAACTTCCGCCGCATAATCTCCGCTGGCGATATCTCTGCACCCGAGGGCGTGATTTCGATCCCTGGATTTTCTCGCGGCGGAGGCTCGGGACTGCAGCAGAGCAGTCGGCGGAATTGTTTTCTCAAAGTTCGTCTGCAGGTCCAGCTCCTCTTCCTAGTCCTCGACAATGATCTCTCAACTTTCCAGTTGAAACACCGTGTCAAAGCCCAATTCCTCTTCCTAGACACATCCTTTGACCTCCCCGCTGAAACCCCGACATTAATTGGACGGACCTCCCCATCACCAAAACGTCGACAGCTTCTTCCCAAACCCCATTACAGGTTTCGTGTCCTCCCTCGTCTCTCTCTCTACCTGGTTCATCGATCAAACGAGTTGCCTGTGGTTGTCTGTAACCCTGAGTTTTGAACATCGTGATCTGTTTCTTAATACCAAAATAAGGAACTCTACCTTTGTTAATTTCAGGTATGCAATGATGATCAACCGTACAGTATGGCAAAAAACATCCTCAAACCGTATCAATGGGAAACCAATCTATAAGAAAACGAGGACAAACGTTAAACTGGAAGACCTTCCTCAGGTATGTCAAATTTTCTTTCGGTGTTAATTCTAGTATAGATGGGATTGCTAATCTTGAGGGATTTTGACGCAGGATCTGCTGTGCGCCATTGTATCAAAGTTGCCTGCTAAAGAGGCTTCAAGAGCTAGTGTTCTATCAAGCAATTGGAGATATATCTGCAGTATTTGCTTCTACAAATTATGCTTCACTGGTGCTGCAGGGTGTTGCCGTGACAGTTTTGAAAGAAATCACTACCTCCAATACATGCAGAAATTCATAAATAATGTCAATACAGTCGTGCAGAAGTGTCATGGCAAGTTAATTGAAATATTCAATATCAAATTCGAGTTTGACACAATGCTGGTTGACCATCTAAATAAATGGGTTAGTTTTGCGGTATCCTCACGAGCAAAGAGCATAGCTGTTTATTTATGTCCTATTAACAAGAGACGCACAGATGTTGATCGCTACGTATTTCCCTTTCACCTATTGGATAGTGGAAGTAACATGTCTCATCTACAGTGTATACAGCTTAGCTTTGTATCTTTCAGACCACCATCTGAATTCAGAGGTTTCCCAAGCCTGAGAAAGCTTGACTTGGAGTTTGTGCATATCACTGTAAAGGATCTTGACATTATATTGTCCAATTGCTGCAATCTTGGATGGCTGAGCTTAGTCAGATGCTACCTGAATGGCGAACTAAAGTTGGTTCGTCAGTTGTCCCATCTTCGACACCTAACAGTTGTATACTGTAAGGTGACCAGGATAGAACTTCATGTTAAGAAGCTCGTTACCTTTGTATACTTTGGGCCCATTGTTCCTATTGTCATTAATCAAGATTCTAAGCTTGAAAATGTGCATATACGTTTCAGCAAGACAAGTTTTCGAGATGCTGCCAGTTTACTCATCAATGCTATTCCAAGGGTTCAAAATCTGACATTAGCAATTTTGGGCCTAGAGGTTTTTTCCTGGATTGCCATTGAGGTTACAATTAAATTTATGTCACATCATCTTGCTAATCACATTTTTTGCTTGTCTTGCAGAAGGAATCACTGCTGAATAGCCCAGGCAAGTTGTCCCATCTTAGGTGCTTACACTTGGTAATGGGATTACAAGCTGAAGATAGCGAAAAGCTTTCTAGTATAGTTTCCATTCTGAGGACAGCTCCGCTTATTGAGAAGTTAGAGATCGGCGTAAGTGCTTTTCTTGATTCTTATGTTCCATCACACTCTATTTGCTTTAAGCCCCTACCTTGTTTCTGTTCGTGGTAGCCTGCTCTTCACTTCTTGTTCGGGGAATGGCTTTAACTGTTTATGTCATAGGCAATTAAGTACACATGCCGTCCTATATTTCTAATCATATATACTACCATGTTTAACTCTTGCAGTTTTCTCTTCATACTCACATTTGTTTTGTGAACAAGGGTGGTTTGGGCAAGCAGCACCTTCAGCGGTGTGAATATAAGTATCTGAAGAGTGTGCATATGACATCATATAAAGGGGCCAGAGGTCAACTTGAATTTCTTCTGCATGTTGTGGAAAATGCCCCTGCGCTAGAGGAATTAATTGTGGACACTGCTATAAGGGGATACGAACATGGATACACAGGCTTATATTGCAGAGCAAAATCATGCTCTGAGCGTGTTGCGCAGCATGCTAGATCTTCTCTCAGTGGAAAACTTTCATCAAAGGTGAAGCTTTGTGTTATGTAGGGAGGGCTGCCAGTAAACAAGTTTGGGTGATTGTACTGTTAAGGAGTATTAGTATTGGTCTAGGTCTCCAGGAGTCCGTATTTGTTTAGAGTTATTATTCTTGTACTGCAAGTCAGATGTTCTATATATTGTAGCCTTTGACCCCTAGATAATACAAGTTGCTATTTGTCTAACATGGTATCAGAGCCCGGTTAGGGTTAACCCATGCTCACAACTTCCATGTTACAAATACAGATAGATTTTTTTTGTTCTCATCGCCACGAGCGATTCATCTTGTTCCCGATGGATCTTCTTCCGCTGCCTTTTCCTGCACCGATCTGCCACGCCGGCGTCGTTTGTGTTGTCAATGTGGTGCTCTTCTCCACCACGTGCTCATCCTCCTCCTTCCCCGATGTCAGGTTCCTGTCCTGGCCGCATCGCTTGTCTGCCTATTGGATGTCTCCAACCTGTCCCGGCTGTCCAGATCGAAGAGGTCGGGTTGGTACTGCACCTGTCGGCTCTTCGACGGTTCCACATCTCAGTGCCCGCCGCCGGATTCCGAGCCCGCCCATCCTCTAGATCGAGGCCACCCTCCAGATCGCTGCTCGCCGTCGGCTGCTCCGCCTCCCGCGTGGTTGTTTCTGATAGCTGGTGCTGGCTTTGGTTGGTGTTGACCTGCTGCTAGTGCTAGCGCTGCTGCGTGTGCTTGCTGTTGGGCTGCCTGCTGGGCCGATTGCTCTCAGATTCGTTCAGCTAAAAAAAAAGTGCGTCATGTGTCGTGTCATCGTTTGGTATCGTCTTCTTCTTCACTCTCCGGTGATTTTCGATGGTGTCCGCTACGACTTTATCTTGTTCGTGTGTCTTCTTTTTCCGCTGCGTTCACCAAGTTCGATATTCTTTTATGTCTCTTATATCATGTGAGTCCACTATACCTTCATCGTCATCTTGTTTCTTCGGCCCTAGCCCTTTATGGATTTCTATGGCTTGTTTTGCACGCCCATTCTCCTTGTCGTCTAGTTTGTTTTGCTAACGATTTCTTTGGGCTATGATTTCTCCGTGCAATGCTTGATTCTTTTGACGTGCCATCTTTTAACAGCCCATCTTCTTTCTTATGGGTGTGTGTCTTTCTCTGATGCGCCGTCTGTTGCATTGTCATTGATCTACGCATTTCTTTTGTCGTTGAGCTTCTATGGCTGTGGGCTTCTGTGCTATGATCTTTTGTGACATGTTGTTCTTCCTCTAGCCGTCTTCTGGCTTGTGTCGATCTCTTCTTCGATCGATTGTGGCTTGACTCTACAGGTTTTGAAGACTCTTTATGCTATGACGACACTCAAGATACGGATTTTGGATTATCATTTTTTATAGTTTTGCCTTTCTTCAAATGCAATGCTATTGCATACTCTTTGCATTTGAGGGGGGTGTTAAGGAGTATTAGTATTGGTCTAGGTCTCTAGGAGTCCGTATTTGTTTAGAGTTATTATTCTTGTACTCCAAATTAGATGTACTATATATTGTGGCCTTTGGCCCTCAGATAATACAAGATGCTATTTGTCTAACATGTACAAGGGCTGTTAGATGCGTGGCTGTTTTCTATTGAAATATTGCTCCACCTTCCCCTCAAAATAAAATAAATTGTGCCACCTGTATGTAAGGCTGTGAGAAATATTTGTGAATGATACATAAGTTCAACGCGAGCATATGGAGCCTTAGGAGAAGCCTCGCACATGGAACATCAAGTTGCTTCAACCTTTATCTAAATTTAGGGGCACGCTGTAATATCTCAGGATTAGTGGTCACAAAATAGAGGCAACAGATGTGTGCATTGCATTCATACATAAGAAAATCTGGGTAATGTTTGCGTATTTAATTAAAACATATCAAATTGATTGGAGTTTCACTTGAGTTGATGGAATTGAAGTAGCTCATCAACTAGAGCACGATGAACTTCAACATGTCCTTTGTTAAAAACTTGTTTTGGGAAGAGAAAACAACAATGTTTTTATGAGAGTAAAGTGAGGTACAACAATAACACTACCACATCATCTTATGAACCAATACCTATATCTACCATGATCATCATGGTATCCATTAAACTAAAATCCATGAACTCTATCTACCATAAAGTAATTCAATACAAGTCTTATTTTCAAATCCTTATCTATCTTTTATTCTCTAATATCCAAATCTATTCTTCTTGTGGATAAGAAGAGAGAAACTATATCCATTTAGAGTTATTCTTATCCCATAAGATAGAACCCTAGGATATAATTAAGAAACTCAGAAGTAGGAGAGATTAACCAAATACCAAAGTAATCAGAAGAGTAATACAAACTTTAGGTGAGTTGTAAACCACAAGGAGATTAGAACCATCCTTAGGAAGTATACCTAGTACCTAGACTTATGGATTTAAGAAGTGGAATTAGATCCTATATGAATAACACAAAGAGGAGATTATATTCTTAATCTCTAAAGGTAGATCCAACCAAGAATTGATACCTAGAGAAGAGGAGTATATTTTAAACAAGGATTAACCATCAGGTGGAATATGGATTATAAGTAGTATAGTATCTTAACCCTAGAAGTCAACATCTAGGAGATGTCATTAATTGGATTGGATTGACTAGGAACTCAAGGAGGAGTATTGGTGAGAACCTTGAGCATAACACCTTGAGAAGAAGTATGAAGGAAGTGTAATGGAGAACCCTAAGGTAGTTGAGATTACCAACCTCTGGATAATGTGCCCATGAGGAGTATTTAAAGATATGAATGTTATCTCTAATAGAAGTTTTGGAAAGGCTTTAGTATCAAGATTAAAACATGGATTTAGGATGAGGAGTTGATGAAGGAAATAAAATAGATTCTTTATGAGAGTTGATGAAGAAGATAGATGATCATGTTTAATACATGATTATGCCTGTTGATGGAAGGTATTTAGGCTATCTATGAACTCTAGTGTGATAAGCAGAGATCATCCTAAAACTAAGAGTGGAGTCGGAACCCAACTTGATCATAGGTCACTTAGGAGATACCCATCCTATGGAAGCAATATGGGAAACCTTGATCTATGTACATGCTCCCATTAAGTAGATCAACTGGATATAGGTTGAGCATATCCTAAGCCTTAACCTAGAATCTTATTTAGGCTAGAGCTTATGTTACATAGATCCCATTTAGGATTATGCACTAATTCTGGAATGAGGGTAGTACCATGTCATCAGAATCCAAACCCTTTTTCCCATCGATATAGCTTATGCATCACTTGTGATCATAAGAAAACCATACAATCTTGTCATACCTTTAACCCAATAATGGTTTCCAAGTAACAATCCCGCTAATAGGAACCAGTCCAATACCAAGTAGACCACTCACCTCATGTTATATATGTGGGCCTCGGTTAAACAAAGCTTAGGATAGAGGGGCCACAGGTCAACTTGAATTTCTTCTGCATGTTGTGGAAAATGCCCCTGCGCTGGAGGAATTAATTGTGGACACTGCTATAAGGGGATACGAACATGGATACGCAGGCTTATATTGCAGAGCAAAATCATCCTCTGAGCGTGTTGTGCAGCATGCTAGATCTTCTCTCAGTGGAAAACTTTCATCAAAGGTGAAGCTTTCTGTTATGTAGGGAGGGCTGCCAGTAAACAATTTTGGGTGATTGTACAAGGGCTGTTAGATGTGTGGCTGTTTTTGTTGAAATATTGCTTCACCTTCCCCTCAAAATAAAATAAATTGCACCACCTGTATGTGAGGCTGTGAGAAATATTTGTGAATGAAACATAAGTTCAACGTAGGCATATGGAGCCTTAGGAGAAGCCTCGCCCATGGAACATCAAGTTGCTTCAACCTTTATCTAAACTAGATTTAGGGGTGCGCAGACCCTATCGTTCACACCGTAGAACCCTTTTAATTAAGCTTGGATCATGTTTACACATATTAGTCTAACCAACCAAATATCAGGGATGGTAACACATGATGTGGCAAAAGGAAACAAAACAATATAACAAAAGGGAAAATACATCGATGCTGTGGGGTGCCTAGCACATGGGACATCTAAAAAAAATTCAATGGAAGGTTAAAAAAATCAGAACCTTTTAGGAACCAAAGATGATCAAGTATTATACTTGTATAAAAATATATCGTGGGGTAACTAATAGCATTGCACCTTAGGTATAAAAGGCAAAATCGACATGCCAATATCCATGTACTATTCACGCTATATTTGTCATAGATTTTTTTTCTTTGGCTAGGATACCTTGGGAATTATTTCAAACCCAATCATTTTTATACTAGTACAATGCTTAATCATCTTTTGTTACCAAGAGGTTTTGGTTTTTTGTTGAATTTTAAAATTCCTATGAATTTTGGGGTTATAGGGGTGCTAGGCACTTGATAGTCAAAAGTCCGCATCCTAACAGAAGAGGCTATGAAGTATAAACAACCCTACAGGTACTTCACGATTGTGAAAACATTTTTTTAGATACAACCTTGCTTCAGAGTAATAGGAGTTTATCCTCATCTGCTCCAAAACTTTGCTTGTGTATTGAGTCTAAACCCTCTATCCTAAAAGTTCACCAGGACGAGCTCACTTTCCCCTTTTTCTTCTCTCTCCTTGCTACAGTTCCTTGAGAGTCTCCAAGAGCTCGCCAGGCCGATCCGGCGCCTTCCTCGCGGCGTCGCCGGTGGAGGAGGGTGGTGGAGAGGCACCGGTCGTCCTGTAGGAGCTCGGGATCCCGGTGGGATCTGGGCTTTAGGGCTCACCAACGCCGCCTCCTCGCTCCTCTGGTCGGAGCAGTTGGTGGAGAGGGCGGCCACCACCCCTCCTAATAATCCTTCTGCCGCCTCCTGCTTTCTGGCGTCCCTCGACCCTGCCTTCCCCTTCCGCTCCCTGGCCGGCCTTGGTGGCGAGGAGGGCAGTGGTTATGGTCGGGATCTCGGCAGATCTGGACGCAGCTGGAGCCATGCTTCATCGGTGCGTGTGCGCGGCGCCGGCGAGCCGCCCGTGGCGGCTTCTTCCTCTTCTTCTCCCTTTTCGGCCGGCCTCGATGGCGAGGGGTGATACGTCTCCAACGTATCCATAATTTTTGATGCTCCATGCTTGTTTTTGCACCATTTGCCTAATGTTTTGTTACACTTCGTGGCACTTTTATGCATTTTCTGGAACTAACCTATTAACAAGTCGCCATAGTGCCAGTTCCCTGTTTTCTGCTGTTTTTGTGTTTCAGAAAAGCTACATAGGAAATATTCTTGGAATTGGACGAAACCAAAGCCAGTCGCCCAGAAATTTACCGGAGCTTCCAGAGAACCGAAGAGGAGTTGGAGTGGGGCCACGAGGGGCCCTCACACCAGGGCGGCGCGGCCAGGGGCTGGGCCGTGCCCCCTATGTGTGAGACCGCCTCGGTCCACTTCTGACGATGCCCCTTCGCCTATAAAGACCCCCTGACGGGAAAAACCTAAGTACCCGATCAGTTTTCTAGAACACAGCGTGATCCGCCGCCGCCGTCGACCCGAAGATCGGGAGGGTCCAGAAGCTCTTCCCGGCACCCTGTCGGAGAGGGGAATCGCCACCGGAGGTCTTCTTCATCTCCATGCTTGCCTCCGGAGCGATGAGTGAGTATTCTACCTTAGACTATGGGTCCATAGTAGTAGCTAGATGGTTGTGTTCTCCACCATGTGCTTCATGTTTAGATCTCATGAGCTGCCCTACATGATTGAGATCACCGTTATGTAATTCTACATATTTGGTTTGTTGGGATCCGATGAATATTGGTGTTATGCTTGAGTTGAAGTACTGAAATTTATCTTTTGTTATCTCTATGTTGTTTATGATCTTGCATGCTCTCCGTTGTTAGTAGCTATCTTGGCCGAGTAGTTGCTAGTGACTCCAAGAGGGGGTATTTATGCTCGATAGTGGGTTCATGCCTCTATTTAATCTGGGGGAGTGACAGAAACCTCTAAGGTTGTAGATGTGTTGTTGCTACTAAGGGGAAAACAACATTCATATGCTCGAGGGTATATGCTTTGTTTACATTACACACTTTGCTTAATGCAATTATCTGTTGTTTGCAACTTAATACTCATGGGGTGTTCGGATGATATTGATGTCTACGCACTTCTATTCTTGTAGACACTTGTTGGGCCTCCAAGTGCAGAGGTTTGTAGAACAGCAGCAAGTTTCCCTTAAGTGGATCACCCAAGGTTTATCGAACTCAGGGAGGTTAGAGGTCAAAGCTATCCCTCTCAAGCAACCCTGCAATTACGATACAGAAAGTCTCTTGTGTCCCCAACACACCCAATACACTTGTCAGATGTATAGGTGCACTAGTTCGGCGAAGAGATAGTGAAATACAAGTGGTATAGATGATTATAAGTAGCAAACGTGATGTGAAATAAATATCGCTGCGAGCAAACAAGTAACAAAATAGCAAGTAAACGGTGTGCAATGCTTGGAAACAAGGCATAGGGATCATACTTTCACTAGTGGACACACTCCCAACAATATAACATGAATGAACAAGTAACTTCTCTTGCTAAGGTACTCTGAATTACTCTCCTATTGAATAACACTAATCATTGCGTAGTGGCTACGGAAGCACCCCTTAAAGTTCATCAAATACTTGACAAACACCACTCATAGCGATATCCAAATCAGATCACAATTCAAGATAGAAATCATTGCAACTTAAACCAAGTACTAACACGGTGCACACACTCTCACCTTTACACCATGAAAGGAGGAATAGATCACTCAAACTATCATAGCAATAATTATTCTCATAATCCACAAGGGATCACAATCGTAGCCTAAACCAAGTACCACCATGATGCACGCACTGTCACCGTTACACCATAACAGGAGGAATAGATTACTTTAATAATATCACTAGAGTACACAAAATATCTGAATAATAACATGTACTTGTTCAACATGATACAAAGCTCACGATCACATAAAGATCACATCATGGGAGAGAGAGGTGAACCACATAGCTACCGGTAGAGCCCTCAGCCCCGGGGATGAACTACTCCCTCCTCATCATAGGAGACAGCAAGGTTGATGGAGATGGCGGTGAGGTCGATGGAGACGGCGGAGACGGCGATGGAGACCGATGGAGATGGCTCCGGGGGCACTTCCCCGTCCCGGCAGGGTGCCGGAAGAGAGACTTCTATCCCCCGAAATTCATCGGTGGCGGCGGCGGAGCTACGGAACTCTTTCTGGAAATCTGATCGGGGGCCTAGGTTTTTCCGTCCCAAGGCTTTATATAGGCGAAGGGGCGTCGTGAGGGGTGGAGCCAGGCGCCCACACACGGGCCCCGCGCGGCCAAGGGGCTGGCCGCGCCAGGCATGTGTCTGGGGCCCTGGTGGCCCCCCTCTGACACCTCTTCGGATGTCTGGAAGCTTCCCCTTGATTTAAGACTTCAGGAACTTGTTTCGTCCAATTCCGAGAATATTTCCTGTGCATCACTTCTGAAACACAAAAACAGCAGAAAACAGGGAACTGGCACTGTGGCACTTCGTCAATAGGTTAGTTCCGGAAAATGCATAAAAGTGCCACTAAGTGTAACGAAACAATATGCAAATGGTGTAAAAACAAGCATGAAGCATCAAAAATTATAGATACGTTTGAGACGTATCAAGCATCCCCAAGCTTAACTCCTGCTCGTCCTCGAGTAGGTAAGTGATAACAAAGAATAATTTTTGAGGTGACATGCACCTACACAATCTTAATCATATATGTAAGCATTGGTGAGCTGGGATCAATAGAACTTAAAACATGGGCATGAAAGATATAATCATGACAATAAAAACTTAGCAACCATGTTGTAAACATGCAAATGAACACAAACAAAAGATCATGATAATAAAACAATGAAAGTCAAACGTGTGTTCAAATCGTAAGGAAAAACATACAAATGGTTTTCAGCTTGTCCTTCAAAGAGAGCAAAACATAAATGCATAGGACACCTCAAAGTTTAAGAGGGCGACTAGATACAAATAATTTAATAACAAGTGAAACCAACAATATGAGTCAATCAATGAACCTTGGGACAATGCATATCACACTAAGAATGACAACTATGCTCTCTTAATGGTGCATAAAGAAAGAAGGTGGTGACTCAACATAAAAGTAAAAGAAAGGCCCTTCGCAGAGGGAAGCAGTGATTTAAACATGTGCTAGAGCTTTTCATTTGTAAAACAGAGATAAAACTTGATTTTGAGAGGTGGTTGTCTTTGTCAACGACTGGCAATGGGGTTCTTACTATCTTCCATACAAAAATAAAGCAAGTTTTTGAGAGAGAGATTGGCACTTCGTGCTCTTTTTATAAAACTTGGCACTCCTCCCCACCTTTTCCTTTCACATACCATGGCTAGCCGATTCCATCGGGTGCCCACCAACATTCACATTCATTGGAGGAGTGCCTTTTTTTCTTTCTTTTTTTCTTTTTTTTTCTTTTTGGAATAAACAATATGGAAGATAGCAAATCCGACCACTACGTCCCCATGAGCTGAAAACAGTGTCACAAAACGAGAAGTATTTTGAAGGTTTTTGAAAGGTAGCACACGAAAATTTTACTTTGGAATGGCTTACAAATACCATGCATAGGAATTTATAGTGGACACAATGGCAAACTTTGGCTTTTAGGAGTTGGATGCACGAGTAGAGCTCATACTCAGTACAAGGCGAGGGCTAGCAAAAGACTGGGAGCGACCAACTAAGAGAGCAGTAATGGCCATAATCATGCAAAGCGACATTAAAAGAAGCATACGATGGCATCAAAAGTCAAAAACTAAATGATCATGAAGGCTAATGGCGACTTTGGAAGAGTCTAACATGTGTGAGCATGCGCCAAGTCAACCCAAATAAAGCATCAAGGAGAAAACCAAAATAATGCTTCCATACAATAAAAACAACGCATGATTTTTTCAAAGGCTCATTAAGCAATCTCAGTTATTTGAGACAAGTCATGCTACAGCAAAACTACTAAGCATACTATCAAAAAGACATCAAGCATGACATGAAAAAGCCTAAGCCGCAGTCTACACAAGCTCCTTCTTGTACCACTATTTTGCACAAAGCTTTTTCTCTTTTCCAACACCATTTGAAATTTTTATAAACACCTCTTTTGATGAAAACCAATGAAGATCAGAGGCAAAAATACACCTTGATGAAAAGATATGACAAGATCTGAACGCAAATCAATGCGAAAACGAAAACAAAAGCAGTAGCAGAAAAAGAAGAACACTCGGTGAACGATAAGAGTGAAAAACTGAGTGTTCTTGGCAAATGAAAACGAGTTCATCTCCTCCAAAAGAAACATGATGTGATCTAATCATTTATTGCAGCAAATAAAACTAAACTAACTAAGAAAACTAAAACAACTGACGCTCCAAGAAAAACACATAGTGCATGAAGCAATAAAAATATAGTGTCTTGAAAGGTGACCTGATTTTTGCCGATGAAGAAGGGGTGCCTCGGGGGCATCCCCAAGCTTTGACGCTTGTACTTCTTGGATATTTCTTGGGGTGATGCATGGGCATCCCCAAGCTTGAGCTTTTGTCCATTCTTCAACTCATCTCATCATTCTCCAATCCCTACACTTGAAAACTTCCTTCATACAAAATTAAACACAATTCTATTAGCAACATTAGTGTAAGCATAAAATATATTCAACCTCTTTTAGCTTCAGGTTTCAACCCAAAACTACCACATATAAAGTATATACTACTGTAGCAACTTCCACAAGAGTTCCATGATCAAAAAGAACTCAAAAGAAAGCGATAAAGTGGCAAAAACAAATATTGGCAGAAATCTGTCAAAACTGGACAGCTGATAATGGACGAATTTTTGAGGGATTTTCTGTTGCTCAGATCAAAAAGTGTTCAACTAACAAAAGTTTGGATATAACCTGGGGCATATGCACAAGAAATCGCAGGTCCAAAAGATAAACAGAGAATTTTCACGAATTTTTACGGTGCAGCACCGAAAACTGTTTCAGGACAGCAACATCCCCAAATCTTACCTCACTCAAATTAGAGGCTTCTCTTGGCACAACAATGAAATAAAAAGGATAAGGAGTGGTCATTTCTGTAGTAATAACTTCCAAGACTCAAATAAAAGAAAAAGTACTGAAAAGAAAACATTGGGTTATCTCCCAAGAGTGCTTTTCTTTAACGCCTTTGAGCTAGGCGCAGTAATTTGCAAAGATGCTCATGTGGGCGCCATATAAGAGCTTGAGGCAAAGGCGCCATATAGGAACTTAAAGCAAAAGAGAGCATCAAAAAGCAAATGTGAAAGACATTTATATCTGAACCACTTCCTATGCATAGGAATCTTGTAAGAAAATAAATCAACGAGGCACATAGTAGCAAGCATGGATAGATAAAACAAGTGCCACTTCAAGATTTGCAACATAAAGAGGGAAAACTTAATATTGTTGAGATCCATCAAACCATGTTTCCCTCTCTCATAATAACTTTCAATAGCATCATGAATAGAACTAACAATATAACTATCACATAAAACATCCCTATCATGAGCCACATGCGTAAAATAATTAATACTCACCACAGGAACAATAGTAGTAGGAGCAGATTCAACAGAATAATTATTCTCATCACCATAATCATCATAAATAGGAGGCATATTGTAATCATAACTAGTTTTCTCCTCAAAAGTAGGTGAACTGAAAATATTATACTCATCATCATAACTATCATAAACTAGAGGTTTAGTATCATCACAAGCTAGAGAACTACTATGTCGCAAAGCATATTCATCAAACATATCATCATAAGAAGGACCATCACATAGGGGAGATAAAATATTATCAGAACAAACTTTCTCCACTAAAGCTGGGGAACTAAAAATATCATGCTTAACAAAACCAGCTTCCCCAAGCTTAGACTTTTCCATAGCATTAGCAATAACAGGATTCAAAGCATTCGTACTAATAACATTGCTATGCGAAATAAGCTCCAAAGGATTTTCAATTTTCTCTTCAAATCTAAAATCAGGAAAAAGACTAAAGAACTCTTTGTTTTCCATTAAGCCTAACTAGTGAAAATAAAAACAAGAAACAAAAAGATGTAATTGCAGAATCTAAAGGAAATAACTCCGAGCACTCACACAGGAGGATGCGAGTACCTTTTACCTTACCTCCCCGGAAACGGCGCCAGAAAAGAGCTTGATGTCTAGGCACTTCTATTCTTGTAGACACTTGTTGGGCCTCCAAGTGCAGAGGTTTGTAGAACAGCAGCAAGTTTCCCTTAAGTGGATCACCCAAGGTTTATCGAACTCAGGGAGGTTAGAGGTCAAAGCTATCCCTCTCAAGCAACCCTGCAATTACGATACAGAAAGTCTCTTGTGTCCCCAACACACCCAATACACTTGTCAGATGTATAGGTGCACTAGTTCGGCGAAGAGATAGTGAAATACAAGTGGTATAGATGATTATAAGTAGCAAACGTGATGTGAAATAAATATCGCTGCGAGCAAACAAGTAACAAAATAGCAAGTAAACGGTGTGCAATGCTTGGAAACAAGGCCTAGGGATCATACTTTCACTAGTGGACACACTCCCAACAATATAACATGAATGAACAAGTAACTTCTCTTGCTAAGGTACTCTGAATTACTCTCCTATTGAATAACACTAATCATTGCGTAGTGGCTACGGAAGCACCCCTTAAAGTTCATCAAATACTTGACAAACACCACTCATAGCGATATCCAAATCAGATCATAATTCAAGATAGAAATCATTGCAACTTAAACCAAGTACTAACACGGTGCACACACTCTCACCTTTACACCATGAAAGGAGGAATAGATCACTCAAACTATCATAGCAATAATTATTCTCATAATCCACAAGGGATCACAATCGTAGCCTAAACCAAGTACCACCATGATGCACGCACTGTCACCGTTACACCATAACAGGAGGAATAGATTACTTTAATAATATCACTAGAGTACACAAAATATCTGAATAATAACATGTACTTGTTCAACATGATACAAAGCTCACGATCACATAAAGATCACATCATGGGAGAGAGAGATGAACCACATAGCTACCGGTAGAGCCCTCAGCCCCGGGGATGAACTACTCCCTCCTCATCATAGGAGACAGCAAGGTTGATGGAGATGGCGGTGAGGTCGATGGAGACGGCGGAGACGGCGATGGAGAACGATGGAGATGGCTCCGGAGGCACTTCCCCGTCCCGGCAGGGTGCCGGAACAGAGACTTCTGTCCCCCAAAATTCGTCGGTGGCGGCGGCGGAGCTACGGAACTCTTTCTGGAAATCTGATCGGGGGCCTAGGTTTTTCCGTCCCGAGGCTTTATATAGGCGAAGGGGCGTCGTGAGGGGTGGAGCCAGGCGCCCACACACGGGCCCCGCGCGGCCAAGGGGCTGGCCGCGCCAGGCATGTGTCTGGGGCCCTGGTGGCCCCCCTCTGACACCTCTTCGGATGTCTGGAAGCTTCCCCTTGATTTAAGACTTCAGGAACTTGTTTCGTCCAATTCCGAGAATATTTCCTGTGTATCACTTCTGAAACACAAAAACAGCAGAAAACAGGGAACTGGCACTGTGGCACTTCGTCAATAGGTTAGTTCCGGAAAATGCATAAAAGTGCCACTAAGTGTAACGAAACAATATGCAAATGGTGTAAAAACAAGCATGGAGCATCAAAAATTATAGATACGTTTGAGACGTATCAGATATCCCCGAGAGTGGATTATTAGTCATAGATGCAGTTGGATGGCGGTTTATGTATTTTGTTGTAATGCCCAGAGTAAATCTCATAGTGATCCTCTCATCATATGCACGTTATCTTTATTCTATCAATTGCCCAACTGTAATTTGTTTACCCAGCATGTGTTATTTTATCTTATGGAGAGACACCGCTAGTGAACTGTGGACCCCGGTCCTATTTCCATTATATTGCTATCACCTATTTACTTTACTCGCACTGTTTACTTTACTCGCATACTATTATCACTTTCCACTCGATACGCTCATACCCTTTGTTTCAAGCAAACCGGTGAGATTGACAACCTCATCGCAAGTTGGGAACAAAGTATTTGGTTGTGTTGTGTGCAGGTTCCACGTTGCTACTGGTTGAAGACGAGTCAACAAGTGTCATAAACGGCGCCCTTGTTGGAGTGTTATTAGGCCAGTCAGCATCACCTTCAGTCGTTTGTCTCTCCTCTCCTGAACGATAAACCTTGGTTTCTTAACTGAGGGAAAACCTTGCTGCTATATTCATCACACCTTCCTCTTGGGGTTCCCAACGGGCTGGTCATCAACCAGGCATCAAGCAATTTTCTGGCGCCGTTGCTGGGGAGGAAGTAGAAGACTTCTGCAAGGGGAGTTTTTCGCACGCACATCCTTTAGTTTGTTATTTGTTTTGCTTTACTTTACGTTACTTTATTTTTACTTGCATCGTTTATCAAAAACCCAAAAAATTAGAATCCTTGATAGTTGTTTTTACTTGTCTGCTTTTAGTTTTGTTAGTATGAGTAATCCTGAAGTTGAAGTTCGTACTTTTAAGCAACAAGGGGAAGAGAGCTTGAAAGATGCTTGGTACCGTATTAGCAATTCTCATCATAGGTGTACAAAGAAGCATTCTACCATGATCCTCCTTAGAAATTTTTATGTTGGTATAACTAGTTGGTATAGGTATGTTCTTGATACTCTCGCAGGAGGTAATTTGCTGGGTACTCCCGCTCTTGAAGCATGCACTTTAATTGAAAGTTTAGTGGGAGTACCACCTATTCATGTTGTTAAAACTGAGGTCACTTTGGAGGAAGTTTTAGAAAAGCTTAGCTCTTTAGAAAAAAGTTTGCCAAATATCCATGATAATGCTAGCCGTGTTAATGAATTGATAGAGAGTATCGGTAAGAGAATCACCGCTTTAGAGGCTAGACTACTCTTGATAGTCAAAACCTTAGGATTGGGAAACTTGAGGAATCCATGGAAACTTTAAGTTCAATTTTTGCTTCTCTTAAGTTTAAGAAGGAGAAAGCTTTTGTTGGAAAAGAGCAAAAATTCATGTATGTTCCCAAGGTGTCTGTGCCTAAACCGCAACATGTTTTTAAGATTGGTAAGACTTTTAGTTCAACTAAGAGTGACTTGCAGGTTGAATCATCTTCGGAAACCTCTAAAGTGCCTAGTGTGGTAAGTGGTGAGCTTGAGGAAACAGTTGATTCACTTGATATTACTTGATTCGCAATTTTCTGCGCCTAGCTCAAAGGCGTTAAAGAAAAGCACTCTTGGGAGATAACCCAATATTTTTACATTCAGTTATTTTTCTGTTATTTGAGTCTTGGAAGTTATTACTACTGTAATGACCTCTTCTTATCCTTTTTATTTCATTTTTGTGCCAAGAGAAGCCTCTAATTTGAGTGAGGTAAGATTTGGGGATTTTGCTGTCCTGAAACTGTTTTTGGTGCTGCACCGTAAAAATTTGTGAAAATTCTATGTATATCTTTTGGACCTGTGATTTATTGTGAATATGCCCCAGGTTATATCCAAACTTCCATTAGTTGAACACTTTTTTATTTTAGCAACATAAAACACCTTAAAAATTCGACCTTTGTCAGCTATTCTGTTTTGACAGATTTCTGCCAATGTTTGTGTTTGCCGCTTTATCGCTTTCTTTTTGAGTTCTTTTGATCACAGAACTTTTGGGGAAGTTTATACAGTAGTATATGCTTAATATGTGGTGGTTTTAGGTTGAAACCTGAAGCAAAAAGAGGTTGATTAAATGTTATGCTTACACTAATGTTGCTAATAGATTTGTGTTTAGTTTTGTATGAAGGAAGTTTTCAAGTGTAGGGATCGGAGAGTGATGAGATGAGTTGAAGAATGGACAAAAGCTCAAGCTTGGGATGCCCATGCATCACCCCAAGAAATATCCAAGAATTACAAGCGTCAAAGCTTGGGGATGCTCCCGAGGCACCCCTTCTTCATCGGTAAAAATCATGTCACCTTTCAAGACACTATATTTTTATTGCTTCATGCATTATGCATTTTTCTTGGAGCGTCAGTTGTTTTAGTTTTCAGTTTAGTTTAGTTTTATTTTTTTCAACAAATGGTTGGACCCCAACAAATTTCTTTTGGAGAAGTTGCCTTGCTTTTCATTTGCCAAGAACACTCCGTTTTTCACTCTATTCGTTTCAACGAGTGTTCTCTTTTTCTAGAACTGCGTTTAGCTTTCGACTTTCGCCTTGATATGTGTTCAGATCTTGTTATATCTTTTCATCAAGGTGTATTTTTGCCTCTGATCTTTATTGGTTTCCATCAAAAGAGGTGTTTATAAAAAAGTTTGAATGGTGTTGGAAAAGAGAAAAAGCTTTATGCAAAAAAGTGATACAAGAAGGAGCTTGTGTAGACTGCGGCTTAGGCTTTTGCATGTCATGCTTGATGTATTTTTGATAGTATGCTTAGTAGTTTTGCTGTAGCATGACTTGTCTCAAATAACTGAGATTGCTTAATGAGCCTTTGAAAGAATCGTGCGTTGTTTTTATCGTTTGAAAGCATTATTTTGGTTTTCTCCTTGATGCTTTATTTGGGTTGACTTGGCGCATGCTCACACATGTTAGACTCTTACAAAGTCGCCAATAGCCTCTATGATCATTTAGTTTTTGACTTTTGATGCCATCTTATGCTTCTTTTAATGTCGCTTTGTCGCTTTGCATGATTATGGCCGTTACTGCTCTCTTAGTTGGTCGCTCCCAGTCTTTTGCTAGCCCTCGCCTTGTACTGAGTATGAGCTCTACTCGTGCATCCAACTCCTAAAAATCAACTTTTTCCAAAGTGTCCACCATACATACCTATTAGCAATTTGCTATTCCAAGTAAATTTGACTTGCTTTTATTTTCTCTTCAAATTAAACTCTTACCAGTGTTATGCGAAAATTGGTCAGTAAAGCTCTCACGAACCGGAAGGCACACTTTACTTTTTCTCGTTCTTAAAAATTTGACATTGTGGTCTCTTATGTTGAGTTGTTATGCTTGCATGTTGTAAGTTGGAGACTAGCCCAGCCATGCCGTCATGGGGCAAGCTTTCAACATTGCACTTCTTATTTGAGTTTATATCGTGATCTTTTGTTTATGGATACTCGCGGTGTGAAATGAATTGGGAATCTTGCAGGATCATGGAGTTTGTATATGTGTTAGAAAAATGCCTGGGCCACCAATCTAAGCCATGCATAATTCATGGTGGAAATTTGCAGCATGCCCATAGTGGACATTCGACGATGCATCTCAAAATAAAAAGATATACAAATGGTAAATAAAAGAGATGTCGAGGTGTTCATTGTCTGCTTGTCCTGTCATTTTGATGTGGGCTTGTTCCATGTCATCGGGCACGAAGGTACCCCGTTGGCGGTTCTCGATGATACGTGTATACTTACAATGATAAGAGCTTGCTTGGGACTCTAAGTAAAGTAGCATGAGGTTTGGGTACTCGTATTCACGGGACACGAGGTTTTCAACTTATGATTTGTCAAGCATATGTAGCATAAGTGTTCTCGCATTAACTTTAACCATTCAATATGCTTATGATGGGGGCAATGAGAGCTCAAAGCTAGTAAGTACCATAATTTTTTAAGGTCATAAAACTTGCAATCACTGCTTCCCTCCGCGAAGGGCCTTTCTTTTACTTTTATGTTGAATCACCACCTTCTATCTTTATGCACCATTAAGAGAGCATAATTGTTATTCTTAGTATAATGTGCATTGTCCCAAAGTTTTCATTGATTGATTCATATTGTTGGTTTCACTTGTTCTCAAATTATTTGTATCTAGTCGCCCTCTTAAACTTGAAGGTGTCCTATGCATTTATGTTTTGCTCTCTATGAAGGACAAGCTGAAAATCATTTGTATGTTTTTCCTTATGATTTGAACACACGTTTGATTTTCATTGTTTCATTTTCATGATCTTTTGTTTGTGTTCATTTTCATGTTTATAACATGGTTGCTAAGTTTCTTCTATCAAGATTATGTCTTTCATGCCCATGTTTTTAAGTTCTTTTGATCCCAGCTCACAATGCTTACATATGTGATCAAGATTATGTAGGTGCATGTCACCTCAAAAATTATTTCTTTTGTTATCATTTACCTACTTGAGGACGAGCAGGAGTTAAGCTTGGGGATGCTGATACGTCTCCAACGTATCCATAACTTTTGATGCTCCATGTTTGTTTTTGCACCATTTGCCTAATGTTTCGTTACACTACGTGGCACTTTTTATGCATTTTCCGGAACTAACCTATTAACAAGTCGCCACAGTGCCAGTTCCCTGTTTTCTACTGTTTTTGTGTTTCAGAAAAGCTACACAGGAAATATTCTCGGAATTGGACGAAACCAAAGCCAGTCGTCCAGAAATTTACCGGAGCTTCCAGAGAACCGAAGAGGAGTTGGAGTAGGGCCATGAGGGGCCCTCACACCAGGTCGGTGTGGCCAGGGGCTGGGCCGCACCCCCTATGTGTGAGACCACCTCGGTCCACTTCTGACGATGCCCCTTCGCCTATAAAGACCCCCTGACAGGAAAAACCTAATTACCTGATCAGTTTTCTAGAATACATCGTGATCCGCCGCCGCCGTCGACCTGAAGATCGGGAGGGTCTAGAAGCTCTTCCCGGCACCCTGCCGGAGAGGGGAATCACCACCGGAGGTCTTCTTCATCGCCATGCTTGCCTTCGGAGCGATGAGTGAGTAGTCTACCTTGGACTATGGGTCCATAGCAGTAGCTAGATGGTTGTCTTCTCCACCATGTGCTTCGTGTTTAGATCTCATGAGCTGCCCTACATGATTGAGATCACCGTTATATAATTCTACATGTTTGGTTTGTTGGGATCCGATGAATATTGGTGTTATGCTTGAGTTGAAGTACTGCAATTTATCTTTTGTTATCTCTATGTTGTTTATGATCTTGCATGCTCTCCGTTGTTAGTAGCTATCTTGGCCGAGTAGTTGCTAGTGACTCCAAGAGGGGGTATTTATGCTCGATAGTGGGTTCATGCCTCTATTTAATCTGGGGGAGTGACAGAAACCTCTAAGGTTATAGATGTGCTATTGCTACTAGGGGGAAACAACATTCATATGCTCGAGGGTATATGCTTTGTTTACATTACACACTTTGCTTAACGCAATTATCTGTTGTTCGCAACTTAATACTCATGGGGTGTTCGGATGATATCCCCGAGAGTGGATTATTAGTCAAAGATGCAGTTGGATGGCAGTCTATGTATTTTGTTGTAATACCCAGAGTAAATCTCATAGTGATCCTCTCATCATATGCACGTTATCTTTATTCTATCAATTGCCCAACTATAATTTGTTTACCCAGCATGTGTTATTTTATCTTATAGAGAGACACCGCTAGTGAACTGTGGACCCTGGTCCTATTTCCATTATATTGCTATCACCTGTTTACTTTACTCGCACTGTTTACTTTACTCGCATACTATTATCACTTTCCACTCGATACGCTCACACCCTTTGTTTCAAGCAAACCGGTGAGATTGACAACCTCATCGCAAGTTGGGAATAAAGTATTTGGTTGTGTTGTGTGCAGGTTCCACGTTGCTACTGGTTGAAGACGAGTCAACAAGTGTCGTAAACGGCGCCCTTGTTGGAGTGTTATTAGGCCAGTCAGCATCACCTTCTGTCGTTTGTCTCTCCTCTCCTAAACGATAAACCTTGGTTTCTTAACTGAGGAAAAACCTTGCTGCTATATTCATCACACCTTCCTCTTGGGGTTCCCAACGGGTTGGTCATCAACCAGGCATCAAGGGGTCGGGAGATTAGGTGAACAAGTTTCTGGGCAGCTCCGTCTTCTTCTCCAAGCGCGGTCACTGCTGCTCGAGCTTCACTGCGGCAACCTCTGTCCACCTGGCCGGCCTTGGCGGCGAGGGAGTGGCCTTGGATTTGCTTCGGTTGGCTTGGGCTTGTGTCGGCCCTCTCTGGGAGCTCCTGGAGTTTCGGCTCTCTCCGGCGTTTCTTCCACGGCGGCGCTGTTCGGCCGCCGTGACTCGAGGCCACAGGGATGGCCACACCAAGCTCGTCGTACGCGTCTGCGCGAGCCTTCTCCTCTTCGTGAGGTCTTCCGACCTTGTCTCTCTGGCACCTAAGCCCCCTGTCCGGCCAAGTGGTTTCGTCCCCGGCCGGAGCTGGGGTGGCGTCGGCGAGCCCTGGCAAGCCATCAGCGGCATGCTTGGATCCGATTGCGTGAAGGCAATCTTTGTTAGGGTCTTAGTTGCAAAAGTGAGGGACCAGATTGTAATTTTCTTTTTTCTTGGGTCTCTGTGTAAAATTCCCACCGCTGAATGAAACTCCAGGTCCTTCTGGACCTTATCCGTTCAAAAAAAAAGTTCACCAGAAGAGTGTTCCAAACCTTGTCCTCCAATCTCTCTTGTTTCGAGTGGTTAAGATAAACAAGGTTTAACATCTGCTAAGAAAAAATGACATATGTCAAACAGCAAGAAACCAATCACTCGCAAGCTTTTTATTGTATTCATGCGACTGTCTGAGATGGCACAACATGGATTCATTAATTTCTATCAGCTCTTTAAGTCAAGTGTAGTTAAAATGTCCAATGACCATGTTGATCGACTCTCCAATGTACTTAATAGCATTTGCATAGGCTGAATCTTCTGCTATTTCATAATACGTTGATTCGATTGCACACACCTTTATGTAGATAGTAGCACCTTCTATAATCCAGACATGTTAAAAAACAATCATGCGGACCTTTCATACAGCTCAAGATGGTATTCAGGGTTTGAAACACCAAGCTTCCGTAGGTGTAGGGTAAGATTGAGCAATATCTTATAAGTATCTCTGACTACGTTTGTGGCATCCTACAACAGTAAACATGTGTTAAATTTGCTTTAAGGTAGTTTATATATTACTATGAACTATGAAGGTACTTACGTATAGAAAAATGCTTACAGATAATGTTTAAATCGGATAAGAAACCATAGGTTAAGCAGAATTCAAACGTAAACATGTCGTTGAACGGTAGAAGGCAAACAGTGCATGTTATGCAAGCCATTAGTGCTTTTAGTATATGTATCACTAAAAGAAAACTTGAAACATTTTCTAAATTCATATTTATTAGGGAAGCCTGGAGGTTTTTCTGACAATAACGTTAGCGTCTGTTGTTTCACGTTGTTCTGATTAAGCCTTTCATTTTTACCTTCAACATAAAGTGGTATGTGGCATGCCCATTTATGTCTACGGACAATACTGAGGGAAAAGGTTAAAACTTACTTGCCACCTTGATACAACCCCAATATGCAGAAATTGTCCACCCTCCCATGCATAGTTCTCTTCTCTAATTGGATGTAATATTTTAGAAGCACAGAGCACAGCATAACCAAAAAAACTGGGAAATAAATTGCATTCTCAAATTGTGAAGATCAAAGCCTAGATGAATCAGTTTAATTCACACATGAGAAACAAAAAAATGAAGACAAACACAGATTTGTTAGGCGGTATAAAAAGTTATCCAATCAATAGATGAAGAGATGATCAAAGCTCCCTCTTTTTTTAGGTGCATTGCCATTCTAGAGCTGCACTATTATATGCATACAACAAGGAGCGAGAATAGAAACGCCACTGTCACTCCACCAACTACCACATGTTACAAAAGAGGCTGGATACATTGGCCGAGGAGACAATAGGCAAACAAAGTATCGACCAACTCCGGATTGCATTCAGATTTTACATTATAAATTGAGCCTTCCTCCAATACACCACCACCCCCCCCCCCCCCACCAAACTCAACTGAGCCCGTCCAACCCATATCCAAGCCTATATCCAAAAGTACGTATAGACATAGGAGTACCTCTTCAACCTCTAATCCCTCCCATGTTCTTTCCAACCTCCCCACGTTTGAGTCCCTCCCCATCACCACGGCGATCTCCACCGCCGCCGATCATCACCGCGGCCGGCCAACCTCGCAAAGCCGCTGGCCAACCTCGTGATCCTCGCCGCCACGCTGCCAGACTCTTTATCCACTGGTAACTATGAGATCCACTTTGCATCGCCGTCATTCGTCGTCCTTTCTCGATCATCTTCCCGGGGCGCTGGAACCGGCGCCGCCGGACTTGTCTGACGTACGGGCCGGCCTGGTCGGGGATGGCGGACTGACCGGCGAGAATAATTCCTGGCCTGTCCGGTATTTGAATGCCATTTTCTAGAATTTTTTTGTTCTTTTAGAAATAACAATGACTCTTTGGACTAAATATGAATTAGTAATTTCCAGTATGTAGTTTTTTTGTCATCAGAAACGTGATTGCATTTATTTCTCGGCTATTTACTATCCGATGTTTGCCATGTAGTTTTGGGAGATGGAGGACTCTAGCTCGAGTTGCACTGACAATGATAGCGGATACATAGGCAATGATGATTCTAATACAGAAAATAGATCCAGATCTAGGACCTATGAAAATGTTATTCTCGAGGATAGCCAAGTTGGTGGTCATAATAAGGGGCAGAAGGATCTTGGGTCCGCGTCCTCGAAAAACATGAGTGAAGTATGTTGACTATTTTTCTAATGGCAAGGAATGAAGGGAAGCAATGAAATGACATTTTATATTCTCTGTTTTTTGTTTTGTAGGTTCTAGCTAGTGATAGCGAGGAGGATGAGTATGACGGCTATTCAGACATGGAAGTTGGGTTTGATGAAAATAGTGCCGAATCATTGCGCTATGAGGAATCATACTCTGAAAAGAGGAGCGAGGTCAGTTCATAGTTTAACTATTGCAATCAATAAAATATTCCCAATTTAACTGAAGGGTTTCGTAGCATAGAAAACAAAAAATTTCCTACGAGTACGAACAAGAACAAGCCAAGATCTGATCTACGAGATGCAAAACAACGAGCGAGAGAGATTAGATCTACATACCCTTGTAGATCGCACAGCAGAAACGTTCAGATGAACGTGGTCGGCGTAGTCGTACTAGCGTCTCCTCCTCGCGATTCGATCTGATCCAAGCGCCACAACGGGCGGCGTCTCCGAGCGATGCACACGTACAGTGCAGCGATGACTCCTCCTCCTCGGTCCAGCAAGGTATGCTGGAGTGGTAGATGGGATCAGCAGCACGACGGCGTGGTGCTTATGGTGGAGAGTATATGCGGGCAGGACTTCGCCTACGCGCACGAGGTGAAAGAAGAAAGACTAAGAAAACTAGTCAAACTAGGGCTAGAAAAGACTACATATAAGACAGCAGGTAGCTCGGCGGCTGATCAAAAATCATCCGGCTTCGTGCACGTCGGCCTGCCACCGTACGGAGTTTTTCCTTGGAATAGAAGAAAGGTTTCATCAAACCTAACCGCTCCCGATCGCTGGCGGCGCTGACCATGACCGATCGCATCAAGTGCTGGCATCGGACGAGCGACCGGCCTCCTGGGCGCCAAGCGAGCGATCGCGTTGGGCGATCTGTTGGCGAGCGCGGCCCAGGCTGGCTCGGGCGGCCAAGCCAGTGAGCAGCCCAGCGAGGCGAGTGGACCCTGGCGAGGCAGCCTAGCGAGCCCAGCTGTGGCCAGGTAACCCGGTGGCCCAGCAGCAGCGAGGCTTCCTAGCGCACGGGGCACAGGGAACTTCCTGACGCACGGGCGTCTGGCCCATGCGGCCCTCGCCTGCTGATACGTCTCCAACGTATCTATAATTTTTGATGCTCCATGCTTGTTTTTACACCATTTGCCTATTGTTTCGTTACACTTAGTGGCACTTTTATGCATTTTCCGGAACTAACCTATTAACGAGTTGCCACAGTGCCAGTTTCCTGTTTTCTGCTGTTTTTGTGTTTCGGAAGTGATACACAGGAAATATTCTCGGAATTGGACGAAACCACATCCTGAAGTCTTATTTTACTCGGAAGCTTCCAGAGATCTGAAGGAGAGTCGGAGGGGGGCCACCAGGGCCCCACACGCAGGGGCGGCGCGGCCAGGCCCCTGGCCGTGCGGGCCCCGCGTGAGGGAGCCTGGTTCCCCCTCTGACATTGCCCCTTCGCCTATAAAGACCCCCCGACGGAAAAAACCTAAGTACCCGATCAATTTTCTAGAACACATCGCGATCCGCCGCCGCCGTCGACCCGAAGATCGGGAGGGTCCAGAAGCTCTTCCCGGCACCCTGCCGGAGAGGGGAATCGCCACCGGAGGTCTTCTTCATCGCCATGCTTGCCTCCGGAGCGATGAGTGAGTAGTCTACCTTGGACTATGGGTCCATAGCAGTAGCTAGATGGTTGTCTTCTCCACCATGTGCTTCATGTTTAGATCTCATGAGCTGCCCTACATGATTGAGATTACCATTATGTAATTCTACATGTTTGGTTTGTTGGGATCCGATGAATATTGGTGTTTATGATTAAGTTGCTGTACTGAATTATATCTTTTGTTATCTCTATGTTGTTTATGATCTTGCATGCTCTCCGTTGTTAGTAGCTATCTTGGCCGAGTAGTTGCTAGTGACTCCAAGAGGGGGTATTTATGCTCGATAGTGGGTTCATGCCTCTATTTCACCTGGGGGAGTGACAGAAACCTCTAAGGTGGTAGATGTGCTGTTGCTACTAGGGAGAAAACAACATTCATATGCTCAAGGGCATATGCTTTGTTTACATTACACACTTTGCTTAATGCAATTATCTATTGTTCGCAACTTAATACTTGTGGAGTTCTCGGATTGATTCACCACAAGTGGATTATTAGTCATAGATGCAGTTGGATGGCGGTCTATGTATTTTGTTGTAATGCCCAGAGTAAATCTCATAGTGATCTTCTTGACATATCACGTTTATCTTTATTCTATCAATTGCCCAACTGTAATTTGTTTACCCAGCATGTGTTATTTTATCTATGGAGAGACACCACTAGTGAACTGTGGACCCCGGTCCTATTTACATCATATGGCTACCACCTGTTTACTTTACTCGCACTGTTTATTTTACTCGCATACTATATTGTTTTCCACTCGATACACTCATAACCTTTGTTTCAAGCAAACCGGTGAGATTGACAACCTCATCGTAAGTTAGGAACAGAGTACTTGGTTGTGTTGTGTGCAGGTTCCGCGTTGCTACTGGCCGAAGACGAGTCAACAAGTATTGTTAACGGCGCCCTTGTTGGAGTGTTACTAAGCCAGTCTGCATCACCTTCAGTCGTTTGTCTCACCTCTCCAAGATCGACATACCTTGGTATCTTAACTGAGGGAAAACTAGCTGCTATACTCATCATACCTTCCTCTTGGGGTTTCCAACGGGCTGGTTATTCACCACGCACAAGGACCGTCTGCTCCCACGTCAACTACACGCCAGTAGCCTCTTTTCTGGCGCCATCAACCGGTAGCAGCTGCCCCCCCCCCCCTTTTCTTTTCTTTTGCCTTTTTCTTTTTGGTAGTTTGTCTAGATGGGCTACTAAACTAGTCCATTAGCAAAACTTCATATGGACTACTTTTTAGCCCTTATTTATTTCCAACAAATAAATATATGTATTAATATTTATTTATTCAACTAATTAATAAATCATTAATCTTCTTCCTGGAACAATTCCGTAACTCTCCGAAACAATTTCCATAAATCCCAAAACTACCCTAGCGTCGATGAGCGTTAAGTGTGTGACCCTACAGGTTCGGGAATGTGCGGACATGATCACCATCAATAATCAATAGAGGGATCTGGAAATCCATATCAACTCCCACATATTCAACGAAGATCATTATCGGTGAACCACGATGTCAGGATTCAATTAATCCCGTATACAAATTCCTTTGTCTCGCAATATTTTACTTGCCCGAGATTCGATCGTCGGCATCGCCATACCTAGTTCAATCTCGTTCGCAGCAAGTACTCTTTACTCGTTCCGTAATCCAATATCACCCTATGATTAAACTCATTAATCACGTGTTTGCAAACGGTGTATGATATTGATTACCGAGTGGGCCCGGAGTATATCTCTCCGACATGGGAGGGACAAATTCCATCTCGATACATGCAACCCAACAAGTACTCTCTGATTACCTGAGAGACACCTTTATAATCACCCTTTCATAGTGTGATGTTTGATGACCTCAAAGCTCTTTTCTGATACCAGGGAGTGGCATTATCTAATGGTCTAAGGAATAGGATAGTGACATAGGAAAAGCTACGCAATTGTGAACACAATGACACGATCTAATTGTTGTGCTTAATTTGGGTCTGTCCATCACATCATTCTCCTAATGGCATGACCTCATTATTAATCGACAACTCATGTCTATTGTTAGGAAACCTTAACCATCATTAATCAATGAGCTAGTCTAGTAGAGGCATACTAGGGACACGGTGTTGTTCATAAACCACACAAGTATTAATGTTTCTGCTTAATACAATTCTAGCATGGAATATAAACATTATCATGAACAAGAAATATGATAATAATAATATTATTATTGCCTCTAGGGCACATTTCCTTCAGTCTCCCACTTGCAGTAGAGTCAATAATCTAGTCAATATTAGCGCATTCAACACCCATGGCATTCCGGTGTTACTCATACGCATGGCACGTGGTAAACTTCTCTACGGGGCTGACACTTTCAGATCCGTTTGTATTTGCATATCTTTTGCGTCAGCACGCATTACTTATCTTCTATGAGATGGCATCGTATAAACTTGGTCTTCTGGCGAGACCTTTGTTTCTTTGCCGAGACTATGTTGTCACTATTGTCGTACAATAGAACTACATAGTACTAGCACACTTGGAACTACACCTAGTTCTCTTGCTGCTTCTAGAGCAATTATATAATTAGCCTTCGTTGCAGTATCCGTCACAATATCTAACTTTGAAACTCATTCAAGTTATTATGGAACTTTTTTCTATCTTATTGTGCCACCTTCTAACTTCTAACAAATAGCCTAAAATTGAGATAAAATTTCAACTGTATATATGACAAAGCCAATGTAACACATTTCAATGAACCATTTGTCACTTCTGCATACAAAACATATTCTTAGTTCTTCGAAAGTACATAAGAATATTTTTACTAATGTCCAACAATCATCATATGAATGCTCATAACCTTTTAGAGCATCAGATATATCTGGATATACATATCATGGTATACAAGATTGATAAAATCATTCTTGCGGTTTCAATCATCAAATGTCAAAACAATTGATTCTTGCTCCAACCTCTTCATGCAAAAAGAACCATTCTTATTGTTTCCATATTGAACAAATTCAATATTTCATCTATGTACTCTGACAAAACTATATTAACGCCTCAATCTATCTGCATAGACATTGATGCTTAATATTCTGGTTTGGCCTAAGTCTTTCATAAAAAAACTAATTTTAATGAAAACTTAACAATATCAAGAAAAACACATTATTTCCAATAAACGATATGTCGTCCACATAAAGTATTAGAAATATGTCTGAGCGCTCCCACTTACTTTCTTGTAATACAAGCATCTTCAAATATCTTGATAAAATTAACACTTTAACATTTTCATCATTGAAGATTCCAACTTCACTATGCTTACTTCTACCATTGAAGTTTGCATACATATCTAGCAACCTTTGAATCAACAAAACCCATTGGGTCGTGTCTGGTACACGTCCTTGGTGGGCATTCCAGTAGAGGAACGTTGTTTCATTTATCCAACTATCATATCTCAATATGTAATTGTTGCTAGAATAATTCATATGACGAAGTCATGGCCCATCATCGCTTTTTTGTATATTGTTGGTTACTATTATCTAATAATATCTCGTCCTCAAATCTTTCTATTTGATTACGACCAACTTGGATAAATAGGAACTTCGATGCCATGATTACAACACATTGTAGACATGTGAGCCATGAATGCAGTTGACACTTCCAGAACATTTTCCGGTGCTACGCTACTTTGCTCATCTTGCTCAGATTCAATAACCTCATCAAGTTCTATTATCCTCCCACTTAAACCTTTCGTGAGAAAACTCCTTCATAAGAAATTCACCTTTTAGCGACAATCACTTTTATTTGGGTTTATGGCAGAAGGAACAACCATCGATATTCTTTGGGATAACCTACAAAGACTTACTAATCCGATTTTGGTTGTAAACATTTTACATATGCCGTGCATACCAAAATTTAAGAAAAGACAACTATAACTTGTACGGTGTCATTTCAGCCGATTATGATGGTGCTCTATTCAGTGAAAAGCGGTAGTCTCTAAAGCATAATCCACAAATTATAATGGCAGTTTATTTATTTCATCATTGATCTAACCATGTCAAAACAAGGTTTAATTACATCCATCGAAAATACCATACTCCTATGGCGTTTCTCGAGATGCAAGTTTGTGAAACAATTCATTAACTCTTAGATGTTTGCTAAACTTATAACTCAAATATTCTTCTTTATGATCCAATCATAAAAACTTGAATTTTCTTGTTACAATAATTTCCACTTCATAAATTGAACAATTTCAATTATTTCATACTTCTATCTCATCAAGTAGATATACCATACATCTATTCAAGTCATTGATGAAATAGAAAATACACCGCGATCGACTTCACACAATGGACTACATACATCAACATGTATGATCTCCATTTAGTTAGTCGATTGTTGTACATGGCCCATGAACGGAGTTTTAATCATCTTTAGGAATAGTCTCACAAGCGTCAATCAATTCAAAAATTAGATGACTCAAAAATCCATCAACATAGAATTTCTTTCATATTTTGTTTCCAATATGGCTCAAACAGCGGTGTCACAATAAGTGAAATTCTTCTGTCTTGCGACCTTTAGCATCAGTGTTATAGATGTCTATTTTACCAAAAAGATTTATAATAATCTATCCATCGAATATGGAAGATGGTAATCACATGAACAACAATTGTTCTCATAATACCAAAACAAGATAACAAATATTTAGTTCATAATAAATCTTCAAGGCTAGGTTTGATACCGACAAAACACAATAACACTTTTATTTGTTTCTCGATGCGCATTGTCACCACATTCTTTTGCTAGTTATTTAGGCCATTGTAGTTCTTGCATTGTGTTGCTTTGTATGACATTTCATACCAACAATCCAGTATCGAATACCCAAGAATTACATTGTTAACGAGCAAAGAATACATCTATAATATGTATATCATTTATATACCTGAGCTGGACATTTCCAGTCTTTTCCCTTTCTACCAAATATTTTGTAGATCCTATTTAGCATTTCCTCTCCATTAGAAGAATCTATCAACATCAATAGTGGCATCAATCATTCGACACATAGTCCAAAGGATGTTAGTCAAATACTAATGGCCTTGGATTTTTCACATTGATGTGGATCACCATCATCATATAATTGGTGTTCTTCTAGATTCCATTCTTTAGCATTCTTTTGGTATAGAAAAAACAATTTAGCCAATACCTTTTCATTCATCCTGTCATGACAACTTTCATGATGAAACTACTATAGCTCATAAGGATGAATGCAAGTATAATATTAGTTCCCAAACTTTTGGGTGATCGGGACGCCTAGCATCTTCAATCTTCGCATATATTCATACAATATGAGCATATGTTCTTTTACTAAATTATACTTCATCTTTTGCAAACAATCAAAGTTTTAGATATCAAATATCTTTCACCTCTTGTTTATTTCTGAAACAATTCTTTCAGCTTCAAGATCACCTTAATTCTCAAACAATTTTGAAGATCAATTCTCATGAAGGTAAATGTATGATCTTTAGATACTAAACTTGAATCGTTGCTCTTAGATCAATACAACTTATTAAATCGCATAGAGCAAGTGAGGTTTGCTAAAATTGCAATAGGACTTAATTTTTGATCTTGACACTTCAAATAAACGACACTAGTCTGTAAAGTGATTATCCAGAATTCTATAGTTTCATTAACTCAATTAAAACTAAGTGTCGGTGGAAAACGGTCGCCAATGACTACTACGACTTATGCAAATACACTAAGATTTAGTTCAAGATAATTAGTTCAAGTTAATCAAATTACTAATGAACTCCCACTAAATTCAACATCCCTCGAAGTTGTTTAGTGAAGCATGATCCAAATTCACTACACCAAGACCGATCATCACGTGAGATGATGTAGCTTCAATGGTGAACATCAACATGTTGATCATATCATCCATATGACTCATGCTTGACCGTTCGGTCCGTGTGTTCCGAGGCCATGTCTGTACATGCTAGGCTCATTAAGTTTAACCCAAGTATTTTCGCATCTGTAAATCTGGCTTACACCCGTTGTATGTGAACGTAGAGTTTATAGCACCCGATCATCACATGATGCTTCAAAATGACGATCTTTTGCCACGGCGCATACGAGGGGAGAACACATTTTATCTTGAAATGAAGTGTGAGGGATCATCTTATAATGCTACCATCGCGATCTAAGCAAAATAAGATGCATAAAGGATAAACATCACATGCATATACAATATGTGACATGGTATAGCCAATCTTCGCGCATTGATCTCCATCTCGTGCGCGCCGGCATGATCTCTATCACTCCATCATGATTGCCTCCATCATGAATAGCAACTACAACTATCGCTAACTACTTAGTGATAAAGTAAAGCTATTACATGGCGTATAAAGAAGTTGACACGCAGGTCATACAAAATTATAAAGACAACCATATGGCTCCTGCTGGTTGTGAACTCATCGACATGCAAGTCGTGAAACATTACAAAACATGATCATCGCATACATCACATATATCATACACATCATATCTTGTGGCAATACCATATCACAAACACTCCCTGCAAAAACAAGTTAGAGGCCTCTAATTTGTTGATTGCATATTTTACGTGGCTTATGGAAGCTACGCATAAGAATGGTTCTTACCTACGCAAAGCCACAACGGTGATATTATGGTTGCTAACATCAGTTGTAAATCTCATGACTACTATAGTGAGAGAAACTGGCATCTACCAGCCGCATGTGTGAAACAAGCCACACGTCAAGTGCGGAGCCGGTCTTGCGAATGAGGTTGCGTAAAGTTGGCCTGGACCGCTTCGATCTCACTATGCCGCGTGATGCTTGCGGTATGGTTAATGTGAATCACTGTCCAGTTGGGAACCCCAAGAGGAAGGTATGATGAATATAGCATCAAGGTTTTTCCTCAGTAAGAAACCAAGGTTTATCGATCTGAAGGGGAAGAAGCCAAGCGACTGAAGGTGATGCTTGCTAGCTTGCGACAGTTCTGGACAATTTATAAGGCGCCTCGTCCAAGCTTTGCTTTGCCAGCTGCAACGTGGAACCTGCACATAACACAACCAAATACTTTGCTCCCAACTTACGATGAGGTTGTCAATCTCACCGGTTTGCTGTAAACAAAGGAATGAGCATATCGAGTGGAAAATAGTAATAGTATGCGAGTAAAGTAAACAGTGCGAGTAAAGTAAACAGGTGATAGCAATATAATGGAAATAGGACCGGGGTCCATAGTTCACTAGTGGTGTCTCTCCATAAGATAAAATAACACATGCTGGGTAAACAAATTACAGTTGGGCAATTGATAGAATAAAGATAACGTGCATATGATGAGAGGATCACTATGAGATTTACTCTGGGCATTACAACAAGATACATAGACCGCCATCCACTTGTGGCGAATCAATCCGAGAACTCTACAAGTATTAAGTTGCGAACAACAGATAATTGTATTAAGCAAAGTGTGTAATGTAAACAAAGCATATGCCCTTGAGCATATGAATGTTGTTTTCTCCCTAGTAGCAACAGCACATCTACAACCTTAGAGGTTTCCGTCACTCCCCCAGGTTAAATAGAGGCATGAACCCACTATCGAGCATAAATACCCCCTCTTGGAGTCATGATACGTCTCCAACGTATCTATAATTTTTGATGCTCCATGCTTGTTTTTACACCATTTGCCTACTGTTTCATTACACTTCGTGGCACTTTTATGCATTTTCTGGAACTAACCTACTAACAAGTTGCCACAGTGCCAGTTCCCTGTTTTCTGCTGTTTTTGTGTTTCAGAAGTGATACACAGGAAATATTCTCGGAATTGGATGAAACAAGTTCCTAAAGTCTTATTTTACCCGGAAGCTTCCAGAGATCCGAAGAGGAGTAGGAGGGGGGCCACCAGGGGCCCACACGCCAGGCTGTTGTGGCCAGCCCCTGGCCCGCGCCAGCCAGGTGTGAGGCCACCTGGCCCCACCTCTGACATCGCCCCTTCGCCTATAAAGGCCCCCGATGGAAAAAACCTAAGGACCCAATCACTTTTCCAGAACACATCGCGATCCGCCACCGCCGTCGACCCGAATATCGGGAGGGCCCAGAAGCTCTTCCCGGCACCCTGCCGAAGAGGGGAATCGCCACCGGAGGTCTTCTTCATCGCCATGCTTGCCTCCGGAGCGATGAGTGAGTAGTCTACCTTGGACTATGGGTCCATAGCAGTAGCTAGATGGTTGTCTTCTCCACCATGCGATTTACTCTGGCCATTACAACAAGATACATAGACCGCCATCCACTTATGGCGAATCAATCCAAGAACTCCACAAGTATTAAGTTGCGAACAACAGATAATTGCATTAAGCAAAGTGTGTAATGTAAACAAAGCATATGCCCTCGAGCATATGAATGTTGTTTTCCCCCTAGTAGCAACATCACATCTACAACCTTAGAGGTTTTTGTCATTCCCCAGATAAAATAGTGGCATGAACCCACTATCGAGCATAAATACCCCCTCTTGGAGTCACTAGCAACTACTCGGCCAAGATAGCTACTAACAACGGAGAGCATGCAAGATCATAAACAACATAGAGATAACATAAGATAAAATTTAGTACATCAACTCAATCATAACACCAATATTCATCGGATCCCAACAAACACAACATGTAGAATTACATAACGGTGATCTCGATCATGTAAGGCAGCTCACGAGATCTAAACATGAAGCACATGGTGGAGAAGACAACCATCTAGCTACTGCTACGGACCCATAGTCCAAGGTAGACTAATCACTCATCGCACCGGAGGCAAGCATGGCGATGAAGAAGACCTCCGGTGGTGATTCCCCTCTCCGGAGGGTGCCGGGAAGAGCTTCTGGACCCTCCCGATCTCGGGTCGATGATGGTGGCGGATCGCGATGTGTTTCTGGAAAAGTGATCAGGTCTTTAGGTTTTTCCTATCGAGGGGTCTTTATAGGCGAAGGGGCAGCGTTAGAGGTGGACCAGGGGGCCCACATCACCAGGGGGCGCGGGCCAGCCCTATGCCGCGCGGCCCTGTGGTGTGGCCGCCCTCTAGCTCGGCTCTGTCTCCTCTTCGGTCTTCTGGAAGCTCCGTGAAATATCTAGACGACTGGCTTTTGTTTCATCCAATTCCGAGAATATTTCCTATTTAGCATTTCTGAAACACAAAAACAGTAGAAAACAGGGAACTGGCACTGTGGCATCTCGTTAATAGGTTAGTTCCGGAAAATGCATAAAAATACCACGAAGTGTAACGAAACACTAAACAAATGGTGTAAAAACAAGCATGGAGCATCAAAAATTATGGATACGTTGGAGACGTATCAGCATCCCCAAGCTTAACTCCTACTCATCCTCGATTAGGTAAGTGATAACAAAAGAAATAATTTTTGAGGTGACATGCACCTACACAATCTTGATCATATATGTAAGCGTTGTGCACTGGGATCAAAGAACTTAAAACATGGGCATGAAAGACATAATCTTGATAGAAGAAACTTAGCAACCATGTTATAACTTGAAAATGAACACAAACAAAAGATCATGAAAATGAAACAATAAAAGTCAAACGTGTGTTCAAATCATAAGGAAAAACATACAAATAGTTTTCAGCTTGTCCTTCATGAGAGAGCAAAACATAAATGCATAGGACACCTTCAAGTTTAAGAGGGCGACTAGATACAAGTAATTTAAGAACAAGTGAAACCAACAATATGAATCAATCAATGAAAACTTTGGGACAATGCACATTATACTCAGAATGACAATTATGCTCTCTTAATGGTGCATAAAGATAGAAGGTGGCGACTCAACATAAAAGTAAAAGAAAGGCCCTTCGCAGAGGGAAGTGATACGTCCCAAATGTATCTATAATTTTTGATGCTCCATGCTTGTTTTTACACCATTTGCCTATTGTTTCATTACACTTCGTGGCACTTTTATGCATTTTCTGGAACTAACCTATTAACAAGTTGCCACAGTGCCAGTTCCCTATTTTTTGCTATTTTTGTGTTTCAGAAGTGATACACAGGAAATATTCTCAGAATTGGACGAAACAAGTTCCTGAAGTCTTATTTTACCCGGGAGCTTCCAGACATCCGAAGAGAAGAAGGAGAGGGGCCACAGGCCGCCCTCACACAGGTCCGGTGCGGCCCAGCCACTGGCCGCATCGCCCTGGTGTGAGGAGGCGTGGGGCCACCTCTGACATCGCCCCTTCATCTATAAAGACCCCCCGATGGAAAAAATCTAAGTACCCGATCACTTTTCCAGAACACATCGCGATCCACCGCCGCCGTCGACCCGAAGATCGGGAGGGTCCAGAAGCTCTTCTCGGCACCCTGCCGGAGAGGGGAATCGCCACCGGAGGTCTTCTTCATCGCCATGCTTGCCTGCAGAGCGATGAGTGAGTAGTCTACCTTGGACTATGGGTCCATAGCAGTAGCTAGATGGTTGTCTTCTCCACCATGTGCTTCATGTTTAGATCTCATGAGCTGCCCTACATGATTGAGATCACCGTTATATAATTCTACATGTTTGGTTTGTTGGGATCCGATGAATATTGGTGTTATGATTGAGTTGCTGTACTGAAATATATCTTTTGTTATCTCTATGTTGTTTATGATCTTGCATGCTCTCCGTTGTTAGTAGCTATCTTGGCCGAGTAGTTGCTAGTGACTCCAAGAGGGGGTATTTATGCTCGATAGTGGGTTCATGCCTCTATTTAACCTGGGGGAGTGACAGAAACCTCTAAGGTTGTAGATGTGCTGTTGCTACTAGGGAGAAAACAACATTCATATGCTCAAGGGCATATGCTTTGTTTACATTACACACTTTGCTTAATGCAATTATCTGTTGTTCGCAACTTAATACTTGTGGAGTTCTCAGATTGATTCGCCACAAGTGGATTATTAGTCATAGATGCAGTTGGATGGCGGTCTATGTATTTTGTTGTAATGCCCAGAGTAAATCTCATAGTGATCTTCTTGACATATCACATTTATCTTTATTCTATCAATTGCCCAACTGTAATTTGTTTACCCAGCATGTGTTATTTATCTTATGGAGAGACACCACTAGTGAACTGTGGACCCCGGTCCTGTTTCCATCATATTGCTATCACCTGTTTACTTTACTCGCACTGTTTACTTTACTTGCATACTCTACTATTTTCCACTCGATACACTCATAACCTTTGTTTCAAGCAAACCGGTGAGATTAACAACCTCATCGTAAGTTGGGAACAAAGTACTTGGTTGTGTTGTGTGCAGGTTCCGCGTTGCTACTGGACGAAGACGAGTCAACAAGTGCGCCTTTGTTGGAGTGCTATTAAGCCAGTCTGCATCACCTTCAGTCGTTTGTCTCTCCTCTCCAAGATTGACATACCTTGGTTTCTTAACTGAGGGAAAACTAGATGCTATACTCATCACACCTTCCTCTTGGGGTTCCCAACGGGCTGGGTATTTCCCACGTCTACTACACGCAAGCAACAAGTTTTATGGCGCCATTACCGGGGAGGAAGTAGAAGACTTCTGCGAGGGGAGTTTTCGCACGCACATCCTTTACTTTGTTATTGTTTTGCTTTACTTTATTTATTTTACCTGCATTGTTTTATATCAAAAACCCAAAAAATTAGAATCCTTTGTAGTTGTTTTTACTTGTTTACTTTAGTTTTGCTGAAATGGCCAATCCTGAAAACACCAAGTTGTGTGACTTTACTAGTACGAACAATAGTGATTTTATCTGCACTCCTATTGCACCACCTGCTCCTGCTGCAAACTTTTATGAGATTAAGCCTGCTTTGTTGAACCTTGTTATGAAAGAGCAATTTTCTGGTGCTAGTACTGAAGATGCTGCAGCTCATCTCAACAATTTTGTTGAGCTATGTGAGATGCAGAAATATAAGGATGTAGAAAGTGATATTATTAAGCTCAAGTTGTTTCCTTTTTCTTTGAGAGGAAAAGCTAAAGATTGGTTGTTGTCTTTGACTAAGAATAGTATTGATTCATGGCCTAAGTGTAAGGATGCTTTTATTGGTAGATACTATCCTCCTGCTAAGATTATATCTCTGCGTAGCAATATTATGAAGTTTACTCAGTTTGATAATGAACATGTTGCTCAAGCTTGGGAAAGAATGAAATCTATGATAAAGAATTGTCCCACTCATGGACTGACTACTTGGATGATTGTCCAAACTTTTTATGCAGGACTGAATTTTTCTTCGAGGAACCTACTTGATTCAGCTGCTGGAGGCACTTTTATGTCCCTTACCTTGGGCGCCGCAACAAAGCTACTCGACAACATGATGGTAAATTATTCCGAATGGCACACCGAGAGAGCTCCACAAGGTAAGAAGGTAAATTCTGTTGAGGAAACCTCTTCCTTGAGTGATAAGATTGATACCATTATGGCTATGCTTGCTAATGATAGGACTCATGTTGATCCTAATAATGTTCCTTTAGCCTCTTTGGTTGCTCAAGAAGAGCATGTTGATGTGAATTTCATTAGAAACAATAATTTTAACAACAATGCTTATAGGAACAATTTTGCTAGTAATAATTATAGGCCGTATCCTTCTACCAATGGTAATGGTTATGGTAATTCTTATGGTAATTCCTACAACAACACTAGGGCCGCGCCCTCCAAGCTTGAGGTAATGCTCAAGGACTTCATCAGTAAGCAAACTGCTTTTAATAAGTCTGTTGAGGAAAAGTTAGGCAAAATTGATATTCTTGCTTCTAAAGTTGATAGCCTTGCTCATGATGTTGAACTTCTGAAATTAAAAGTGTTTCCCAATGATGTGAAAGAGAACAATGTTTTTGCTACTGCTAATGCTATTCAAGTTGGAATTGATGAAAATATTAGATTGTTAGCAGAATTGCATGCCAGGTGGAAAAGAGAAGATGAGATGGCTAGAGAGATGAAGGTATGTACCATTACTACCTCTAATGATGTTGCTCCTAATGCTAGCAATCCTCCTACTTTGATTGGTGTAGAGAAAACTCCCACTCCTTGTGTTAAAAAGCCTAAAACTGCCAAAACTTTTTCTCAAAAGAGTGCTGAAATTTTTTGGAGTGTGGGAGATGATAGCTCTACTTCTTTTAATGATTTTGATGTTGATGGCTGCAATATATCTGAAGTTATTTTGTTCTTGCAAAAGCTTGCTTTGACTCCCGATGCTAGTTCTTTAAATGTTGCTTTTACTAAGCATATTACCAATGCTCTCATGAAAATTAGGGATGAAAAGTTGAAGCAAAAAGCCTCTGTTCCCAAGAAGTTAAAAGATGGTTGGGAACCCATCATTGATATGAATTTTAATGGTTTTGATTGCCATGCTTTATGTGATCTAGGTGCTAGTATTTCTATCATGCCTAGAAAGATTTATGACATGCTTGATTTACCGCCTCTTGAAAAATGTTATTTTGATGTTCCTATTGCTGATGTTGCTAAGAAGAAACCTTTGGGAAGGATTAATGATGTTCTTATTGTGGTTAACAATAACCTTGTTCTAGTTTATTTTCTTGTTATGGACGTTGAATGTCATGCTTCATGTCCTATTATATTGGGAAGACCCTTTCTTCGAACTGTAGGTGCCATCATTGATATGAGGGAAGGCACTATCAAATATCAATTCCCACTAAAGAAAGGTATGGAACATTTCCCTAGGAAAAGAAAGAAATTAATTTTTGACTCTATTCTTAGAGCAAATTATGAGCTTGATGCTTCATCACTTGATGTTACTTGATTCGCAATTTTCTGCGCCTAGCTCAAAGGCGTTAAAGAAAAGCACTCTTGGGAGATAACCCAATGTTTTATTTTCAGTAGTTTTTCTTTTATTTGAGTCTTGGAAGTCATTACTACTGTAATGACCGCTCCTTATCCTTTTTATTTCGTTTTTGTGCCAAGAGAAGCCTCTAATTCGAGTGAGGTAAAGATTTGGGGATGTTGCTGTCCTGAAACTGTTTTCGGTGCTGCACCGTAAAAATTTGTATAAATTCTATGTATATCTTTTGGACCTGCGATTTCTTGTGCATATGCCCCAGGTTATATCAAGACATTTGTTAGTTGAACACTTTTTGATTTGAGCAACAGAAAACCCCTCAAAAATTCGATATTTGTCAGCTGTTCTGTTTTGACAGATTTCTGCCAATATTTGTTTTTGCCACTTTATCGCTTTCTTTGCGAGTTCTTTGGATCATGGAACTCTTGTGGAAGTTGCTACAGTAGTATTTACTTTATATGTGGTGGTTTTGGGTTGAAACCTGAAGCAAAAAGAGGTTGATTATATGTTATGCTTGCACTAATGTTGCTAATTGATTTGTGTTTTGTTTTGTATGAAGGAAGTTTTCAAGTGTAGGGATTGGAGAATGATGAGATGAGTTGAAGAATGGACAAAATCTCAAGCTTGGGGATGCCCATGCATCACCCCAAGAAATATCCAAGAAGTACAAGCGTCAAAGCTTGGAGATGCCCCCGAGGCACCCCTTCTTCATCGGCAAAAATCAGGTCACCTTTCAAAACACTATATTTTTATTGCTTCACGCACTATGTGTTTTTCTTGGAGCGTTAGTTGTTTTAGTTTTCTTAGTTGGTTTGTTTTATTTGCTGCAATAAATGGTTGGACCCCAACAAATTTCCTTTGGAGGAGATGTACTCGTTTTCATTTGCCAAGAATACGCCGTTTTTCATTCTTACAATTTCACCCGGTGTTCTTCTTTTTCTGCTACTGCTTTTACAACGTATCTATAATTTTTGATGCTCCATGCTTGTTTTTACACCATTTTCCTACTGTTTTGTTACACTTCGTGGCACTTTTATGCATTTTTCGGAACTAACCTACTAACAAGTTGCCACAGTGCCAGTTCCCTGTTTTCTGCTGTTTTTGTGTTTCAGAAGTGATACACAGGAAATATTCTCGGAATTGCACGAAACAAGTTCCTGAAGTATTATTTTACCCGGAAGCTTCCAGAGATCCAAAGAGGAGTAGGAGGGGGGCCACCAGGGGCCCACATGCCAGGCCGGCATGGCCAGCCCCTGGCCCGCGCCAGCCAGGTGTGAGGCCACCTGGACCCACCTCTGACATCGCCCCTTCGCCTATAAAGACCCCCCGACGGAAAAAACCTAAGGACCCAATCACTTTTCCAGAACACATCGCGATCCGCCGCCGCCGTCGACCCGTAGATCGGGAGGGTCCAGAAGCTCTTCCCGGCACCCTGCCGGAGAGGGGAATCGCCACCGGAGGTATTCTTCATCGCCATGCTTGCCTCTGGAGCGATGAGTGAGTAGTCTACCTTGGACTATGGGTCCATAGCAGTAGCTAGATGGTTGTCTTCTCCACTATGTGTTTCATGTTTAGATCTCATGAGCTACCATACATGATTGAGATCACCGTTATGTAATTCTACATGTTTGGTTAGTTGGGATCCGATGAATATTGGTGTTTATGATTGAGTTGCTGTACTAAAATATATCTTATGTTATCTCTATGTTGTTTATGATCTTGCATGCTCTCCGTTGTTAGTAGCTATCTTGGCCGAGTAGTTGCTAGTGACTCCAAGAGGGGGTATTTATGCTCGATAGTGGGTTCATGCCTCTATTTAACCTGGGGGAGTGACAAAAACCTCTAAGGTTGTAGATGTGCTATTGCCACTAGGGAGAAAACAACATTCATATGCTCAAGGGCATATGCTTTGTTTACATTACACACTTTGCTTAATGCAATTATCCGTTGTTCACAACTTAATACTCATGGGGTGTTCGGATTGATATCCCCGGGAGTGGATTATTAGTTATAGATGCAGTTGGATGGCGGTCTATGTATTTTGTTGTAATGCCCAGAGTAAATCTCATAGTGATCTTCTTGACATATCACGTTTATCTTTATTCTATCAATTGCCCAACTGTAATTTTTTTACCCAGCATGTGTTATTTATCTATGGAGAGACACCACTAGTGAACTGTGGACCCCGGTCCTATTTCCATCATATTGCTATCACCTGTTTACTTTATTCGCACTATTTACTTTACTCGCATACTCTACTGTTTTCCACTCGATACGCTCATAACCTTTGTTTCAAGCAAACCGGTGAGATTGACAACCTCATCGTAAGTTGGGAACAAAGTACTTGGTTGTGTTGTGTGCAGGTTCCACGTTGCTTCTGGCCGAAGATGAGTCAACAAGTGTGCCCTTGTTGGAGTGCTATTAAGCCAGTCTGCATCACCTTCAGTCGTCATTGTCTGCTCTTCTCCTGATCGATAAAACCTTGGTTTCTTAACTGAGGGAAAATCTTGCTGCTATATTCATCACACCTTCCTCTTGGGGTTCCCAACGGGCTGGACATTCAACTAGGCACCAACTCTTTTCTGGCGCCATCACCAGCAATCAAGCTCTTTTCTGGTGTCGTTGCCGGGGAAGGCGTAGAAGACTTCTGCGAGGGGAGTTTTTCGCATGCACATCCTTTACTTTGTTTTATTGTTTTGCTTTACTTTATTTATTTTACCTGCATCGTTTTATATCAAAAACCCAAAAAAATAGAATCCTTGGTAGTTGTTATTTCTTTACCTTTAGTTTATTATGACGTTCCCTAAGTACATTCTGGAGGACCTCTCAGTAGGTAGTGGTTCAATTATTGGAAAAAATAACATTGAGGAGTTCTTTAATCACATTAGTATGCATAAGGAAGTTGAGGAAAAGTCTTTGGTTGAGCTAGCTCCTAGTATTGAAGTTGCTTCTGCTTATTTGATTCACATGTTGGAAACTAGGTTTGCTAGTCTAAATCCTTTTATGCAATACATGTTCCTTAAGCTTCATGAAATTGAAGATCCTGAAAAGAAAGCTTTTATCTTGGAAACTTTGTGCATAGAATTTAGAGATGTTGCAATTGAGGCTAGGAAAGTTTTTAAGAAGTTCAATAAGCTTGGCTCGCCTGTTGAAATTGTTGGTACACCCAACAAAGAATCTAGATTGCCAATACCTTGTAAGCTTGTAGGAATTCATAATGCCTTGGTAGCTAATACTAGTTGGATTTGTCCTGAAAATATTTTTGATGAAAATAGTGTACCAAAGCGTGACTACAAGGGATACTCAAAACCTCAATTGGATAGTATTCATTTCTTTATTCCTATAGTGGATCCTGATCCCCCTTTCATTATTACTTGATTCGCAATTTTCTGCGCCTAGCTCAAAGGCGTTAAAGAAAAGCACTCTTGGGAGATAACCCAATGTTTTATTTTCAGTACTTTTTCTTTTATTTGAGTCTTGGAAGTCATTACTACTGTAATGACCGCTCCTTATCTTGTTTATTTTGTTTTTGTGCCAAGAGAAGCCTCTAATTCGAGTGAGGTAAAGATTTGGGGATGTTGCTGTCCTGAAACTGTTTGCAGTGATGCACCGTAAAAATTCGTATAAATTCTCTGTATATCTTTTGGACCTGAGATTTCTTGTGCATATGCCCCAGGTTATATCCAAACTTTAGTTAGTTGAACACTTTTTGATTTGAGCAACAGAAAACCCCTCAAAAATTCGACCTTTGTCAGCTGTTCTGTTTTGACAGATTTCTGCCAATATTTGTGTTTGCCACTTTATCGCTTTTTTTTTAGTTCTTTTGATCATGGAACTTTTGGGGAGGTTGCTACAGTAGTATTTGCTATATATGTGGTGGTTTTGAGTTGAAACCTGAAGCAAAAAGAGGTTGATTATATGTTATGCTACACTAATGTTGCTAATAGAATTGTGTTTAGTTTTGTATGAAGGAAGTTTTCAAGTGTAGGGATTGGAGAATGATGAGATGAGTTGAAGAATGGACAAAAGCTCAAGCTTGGGGATGCCCATGCGTCACCCCAAGAAATATCCAAGAAGTACAAGCATCAAAGCTTGGGGATGCCCCCGAGGCACCCCTTCTTCATCAGCAAAAATCTGGTCACCTTTCAAGACACTATATTTTTATTGCTTCATGCACTGTGTGTTTTTCTTGGAGCGTCAGTTGTTTTAGTTTTCTTAGTTTGTATGTTTTGTTTGCTGCAATAAAGGGTTGGACCCCAAAAAATTTCCTTTGGAGGAGATGTACTCGTTTTCATTTGCAAAGAATGCTCTAGTTTTCACTCTTATTAAAAATCGGGTGTTCTTCTTTTTCCGCTACTGCTTTTGGTTTTCGTTTTCGCCTTGATTTGCATTCAGACCTTGTCATATCTTTTCATCAAGGTGTATTTTTGCCTCTGATCTTTATTGGTTTTCATCAAAAGAGGTGCCTTTAAAAATTTCAAATGGTGTTGGAAAAGAGAAAAAGCTTTATGCAAAATAGTGGTACAAGAAGGAGCTTGTGTAGACTGCGGCTTAGGCTTTTTCATGTCATGCTTGATGTATTTTTGATAATATGCTTAGTGGTTTTGCTGTAGCATGACTTGTCTCAAATAACTGAGATTGCTTAATGAGCCTTTGAAAAATCATGCGTTGTTTTTAATTATTTGGAAGCATTATTTTGGTTTTCTCCTTGATGCTTTATTTCGGTTGACTTGGCGCATGCTCACACATGTTAGACTCTTACAAAGTCACCAATAGCCTCCATGATCATTTAGTTTTTGACTTTTGATGCCATCTTATGCTTCTTTTAATGTTGCTTTGTCGCTTTGCATGATTATGACCATTATTACTCTCTTAGTTGGTCGCTCCCAGTCTTTTGCTAGCCCTCGCCTTGTACTGAGTATGAGCTCTACTCGTGCATCCAACTCCTAAAGCCAAAGTTTTCCAAAGTGTCCACCATACATACCTACTAGCAATTTGCTATTCCAAGTAAATTTGACTTGCTTTTATTTTCTCTTCAAATTAAACTCTTACCAGTGTTATGCGAAATTCGGTCAGTAAAGCTCTCACGAACCGGAAGGCATACTTTACTTTTTCCTGTTCTTAAAAATTTGACATTGTGGTCTCTTATGTTGAGTTGTTATGCTTGCAAGTTGTAAGTTGGAGACTAGCCCAGCCATGCAGTCATGGGCAAGCTTTCAACATTGCACTTCTTATTTGAGTTGATATCGTGATCTTTTGTTTATGGATTCCCGCGGTGTGAAATGAATTGGGAATCTTATGGGGATCATGGAGTTTTTATATGTGTTAGGGAAACGCCGGGCCGCCAATCTAAGCCATGCATAATTCATGGTGGAAATTTGCAGCATGCCCATAGTGGACATTCGACGATGCATCTCAAAATAAAAAGATATACAAATGGTAAATAAAAGAGATGTCGAGGTGTTCATTGTCTGCTTGTCCTGTCATTTTGATGTGGGCTTGTTCCATGTCATCGGGCACGAAGGTACCCCGTTGGCGGTTCTCGATGATACGTGTATACTTACAATGATAAGAGCTTGCTTGGGACTCTAAGTAAAGTAGCATGAGGTTTGGGTACTCGTATTCACGGGGCACGAGGTTTTCAACTTATGATTTGTCAAGCATATGCATCATAATTGTTCTCGCATTAACTTTAACCATTCAAGATGCTTATGATGGGGGCATTGAGAGCTCAAAGCCGGTAAGTACCATAATTTTTGAAGGTTATAAAACTTGCAATCACTGCTTCCCTCTGCGAAGGGCCTTTCTTTTACTTTTATGTTGAGTCACCACCTTCTATATTTATGCACCATTAAGAGAGCATAGTTGTCATTCTTAGTATAATGTGCATTGTCCCAAAGTTTTCATTGATTGTTTCATATTGTTGGTTTCACTTGTTCTTAAATTATTTGTATCTAGTCGCCCTCTTAAACTTGAAGGTGTCCTATGCATTTATGTTTTGCTCTCTTTGAAGGACAAGCTGAAAACAATTTGTATGTTTTTCCTTATGATTTGAACACATGTTTGACTTTCATTGTTTCATTTTCATGATCTTTTGTTTGTGTTCATTTTCATGTTTACCACATGGTTACTAAGTTCCTATTGTCAAGATTATATCTTCATGCCCATGTTTTAAGTTCTTATGATCCCAGCTCACAAATGCTTACATATATGATCAAGATTGTGTAGGTGCATGTCACCTCAAAAATTATTCTTTTGTTATCACTTACCTACTCGAGGACGAGCAGGAGTTAAGCTTGGGGATGCTTGATAAGTCTCCAACGTATCTATAATTTTTGATGCTCCATGCTTGTTTTTACACCATTTGCCTACTGTTTCGTTACACTTCGTGGCACTTTTATGCATTTTCCGGAACTAACATACTAACAAGTTGCCACAGTGCCAGTTCCCTATTTTCTGCTGTTTTTGTGTTTCAGAAGTGATACACAGGAAATATTCTCGGAATTGGACGAAACAAGTTCCTGAAGTCTTATTTTACCCAGAAGCTTCCAGAGATCCGAAGAAGAGTAGGAGGGGGGCCACCAGGGGCCCACACGCCAGGCCGGCGCGGCCAGCCCCTGGCCCGCGCCAGCCAGGTGTGAGGCCACCTGGCCCCACCTCTGACATCGCCCCTTCGCCTATAAAGACCCCCCGACGGAAAAAACCTAAGGACCCGATCACTTTTCTGGAACACATAGCGATCCGCCGCCGCCGTCGACCCGAAGATCAGAAGGGTCCAGAAGCTCTTCCTGGCACCCTGCCGGAGAGGGGAATTGCCACCGGAGGTCTTCTTCATCGCCATGCTTGCCTCCGGAGCGATGAGTGAGTAGTCTACCTTGGACTATGGGTCCATAGCAGTAGCTAGATGGTTGTCTTCTCCACTATGTGCTTCATGTTTAGATCTCATGAGCTGCCCTACATGATTGAGATCACCGTTATGTAATTCTACATGTTTGGTTTGTTGGGATCCGATGAATATTGGTGTTTATGATTGAGTTGCTGTACTGAAATATATCTTATGTTATCTCTATGTTGTTTATGATCTTGCATGCTCTCCGTTGTTAGTAGCTATCTTGGCCGAGTAGTTGCTAGTGACTCCAAGAGGGTGTATTTATGCTCGATAGTGGGTTCATGCCTCTATTTAACCTGGGGGAGTGATAGAAACCTCTAAGGTTGTAGATGTGTTGTTGCTACTAGAAAGAAAATAACATTCATATGCTCAAGGGCATATGCTTTGTTTACATTACACACTTTGCTTAATGCAATTATCCGTTGTTCGCAACTTAATACTCATGGGGTGTTCGGATTGATATCCCCGGGAGTGGATTATTAGTCATAGATGCAGTTGGATGGCGGTCTATGTATTTTGTTGTAATGCCTAGAGTAAATCTCATAGTGATCTTCTTGACATATCACGTTTGTCTTTATTCTATCAATTGCCCAACTGTAATTTGTTTACCCAGCATGTGTTATTTATCTATGGAGAGACACCACTAGTGAACTATGGACCCCGGTCCTATTTCCATCATATTGCTATCACCTGTTTACTTTATTCGCACTGTTTACTTTACTCGCATACTCTACTATTTTCCACTCGATACGCTCATAACCTTTGTTTCAAGCAAACCGGTGAGATTGACAACCTCATCGTAAGTTGGGAACAAAGTACTTGGTTGTGTTGTGTGCAGGTTCCACGTTGCTTCTGGCTGAAGACGAGTCAACAAGTGCGCTCTTGTTGGAGTGCTATTAAGCCAGTCTGCATCACCTTCAGTCGTCATTGTCTGCTCTTCTCATGATCGATAAAACCTTGGTTTCTTAACTGAGGAAAAATCTTACTGCTATATTCATCACACCTTCCTCTTGGGGTTCCCAACAGGCTGGACATTCAACTAGGCACCAACTCTCTTCTGGCACCATCAACCAGCAATCAAGTCACTAGCAACTACTCAGCCAAGATAGCTACTAACAACGGAGAGCATGCAAGATCATAAACAACATAGAGATAAAAAAAGATATAATTCAGTACAGCAACTCAATCATAACACCAATATTCATCGGATCCCAACAAACCAAACATGTAGAATTACATAACGGTGATCTCAATCATGTAGGGCAGCTCATGAGATCTAAACATGAAGCACATGGTGGAGAAGACAACCATCTAGCTACTGCTATGGACCCATAGTCCAAGGTAGACTACTCACTCATCGCTCCGGAGGCAAGCATGGCGATGAAGAAGACCTCCGGTGGTGATTCCCCTCTCTGGCAGGGTGCCGGGAAGAGCTTCTGGACCCTCCCGATCTTCGGGTCAACGGCGGCGGCGGATCGCGATGTGTTCTGGAAAAGTGATCGGGTACTTAGGTTTTTTCTGTCGGGGGGTCTTTATAGGCAAAGGGGCGATGTCAGAGGTGGCCCCACACCTCCTCACACCAGGGTGGCGCGGCCAGGGGCTGGGCCACGCCGGCCCTGTGTGAGGGCGGCCTGTGGCACCTCTCCTTCTTCTCTTCGGATGTCTGGAAGCTCCCGGGTAAAATAAGACTTCAGGAACTTATTTTGTCCAATTCCGAGAATATTTTCTGTGCATCACTTCTGAAATATAAAAACAGCAGAAAACAGGGAACTGGCACTGTGGCAACTTGTTAATAGGTTAGTTCCGGAAAATGCATAAAAGTGCCACGAAGTGTAACGAAACATTAGGCAAATGGTGTAAAAACAAGCATGGAGCATCAAAAATTATAGATACGTTTGAGACGTATCAAGCATCCCCAAGCTTAACTCCTGCTCGTCCTCGAGTAGGTAAGTGATAACAAAAGAATAATTTTTGAGGTGACATGCACCTACACAATCTTGATCACATATGTAAGCATTTGTGAGCTGGGATCATAAGAACTTAAAACATGGGCATGAAGATATAATCTTGACAATAAGAAACTTAGCAACCATGTTATAAACATGCAAATGAACACAAACAAAAGATCATGAAAATGAAACAATGAAAGTCAAACGTGTGTTCAAATCATAAGGAAAAACATACAAATGGTTTTCAGCTTGTCCTTCATAGAGAGCAAAACATAAATGCATAGGACACCTTCAAGTTTAAGAGGGCGACTAGATACAAATAATTTAAGAACAAGTGAAACCAACATCATGAATCAATCAATGAAAACTTTGGGACAATGCACATTATACTAAGAATGACAACTATGCTCTCTTAATGGTGCATAAAGAAAGAAGGTGGTGACTCAACATAAAAGTAGAAGAAAGGCCCTTCACAAAGGGAAGCAGTGATTAAACATGTGCTAGAGCTTTGCATTTGTAAAACAGAGATAAAACTTGGGTTTTGAGAGGTGGTTGCTTTTGTCAACGACTGGCAATGGGGTTCTTACTATCTTCCATACAAAAATGAAGCAAGTTTTTGAGAGAGATTGGCACTTTTTTGTGCTCTTTTATAAAGCTTGGCACTCCTCCCCACCTTTTTTCCTTTCTCAAACCATGGCTAACCGATTCCATCGGGTGCCCACCAACATTCACATACCATGGAGGAGTGCCTTTTTTTCTTTTCTTTTTTTTTCCTTTTTTTGGAATAAGCAATATGGAAGATAGCAAATCCGACCACTACGTCCCCATGAGCTGAAAACAGTGTCACAAAACGAGAAGTGTTTTGAAGGTTTTTCAAAGGTAGCACATGAAAATTTACTTGGAATGGCTTACAAATACCATGCATAGGAATTTATAGTGGACACAATGGCAAACTTGGTTTTTAGGAGTTGGATGCACGAGTAGAGCTCATACTTAGTACAAGGCGAGGGCTAGCAAAAGACTGGGAGCGACCAACTAAGAGAGCAATAATTGCCATAATCATGCAAAGCGACAAAGTGACATTAAAAGAAGCATAAGATGGCATCAAAAGTCAAAAACTAAATGATCATGAAGGCTATTGGCGACTTTGTAAGAGTCTAACATGTGTGAGCATGCGCCAAGTCAACCCAAATAAAGCATAAAGGAGAAAACCAAAATAATGCTTCCGAATAATTAAAACAACGCATGATTTTTTCAAAGGCTCATTAAGCAATCTCAGTTATTTGAGACAAGTCATGCTACAGCAAAACCACTAAGCATATTATCAAAAAGACATCAAGCATGATATGAAAAAGCCTAAGCCGCAGTCTACACAAGCTCCTTCTTGTACCACTATTTTGCATAAAGCTTTTTCTCTTTTCCAACACCATTTGAAATTTTTTAAGACACCTCTTTTGATGAAAACCAATAAAGATCAGATGCAAAAATACACCTTGATAAAAATATATGACAAGGTCTGAACGCAAATCAAGGCAAAAATGAAAACCAAAAGCAGTAGCGGAAAAAGAAGAACACTCGATGAACGATAAGAGTGAAAACTAAAGCGTTCTTTGCAAATGAAAACGAGTACATCTCCTCCAAAGAAAATTTGTTGGGGTCCAACCATTTATTGCAGCAACAAAACTAACCAACTAAGAAAACTAAAACAACTGATGCTCCAAGAAAAACACATAGTGCATGAAGCAATAAAAATATAGTGTCTTGAAAGGTGACCTGATTTTTGTCGATGAAGAAGAGGTGCCTCGGGGGCATCCCCAAGCTTTGACGCTTGTACTTCTTGGATATTTCTTGGGGTGATGCATGGGCATCCCCAAGCTTGAGCTTTTGTCCATTCTTCAACTCATCTCATCATTCTCCAATCCCTAGACTTGAAAACTTCCTTCATACAAAACTAAACACAAATCTATTAGCAACATTAGTGTATCATAACATATAATCAACCTCTTTTTGCTTTAGGTTTCAACCTAAAACCACCACATATACAGTATATACTACTGCAGCAACTTCCACAAGAGTTCCATGATCAAAAGAACTCGCAAAGAAAGCGATAAAGTGGCAAAAACAAATATTGGCAGAAATCTGTCAAAACAGAACAGCTGACAAAGGCCGAATTTTTGAGGGGTTTTCTGTTGATCAAATCAAAAAGTGTTCAACTAACGAAAGTTTTGATATAACCTGGGGCATATGCACAAGAAATCTCAGGTCCAAAACATATACAGAGAATTTATACGAATTTTTACGGTGCAGCACTGAAAACAGTTTTAGGACAGCAACATCCCCAAATCTTTACCTCACTCGAATTAGAGGCTTCTCTTGGCACAAAAACGAAATAAAAAGGATAAGGAGCGGTCATTACAGTAGTAATGACTTCCAAGACTCAAATAAAAGAAAAAATACTGAAAATAAAACATTGGGTTATCTCCCAAGAGTGCTTTTCTTTAACGCCTTTGAGCTAGGCGCAGAAAATTGCGAATCAAGTATTTTCAAGAGATGAAGTGCTAGGATCAGCGGGTGCCTTACGTCTTCCTTTCTTACCTTTGCTCTTGACTCTAGGAAAGACATGGCTATTGTAAGGTGGAGAGATAAATCTTATATTGCCTTTTCCCACATCAATGACGGCGCCCAGGAGCTTCAAGAGGGATCTTCCAAGTGTGATTTGTCCTTTCCCTACACATTCAATAACAAGATAATCAGTAGATATCATTCTTCCTAGGACTTTTGTAAAGACTCCTTCAGCAATTCCAGTGGGAAATATAGTGGCATTGTTGGTAAGAGAAATTCCTTCTCCCCCCTCAGAAAGCTTCCAAAGGCTCAACGATTCATAAACATCCTTTGGCATGAGACAAAATTCAGACATAATATCACAACGAGCATGAAAAGTTTCACCACTAATGGTGTTTTTTACCGTAGGATACCAACTCGAAGGTTCAGAATTTGTTGGCACATAATCAAAATGCTGACGCAAAGTATTGTAGCAAGAATTCAAACTAGCAGTGTGAGTCTCAAGAGTATCAAGTCTATTAAAAATGCACACAAGAGAGGAATCAAAATAGGTTGGCATGCTATAAATTGTAATCAACTTTTTTATAATATTGAAGGCTTGATCTCCATCACAATGAAGGAAATCTCCTTCTGCAGTAGCATCCAAAGCATATCTATAACGAAGAGAAAGTCCAAAGTAAAAGCTACTAAGAAGCAAACTCAATGTTATTTTAGGTTCAGTTTTTCCATACCAATCATAAATTCTAGACCAAGCTTCTTTAAAACTTTCCTCATCCTTTTGTTTAAAAGTGAAAATCATATCCTCGGGCGACATAGTAGTAGCAACTGAACTAGACATAATAAACTAAAGTAAAGAAATAACAACTACCAAGGATTCTAATTTTTTTGGGTTTTTGATATAAAACGATGCAGGTAAAATAAATAAAGTAAAGCAAAACAATAACAAAGTAAAGGATGTGCGTGCGAAAACTCCCCTCGCAGAAGTCTTCTACTTCCTCCCCGGCAACGGCGCCAGAAAACTTGTTGCTTACGTGTAGTAGACGTGGGAAATACCCAGCCCGTTGGGAACCCCAAGAGGAAGGTGTGATGAGTACAGCAGCTAGTTTTCCCTCAGTTAGGAAACCAAGGTATGTCGATCTTGGAGAGGAGAGACAAACGACTGAAGGTGATGCAGACTGGCTTAATAGCACTCCAACAAGGGTGCACTTGTTGACTCGTCTTCGGCCAGTAGCAACGCGGAACCTGCACACAACACAACAAAGTACTTTGTTCCCAACTTACGATGAGGTTGTCAATCTCACCGGTTTGCTTGAAACAAAGGGTATGAGTGTATCGAGTGGAAAATAGTAGAGTATGCTAGTAAAGTAAACAGTGTGAGTAAAGTAAACATGTAATAGCAATATGATGAAAATAGGACCGGGGTCCACAGTTCACTAGAGGTGTCTCTCCATAAGATAAATAACACATGCTGGGTAAACAAATTACAGTTGGGCAATTGATAGAATAAAGATAAACGTGATATGTCAAGAAGATCACTATGAGATTTACTCTGGGCATTACAACAAAATACATAGACCGCCATCCAACTGCATCTATGACTAATAATCCACTTGTGGCGAATCAATTCGAGAACTCCACAAGTATTAAGTTGCGAACAACAGATAATTGCATTAAGCAAAGTGTGTAATGTAAACAAAGCATATGCCCTTGAGCATATGAATGTTGTTTTCTCCCTAGTAGCAACAGCACATCTACAACCTTAGAGGTTTCTGTCACTCCCCCAGGTTAAATAGAGCCATGAACCCACTATCGAGCATAAATACCCCCTCTTGGAGTCACTAGCAACTACTTGGCCAAGATAGCTACTAACAATGGAGAGCATGCAAGATCATAAACAACATAGAGATAACAAAAGATATAATTCAGTACAACAACTCAATCATAACACCAATATTCATCGGATCCCAACAAACCAAACATGTAGAATTACATAACGGTGATCTCAATCATGTAGGGCAGCTCATGAGATCTAAACATGAAGCACATGGTGGAGAAGACAACCATCTAGCTACTGCTATGGACCCATAGTCCAAGGTAGACTACTCACACATCGCTCCGGAGGCAAGCATGGCGATGAAGAAGACCTTCGGTGGTGATTCCCCTCTTCGGCAGGGCGCCGGAAAGAGCTTCTGGACCCTCCCGATCTTTGGGTCGACGGCGGCGGCAGATCGCGATGTGTTCTGGAAAAGTGATTGGGTACTTAGGTTTTTTCCGCCGGGGGGTCTTTATATGCGAAGGGGCGATGTCAGAGGTGGCCCCACGCCTCCTCACACCAGGGTGGTGCGGCCAGGGGCTGGGCCGCGCCGGCCCTATGTGAGGGCGGCCTGTGGCCCCTCTCCTTCTTCTCTTCGGATGTCTGGAAGCTCCCGGGTAAAATAAGACTTCAGGAACTTGTTTCGTCCAATTCTGAGAATATTTCCTGTGTATCACTTCTGAAACACAAAACAACAGAAAACAGGGAACTGGCACTGTGGCAACTTGTTAATAGGTTAGTTCCGGAAAATGCATAAAAGTGCCACGAAGTGTAATGAAACATTTGGCAAATGGTGTAAAAACAAGCATGGAGCATCAAAAATTATAAATATGTTTGAGACGTATCAGGTCCCAAGCAAGCTCTTGTCATTGTAAATATATCTGTATCATCGAGAACCGCCAACGGGGTACCTCCGTGCCCAATGACATGGAACAAGCCCACATCAAAATGATAGGACAAACAGACAATGAACACCTCAGCATCTCTTTTAGTTACCATTGGTATAGCTTTTTATTGCGAGATGCGTCGTCGAATGTTCACTATGGGCATGCTGTAAATTTCCACCATGAATTACGCATGGCTTAGATTAGCGGCCCAGGCATTTCCCTAACACATATAAAAACTCCATGATTCCGCAAGATTCCCAACTTATTTCACATCGCGATTCGCGAGTATCCATAAACAAAAGATCACGATATCACCTCAAATGAAAGATAGTGCAATGTTGAAAGCTTGCCCTATGACGGCATGGCTGGGCTAATCTCCAACTTACAACTTGCAAGCATAACAACTCAACATAAGAGACCACAATGTCAAAATTTTAAAACGAGAAAAGTAAAGTGTGCCATCCGGTTCGTGAGAGCTTTACTGACCAATTTTCGCATAACACCAAAAAGAGTTTAATTTGAAGGATAGATAAAAGCAAGTCAAATTTACTTTAGAATAGGAAATTGCTAATAGGTATGTATGGTGGACACTTTGGAACAACTTGGTCTTTAGGAGTTGTATGCACGAGTAGAGCTCATACTCAGTACAAGGCGAGGGCTAGCAAAAGACTGGGAGCGACCAACTAAGAGAGCAATAATGGCCGTAGTCATGCAAAGCGACAAAGTGATATTAAAAGAAGCATAAGATGGCATCAAAAGTCAAAAACTCAATGATCATAGAGGCAATGTCGACTTTGTATGAGTCTAACATGTGTGAGCATGCGCCAAGTCAACCCAAATAAAGCATCATGGAGAAAACCAAAATAATGCTTCCAAATAATTAAAACAACACATGATTTTTTTTAAAGGCTCATTAAGCAATCTCAGTTATTTGAGACAAGTCATGCTACAGCTAAACCACTAAGCATACTATCAAAAATACATCAAGCACGACATGCAAAAGCCTATGCCGCAGTCTACACAAGCTCCTTCTTATACCACTTTTTGCATAAAGCTTTTTCTCTTTTCGAACACCATTCGAACTTTTTATAAACACCTCTTTTGACGAAAACTAATATAGACCAGAGGCAAAGATACACCTTGATGAAAAGATATAACAAGATCTGAACACAAATCAAGGCAAACATTGAAAGTTAAACGCAGTTCTAGAAAAAGAGAACACTCGTTGAAACGAATAGAGTGAAAAACGGAGTGTTCTTGGCAAATAAAAAGCAAGGCAACTTCTCCAAAAGGAATTTGTTGGGGTCCAACCATTTATTGTAGCAAACAAAACTAAATAAAACTGAAAACTAAAAACAACTAACGCTCCAAGAAAAAAACGCATAATGCATAAAGCAATAAAAATATAGCGTATTGAAAGGTAACCTGATTTTTGCCGATGAAGAAGGGGTGCCTCGGGGGCATCCCCAAGCTTTGACGCTTGTACTTCTTGGATATTTCTTGTGGTGCTGGGCATCCCCAAACTTGAGCTTTTGTCCATTTTTCAACTCATCTCATCATTCTCCGATCCCTACACTTGAAAACTTCCTTCATAAAAAACTAAACACAATTCTATTAGCAACATTAGTGTAAGCATAACATAGAATCAACCCCTTTTTGCTTCAGGTTTCAACTCAAAACCACCACACATAAAGTATATACTACTGTAGCAACTTCCCCAAAAGTTCCGTGATAAAAAAAACTCAAAAAGAAAGCGATAAAGCGGCAAACACAAATATTGCCAGAAATCTATCAAAACAGAACAGCTGACAAAGGTCGAATTTTTAGAGGGTTTTATGTTGCTCAAATGAAAAAGTGTTCAACTAATGAAAGTTTGGATATAACCTGGGGCATATACACAAGAAATTGCAGGTCCAAAAGATACACAGAGAATTTTCACGAATTTTTACGGTGCAGCACCGAAAACTATTTTAGGACAGCAATATCCCCAAATCTTTCCTCACTTAAATTAGAGGCTTCTCTTGGCACAAAAACAAAATAAAAATGATAAGGAGAGGTCATTACAGTAGTAATAACTTCCAAGACTCAAATAAAAGAAAAAAACTGAAATAAAAAACATTGGGTTATCTCCCAAGAGTGCTTTTCTTTAACGCCTTTGAGCTAAACGCAGAAAGTGTGAATCAAGTATTTTCAAAAGATGCATTAAGATCAACTGCAGAAGTTTTGTCAATAAGGCATTATATTTTATTGATGCTCCTAGTTGATGTGGAGCTTGGCAGTCCTTGTGCGTGGTGAATAACCAGCCCGTTGGGAACCCCAAGAGGAACGTGTGATGAGTATAGCAGCTGGTTTTCCCTCAGTTAAGAAACCAAGGTTTATCGTTCTTGGAGAAGAGAGACAAACGACTGAAGGTGATGCGTATTAGCTTGCGACAGCTTCAGACAATTTATATATGGCACCTCATCTAAGCTTTGCTTGCTAACTGCAACGCGGAACCTGCACACAACACAACCAAGTAATTCGTTCCCAACTTGCGATGAGGTTGTCAATCTCACCGGTTTGCTTGAAACAAAGGATATAAGCGTATCGAGTGGAAAATAATAGAGTATGCGAGTAAAGTAAACAGTGTGAGTAAAGTAAACAGGTGATAGCAATATGATAGAAATAGGACCGGGATCCACAGTTCACTAGTGGTGTCTCTCCATAAGATAAATAACACATGCTGGGTAAACAAATTACAGTTGGGCAATTGATAGAATAAAGATAAACGTGATATGTCAAGAAGATCACTATGAGATTTACTCTGGGCATTACAACAAAATACATAGACCGCCATCCAACTGCATCTATGACTAATAATCCACTTGTTGTGAATCAATCTGAGAACTCCACAACTATTAAGTTGCGAACAACAGATAATTGCATTAAGCAAAGTGTGTAATGTAAACAAAGCATATGCCCTTGAGCATATGAATGTTGTTTTCTCCCTAGTAGCAACAGTACATCTACAACCTTAGAGGTTTCTGTCACTCCCCCAGGTTAAATAGAGGCATGAACCCACTATCGAGCATAAATACCCCCTCTTGGAGTCACTAGCAACTACTCGGCCGAGATAGCTACTAACAACGGAGAGCATGCAAGATCATAAATAACATAGAGATAACAAAAGATAATATTCAGTACAGCAACTCAATCATAAACACCAATATTCATCGGATCCCAACAAACCAAACATGTAGAATTACATAACGGTGATCTCAATCATGTAGGGCAGCTCATGAGATCTAAACATGAAGCACATGGTGGAGAAGACAACCATCTAGCTACTGCTATGGACCCATGGTCCAAGGTAGACTACTCACTCATCGCTCTGGAGGCAAGCATGCGATGAAGAAGACCTCCGGTGGCGATTCCCCTCTCCGGCAGGGTGCCGGGAAGAGCTTCTGGACCCTCCTGATCTTCGGGTCGACGGCGGCGGCGGATCGCGATGTGTTCTGGAAAATTGATCGGGTACTTAGGTTTTTTCCGTCGGGTGGTCTTTATAGGCGAAGGGGCGATGTCAGAGGAGGGCCAGGCGCCCTCACACCATGGCGGCGCGGCCAGGCCCCTGGCCGCGCAAGCCTGGCGTGTGGGGTCCTGGTGGCCCCCCTCCTACTCTCCTTTGGATCTCTGGAAGCTTCCGGGGAAAATAAGACTTCAGGAACTTGTTTCATCCAATTCCGAGAATATTTCCTGTGTATCACTTCTGAAACACAAAAACAGCAGAAAACAGGGAACTGGCACTGTGGCAACTCGTTAATAGGTTAGTTCTGGAAAATGCATAAAAGTGCCACGAAGTGTAACGAAACAGTAGGCAAATGGTGTAAAAACAAGCATGGAGCATCAAAAATTATAGATACGTTGGAGACGTATCAAGCATCCCCAAGCTTGACTCCTGCTCGTCCTCGAGTAGGTAAGTGATAACAAAAGAATAATTTTTGAGGTGACATGCACCTACACAATCTTGATCATGTATGTAAGCGTTGTGAGCTAGGATCATAAGAACTTAAAACATGGGCATGAAAGATATAATCTTGACAATAGAAACTTAGCAACCATGTTGAAAACATGCAAATGAACACAAACAAAAGATCATGAAAATGAAACAATGAAAGTCAAACGTGTGTTCAAATCATAAGGAAAAACATATAAATGGTTTTCAGCTTGTCCTTCAAAGAGAGCAAAACATAAATGCATAGGACACCTTCAAGTTTAAGAGGGCGACTAGATACAAATAATTTGAGAACAAGTGAAACCAACAATATGAATCAATCAATGAACTTTGGGACAATGCATATTACACCAAGAATGAAAACTATGCTCTCTTAATGGTGCATAAAGAAAGAAGGTGGTGACTCAACATAAAAGTAGAAGAAAGGCCCTTCACGGAGGGAAGTAGTGATTGCAAGTTTTATAACCTTCAAAAATTATGGTACTTACCGGCTTTGAGCTCTCATTGCCCCCATCATAAGCATCTTGAATGGTTAAAGTTAATGCGAGAACAATTATGATACATATGCTTGACAAATCATAAGTTGAAAACCTCGTGCCCCGTGAATACGAGTACCCAAACCTCATGCTACTTTACTTAGAGTCCCAAGCAAGGCTCTTGTCATTGTAAGTATATGCATATCATTGAGAACCGCCAATGGGGTACCTCCGTGCCCGATGATATGGAACAAGCCCACACCAAAATGACAGGATAAGCAGACAATGAACACCTCGACATCTCTTTTATTTGCCATTTGTTTAGCTTTTTATTGTGAGATGCGTCGTCGAATGTTCACCATGGGTATGCTGCAAATTTCCACCATGAATTATGCATGGCTTAGATTAGCGGCCCGGTGTTTCCCTAACACATATACAAACTCCATGATCCCCACAAGATTCCCAACTCATTTCACACCGTGGGCATTCATAAACAAAAGATCACGATATCAACTCAAATAAGAAGTGCAATGTTGAAAGCTTGTCCATGACTGCATGGCTGGGCTAGTCTCCAACTTACAACTTGCAAGCATAACAACTCAACATAAGATACCACAATGTCAAATTTTTAAGAACAGGAAAAAGTAAAGTGTGCCTTCCAGTTCATGAGAGCTTTACTGACCGAATTTCGCATAACACTGGTAAGAGTTTAATTTGAAGAGAAAATAAAAGCAAGTCAAATTTACTTGGAATAGCAAATTGCTAGTAGGTATGTATGGTGGACACTTTGGAAAAGACTGGGAGCGACCAACTAAGAGAGCAATAATGGCCATAATCATGCAAAGCGACAAAGCAACATTAAAAAAAGCATAAGATGGCATCAAAAGTCAAAAACTAAATGATCATAGAGGCTATTGGCGACTTTGTAAGAGTCTAACATATGTGAGCATGCGCCAAGTCAACCCAAATAAAGCATCAAGGAGAAAACCAAAATAATGCTTCCATACAATAAAAACAACGCATGATTTTTTCAAAGGCTCATTAAGCAATCTCAGTTATTTGAGACAAGTCATGCTACAGAAAACCACTAAGCATACTATCAAAAAGATATCAAGCATGACATGAAAAAGCCTAAGCCGCAGTCTACACAAGCTCCTTCTTGTACCACTATTTTGCATAAAGCTTTTTCTCTTTTCCAACACAATTTGAATTTTTTTTAAGACACCTCTTTTGATGAAAACCAATAAAGATCAGAGGCAAAAATACACCTTGATGAAAAGATATGGCAAGGTCTGAACGCAAATCAAGGCAAAAACGAAAACCAAAAGCAGTAGCAGAAAAAGAAGAACACTCGATTTTTAATAAGAGTGAAAACTAGAGCGTTCTTGGCAAATGAAAAGCAAGGCAACTTCTCCAAAAGAAATTTGTTGGGGTCCAACCATTTATTGCAGCAAATAAACAAACTAAACTAACTAAGAAAACTAAAACAACTGACGCTCCAAGAAAAACACATAGTGCATGAAGCAATAAAAATATAGTGTTTTGAATGGTGACCAGATTTTTGCCGATGAAGAAGGGGTGCCTCGGGGGCATCCCCAAGCTTTGACGCTTGTACTTCTTGGATATTTCTTGGGGTGATGCATGGGCATCCCCAAGCTTGAGCTTTTGTCCATTCTTCAACTCATCTCATCATTCTCCAATCCCTACACTTGAAAACTTCCTTCATACAAAACTAAACACAATTCTATTAGCAACATTAGTGCAAGCATAACATATAAACAACCTCTTTTTGCTTCAGGTTTCAACTCAAAACCACCACATATATATCAAATACTACTGTAGCAACTTCTCTAAAAGTTCCGTGATCAAAAGAACTCAAAAGAAAGCGATAAAGTGGCAAACACAAATATTGGCAGAAATCTGTCAAAACTGAACAGCTGACAAAGGTCGAATTTTTTAGGGGTTTTCTGTTGCTCAAATCAAAAAGTGTTCAACTAACAAAAGTTTGGATATAACCTGGGGCATATGCACACGAAATTGCAGGTACAAAAGATATACAGAGAATTTATACGAATTTTTACGGTGCAGCACCGAAAACAGTTTCAGGACAGCAACATCCCCAAATCTTTACCTCACTCGAATTAGAGGCTTCTCTTGGCACAAAAACAACATAAACAAGATAAGGAGCGGTCATTGCAGTAGTAATGACTTCCAAGACTCAAATAAAAGAAAAAGTACTGAAAAGAAACATTGGGTTATCTCCCAAGAGTGCTTTTCTTTAACGTCTTTGAGCTAGGCGCAGAAAATTGCGAATCAAGTAATATCAAGTGATGAAGCATCAAGATCAACTGCAGAAGTCTTGTCAATAAGGCATTGTATTTCATCCACATAAGTTTTAGAAGACCCTTTGTGATCATGCTTTGGTACACTATTTTCATCAAAAAGATTTTCAGAACAGATCCAGACAAAATTATTTTTGAAAGCTTCACACAATCCCAAGAGCTTGCAAGGTATAGGTACTTCGGCTCCTTCATTGTTAGTACCAATAACCTTTATAGGCGAACCAAGTTTATTAAAACGTTTAAGAACCTTTCTAGCTTCAATAACGACATCTTTAAATTGTAAGCGCAAAGCTTCCAAGATAAAAGCTTTCTTTTCGGGATCCTCAATTTCATGAAGCTTAAGAAACATGTATTGCATAAAAGGATTAAGACTAGCAAACCTAGTTTCCAACTTGTGAATCAAATAAGCAGAAGCAACTTCAATACTAGGAGCTAGCTCAACCAAAGACTTTTCCTCAACTTCCTCATGCATACTAATGTGATTAAAGAACTCCTCAATGTTACTTTTTCCAATAATTGAACCACTACCTACTAAGAGGTCCTCCAGAACGTACTTAGGGATCAACATAATGAACTAAAAGTAAAGAAATAACAACTACCAAGGATTCTATTTTTTTGGGTTTTTGATATAAAATGATGCGGGTAAAATAAATAAAGTAAAGCAAAACAATAAAACAAAGTAAAGGATGTGCGTGCGAAAACTCCCCTCGCAGAAGTCTTCTACTTCCTCCCCGGCAACGGCGCCAGAAAAATAGCTCATGCTCCTAGTTGATGTGGAGCTTGGCAGTCCTTGTGCGTGGTGAATAACCAGCCCGTTGGGAACCCCAAGAGGAACGTGTGATGAGTATAGCAGCTGGTTTTCCCTCAGTTAAGAAACCAAGGTTTATCGTTCTTGGAGAAGAGAGACAAACGACTGAAGGTGATGCGGACTAGCTTGCGATAGCTTCGGACAATTTATATATGGCGCCTCGTCCAAGCTTTGCTTGCTAACTGCAACGCGGAACCTGCACACAACACAACCAAGTACTTCGTTCCCAACTTGCGATGAGGTCGTCAATCTCACCGGTTTGCTTGAAACAAAGGATATAAGCGTATCGAGTGGAAAACAATAGAGTATGCGAGTAAAGTAAATAGTGCGAGTAAAGTAAACAGGTGATAGCAATATGATGGAAATAGGACCGGGATCCACAGTTCACTAGTGGTGTCTCTCCATAAGATAAATAACACATGCTGGGTAAACACATTACAGTTGGGCAATTGATAGAATAAAGATAAACGTGATATGTCAAGAAGATCACTATGAGATTTACTCTGGGCATTACAACAAAATACATAGACCGCCATCCAACTGCATCTATGACTAATAATCAACTTGTGGTGAATCAATCCGAGAACTCCACAAGTATTAAGTTGCGAACAACAGATAATTGCATTAAGCAAAGTGTGTAATGTAAACAAAGCATATGCCCTTGAGCATATGAATATTGTTTTCTCCCTAGTAGCAACAGCACATCTACAACCTTAGAGGTTTCTGTCACTCCCCCCGGTTAAATAGAGGCATGAACCCACTATCGAGCATAAATACCCCCTCTTGGAGTCACTAGCAACTACTCAGCCAAGATAGCTACTAACAACGGAGAGCATGCAAGATCATAAACAACATAGAGATAACAAAAGATAATATTCAGTACAACAACTCAATCATAAATACCAATATTCATCGGATCCCAACAAACCAAACATGTAGAATTACATAACGGTGATCTCAATCATGTAGGGCAGCTCATGAGATCTAAACATGAAGCACATGGTGGAGAAGACAACCATGTAGCTACTGCTATGGACCCATGGTCCAAGGTAGACTACTCACTTATCGCTCTGGAGGCAAGCATGGCGATGAAGAAGACCTCCCGTGGCGATTCCCCTCTCCGGCAGGGTGCCGGGAAGAGCTTCTGGACCCTCCGATCTTTGGGTCGACGGCGGCGGCGGATCGCGATGTGTTCTGGAAAATTGATCGGGTACTTAGGTTTTTTTCGTCGGGGGGTCTTTATAGGCGAAGGGGCGATGTCAGAGGAGGGGCCAAGTGCCCTCACACCATGGCGGCGCGGCCAGGCCCCTGGCCGCGCGAGCCTGGTGTGTGGGGCCCTGGTGGCCCCCCTCCTACTCTCCTTCGGATCTCTGGAAGTTTCCGGGAAAAATAAGACTTCAGGAACTTGTTTTGTCCAATTACGAGAATATTTCCTGTGTATCACTTCTGAAACACAAAAACAGCAGAAAACAGGGAACTGGCACTGTGGCAACTCGTTAATAGGTTAGTTCCAGAAAATGCATAAAAGTGCCACGAAGTGTAACGAAACAGTAGGCAAATGGTGTAAAAACAAGCATGGAGCATCAAAAATTATAGATATGTTGGAGACGTATCATTCATCCACATAAGTTTTTGAAGACCCTTTGTGGTCACGCTTTGGTTCACTCAAATCACTAAAAAGATTTTTGCGACAAATCCAATCAAAATTATTTTCAAAAGCTTCATATAATCCCAAAAGCTTGCGAGGTATAGGTATTTTGGTTCCTTCATTGTTTGTACTAATAACCTTTATAGGTGAACCAAGTTTATGAAAGCGTTTAAGAACTTTTCTAGCTTCAATGGCAACATCTCTAAATTCTATGCGCAAAGTTTCCAAGATAAAAGCTTTCTTTTCAGGATCTTCAATTTCATGAAGCTTAAGGAACATGTGTTGCATAAAAGGATTGAGGCTAGCAAACCTAGCTTCCAACATGTGAATTAAATAAGCAGAAGCAACTTCAATACTAGGAGCAAGCTCAGCCAAAGACTTTTCCTCAACATCTTTATGCATACTAATATGATCAAAGAACTCCTCAATATTATCTTTCCCAATAATTGAACCACTACCTACTGAAAGGTCCTCCAAAACGTACTTAGGGAACAACATAATGAACTAGAGTAAAGAAATAACAACTATAAAGGATACTAATTTTTTTGGGTTTTTGATAAAACGATGCAAGTAAAAATAAAGTAAAGCAAAACTTAAAACAAAGTAAAGGATGTGCGTGCGAAACTCCCCTTGCAGAAGTCTTTTTTTCCTCCCTGGCAACGGCGCCAGAAAATTCTTGATGCTTACGGTACAGTTAATGTGAATCACCGTCCAGTTGGGAACCCCAAGAGGAAGGTATGATGAATAGAGCAGCAAGCTTTTCCCTCAGTAAGAAACCAAGGTTTATCTATCTGAAGGGGAAGAAGCCAAACGACTGAAGGTGATACTTGCTAGCTTGCGACAGCTCCGGACAATTTATAACGTGCCTCGTCCAAGCTTTGCTTTGCCAGCTGCAATGCGGAACCTGCACACAACACAACCAAATACTTTGCTCCCAACTTACGATGAGGTTGTCAATCTCACCGATTTGCTGTAAACAAAGGAATGAGCGTATCGAGTGGAAAATAGTAATAGTATGCGAGTAAAGTAAACAGTGCGAGTAAAGTAAACAGGTGATAGCAATATAATGGAAATAGGACCGAGGTCCACAGTTCACTAGTGGTGTCACTCCATAAGATAAAATAACACATGCTGGGTAAACAAATTATAGTTGGGCAATTGATAGAATAAAGATAACGTGCATATGATGAGAGGATCACTATGAGATTTACTCTGGGCATTACAATAAGATACATAGACCGCCATCCACTTGTGGCGAATCAATCTGAGAACTCCACAAGTATTAAGTTGCGAACAACAGATAATTGCATTAAGCAAAGTGTGTAATATAAACAAAGCATATGCCCTCGAGCATATGAATGTTGTTTTCCCCTAGTAGCAACAGTACATCTACAACCTTAGAGGTTTCTGTCACTCCCCCAGATTAAATAGAGGCATGAACCCACTATCGAGCATAAATACCCCCTCTTGGAGTCACTAGCAACTACTCGGCCAAGATAGCTACTAACAATGGAGAGCATGCAAGATCATGAACAACATAGAGATAATATAAGATAAAATTCAGTACATCAACTTAATCATAACACCAATATTTATCAGATCCCAACAAACACAACATGTAGAATTACATAACGGTGATCTCGATCATGTAAGGTAGCTCACAAGATCTAAACATGAAGCACATGGTGGAGAAGACAACCATCTAGCTACTACTATGGACCCATAGTCCAAGGTAGACTACTCACTCATCGCACCGGAGGCAAGCATGACGATGAAGAAGACCTCTGGTGGCGATTCCCCTCTCCGACAGGGTGTCGGGAAGAGCTTCTGGACCCTCCCGATCTCGGATCGACGACGGCGGCGGATCGCGATGTGTTTCTGGAAAAGTGATCGGGTCTTTAGGTTTTTCCCGTCGGGGGGTCTTTATAAGCGAAGGGGCAGCGTCAGAGGTGGACCAGGGGGCCCACACCACCAGGGGGCGCGGGCCAGCCCTAGGCCACGCCGCCCTGTGGTGTGGCCGCCCTCTGGCTCGGCTCCGTCTCCTCTTCGGTCTTCTGGAAGCTCCGTGAAATATCTGGACGACTGGCTTTTGTTTCGTCCAATTTTAAGAATATTTCCTGTGTAGCATTTCTAAAACACAAAAACAGTAGAAAACAGAGAACTGGCACTGTGGCATCTCGTTAATAGGTTAGTTTTGGAAAATGCATAAAAATACCACGAAGTGTAACGAAACACTAAACAAATGGTGTAAAAACAAGCATGGAGCATAAAAAATTATGGATACGTTGGAGACGTATCACCGCTCCATAAGAAATGCACAACATAGAGGTTTGCAACAGAAAACATCAACGCCCGCAACAACATGGTTGCGTTTTACTCGTGTAAAACATCTACGCATAGATCTCGCTCTGATACCACTAAAGGGTTTCATAGCATAGAAGACAAAAAATTTCCTACGAGTATGAACAAGAACAAGCCAAGATCTGATCTACGAGATGCAAAACAACGAGCGAGAGAGATTAGATCTACATACCCTTGTAGATCGCACAGCGGAAGTGTTCAGATGAACGTGGTTGGCATAGTCGTACTAGCGTCTCCTCCTCGCAATGCGATCCGATCCAAGCGCCACAACGGGCACCTCCTCCGAGCGATGCACACGTACAGCGCAGCGATGACTCCTCCTCCTCGGTCCAGCAAGGTACGGTGGAGTGGTAGATGGGATCAGCAGCACGACGGCGTGGTGCTTATGGTGGAGAGTATATGCGGGCAGGGCTTCGCCTACGCGCACGAGGTGGAAGAAGAAAGACTAAGAAAACTAGTCAAACTAGGGCTAGAAAAGACTACATATAAGACAGCAGGCAGCTCGGCGGCTGATCAAAAATCATCCAGCTCCGTGCACGTCGGCCTGCCTCTTTATACCCGTACCGTACGGAGTTTTTCCTTGGAGTAGAAGCAAGGTTTCATCAAACCTAACTGCTCCCGATCGCTGGCAGTGCTGACCAGGACCGATCGCATCAAGTGATGGCGTCAGACGAGCGACCGGCCTCCTGGGCGCCGAGCGAGCGATCGCGCTGGGCGATCTGCTGGCGAGCGCGGCCCAGGCTGGCTCGGGCGGCCCAGCCAGTGAGCAGCCCAGCCGGGCGAGTGGACCCTGGCGAGGCAGCCCAACGGGCCCAGTAGCGGCCAGGTAACCCGGCAACCTAGCAGCAGCGAGGCTTCCTAGCGCACGCGGCGCAGGGAACTTCCTGGCGCACGGGCGTCCGGCCCATGCGGCCCTCGCCTGCCCGCCCTTTTTTTCTTTTCTTTTGCCTTTTTCTTTTTGGTAGTTTGTCTCGATGGGCTACTAAACTAGTCCATTAGCAAAACTTCATATGGACTAATTTTTAGTCCTTATTTATTTCCAACAAATAAATATATGTATTAATATTTATTAATTCAACTAATTAATAAATCATTAATCTTCTTCTGGGAACAATTCCGTAACTCTCCGAAACAATTTCCATAAATCCCAAAACTACCCTAGCGTCGATGAGCGTTAAGTGTGTGACCCTACGGGTTCGAGAATGTGCCGACATGATCACCATCAGTAATCAGTAGAGGGATCTGGAAATCCATATCGACTCTCACATATTTAACGAAGATCATTATCGGTGAACCACGATGTCAGGATTCAATTAATCTCGTATACAAATTCCTTTGTCTCGCAATATTTTACTTGCCCGAGATTCGTCGGCATCGCCATACCTAGTTCAATCTCGTTCGCAGCAAGTACTCTTTACTCGTTCCGTAATCCAATATCACCCTATGATTAAACTCATTAATCACGTGTTTGCAAATGGTGTATGATATTGATTACCGAGTGGGCCCGGAGTATATCTCTCCGACATGGGAGGGATAAATTCCATCTTGATACATGCAACCCAACAAGTACTTTCCGATTATCTGAGAGACACCTTTATAATCACCCTTTTATAGTGTGATGTTTGATGACCTCAAAGCTCTCTTCCGATACTAGGGAGTGGCATTATCTCATGGTCTAAGAAATATGATACTGACATAGGAAAAGCTACGCAATTGTGAACACAATGACACGATCTAATTATTGTGCTTAATTTGGGTCTGTCCATCACATCATTCTCCTAATAACATGACCTTGTTATTAATCGATAACTCATGTCTATGGTTAGAAAATCTTAACCATTATTAATCAATGAGCTAGTCTAGTAGAGGCATACTAGGAACACGGTGTTGTTCATAAACCACACAACTATTAATATTTCCGCTTAATACAATTCTAGAATGGAATATAAACATTATCATGAACAAGAAATATGATAATAACAATATTATTATTGCCTCTAGGGCATATTTCCTTCATTAACGACATCTTATAGGGGTTATTTGTCTTTATATGTGTAGGTGATTTCTGGTACTCACGATGAGCATGAACATGATGGGAAAGTAGACATGGACATTGTGAGTAGTGAAGATAAAAAAGTGCATTGGAATATATTGAATATGATGTTTGAATGTGAACAGACGGCTTTTGTCTAGTACAATAGCTATGCTAGAGAGCGTGGCTTCAGCATTCGTAAGGACCTTTTGAAGCAAGGAAAATGTCCTAATAGAGAAATACGGTCAAGGCGATATGTATGTTCCAGACAAGAGAAACATCTAGAGAAGCTCTTAACACAAGAAGGCTACAAGCGAAGGCTGAGACCGGAGACATGCTATATATGCAATGCCCATATCAGCGTGATATATCCCGTGGAGTCTGGGTTGTCAAAAGATTTAACAACAATCACATCAATGTAGGTGAAATTTTTTCATATAAGAGAGATCTTATCAAGGAAATTGTCTCTGCGTGATCAGAATAATAAAACACCATATGTTTCGCTTAACGTCATATTCTCTTCAGCGCAACCCTACATTATGGATAAGAAATTTAGTGAGATAGGAATTCTCAATGATCAAACTACTAGAGAAAACATTTGCACGATTAGTTAATGCTACCTGACCGTGACAACATTGGTGCTCTAGATTAAATCTTCAGAAATTTGCCCAGAGCTCGGAGCAATAAAGTAATAAATATTTCAAGTGGCGACCCTCGAGTTCCAAACATTCTTCAAGAAACATCAAAAGCTGATCAAAGTGGATGAAAAATTGTTAAATATGTGTAGCTGAGCGTCAACATAGAATGCAGGCGGTCCAACTGTATAAAAGCATTGCCGCAAAAGTATGTTATCATTATTTACAAGATACCAAAAAGCTTACCGAAAAGTATGGAGTTTCAAATACAGGCTGCTTTGAATTAATGGAAAGGGGGATAACCCGGTTGGAAAACATGTCAATTGGCTATAAAAATAAAATATTATATTTTTGCTTTATTGGAGGAGTAAAAATAGAAAAGAGAAGGTAAACGGGCTCTTTGTAAGAACCAGATCAAGCAAGTGGTCCTAGACACTTTGTAAGTGTGAATGATGTGCTATATATTAATAAAATAGTAGTATATATTTTTAGCTAATGACTATATGTTAGCTGTAGATGATTAATGATTTCGTACAAATTTTATATTAAATTAGTACAACTTATTATCGATCGGAGGGTTCTTAACGGTAATCTTGGGAGGAGCACCCTCCCACCCCCTCCCCCAATATTTGCGAGGAAATAGCATATCACACCACTTGTTGGGGCGTATTTTGCACAGAACCACAACTATCGATTTTTGTTGCACAAAACACCAATGTTTCCCGTAATTGTAGCGCAAAACACAAAAAATGCCATTAAACAATTTAACCCTGAATTAAGTATGCATGGCTAATGGCTTCCTCAACCTCTTCTATGGTTTTCTTTCCTTCCTTTCTTTTCGGTTTTCTTTATTTAAAAGGTTCAAAATTTCAAAATTTGTTCATGATTTCAAAAAATATTTATGATTTTAAAAAATGTCCCCTTTTTAAAAAATCTTCATGACATTATTTTTTTATGAATTAGTTTTTTTGGTTCATATTCTTTTAAAAATGGTCCATGAATTTTTCAAAAATGTTTAAGATTTTTCAAAAAATTGTTCTTGATTTTCGAAAATTGGTTGATGATTTTTGAAAAATGGTCATGATTTTCTAAAATTTGTTTATGAGTTTTTAGAAGTGGTTCATTATTTTTCAAAAAAATCTTCATGATATATTTTTTTCTCATAAATTTTGGTAACTAGATCACATTTTTGAAATGTTGTTCATGAATTTTTAATTAATTTATTATTTTTAAATTTGTTCATGATTTTTGAAAAGCTTCATAAATATTGGTAATCAAAGAGCACCATTAGCCATGCTGATGTATGCCCTGCACTAATTAACAAATATTTTGTGTTTTGTGCACTAATTACTGGAATTATTCATATTTTATGCAACAAAAATCAATAGTTATGGTTCTATGCAACAAATAATGTGATATGCTATTTCCTCTATTTGCAAAACGACCTTATGGCCGCCTACCCACGGAGGTCCAGCACTACGGAGCCCAAAAATACCCACGTGAATGGCGCAAATATCACAGTGGCAAATTTGTTATTTATATTCAAAATTCTTATCTCTACCGTCTCCATCGTGCTCCTCTGTTCATCGGGAAGAGGCAGAGGAGGGGCGCCGCCGGCGGGATCCGGCTCGTCTAACTTTGCTCCTGCAAAGTCAGGACCCTGACTGGGTCTATATCAACCGCACAATAGCAATCCAACGGCTCTCATTCTCCCAGTACTACTTCTTCGGGCTGGTCAAACACAACGAAAGCTTTTTTTGGTCAACACAGAAACAACCGCTCCTGATCCCAGCGTCTCCCCCGCGCGCGATACCTGGACCGCCGCCGGCGACTCGTACCGCCACACCGCGCGCGACCCCTGCCCCGCCGCTCGCGATCCTTGCCTCGCCGCCGGCGACTCGCGCCGCCCCGCCGCCCGCCTCCCTCCCCTTTCCCGACTCCCTCCCGGCGATTCCCCCGACTCCCTCCCGGCGATTCCCCAATCCAGCTTCCGTCCGGCGAGCTCCCGTCGCCGGCGACCTCTGTGACGGTGTGTACCCGGCCTTTTCCAGCCTGCTGTCGCCGGCGAGTGGACGCCATGGCCAGGCGACCACGGCCCCTATTCTTCTCTTCCCTGCCTCCGTTCACAGTCCCATCTCCACATTACAAATCAGGTAAAAATCATATACTAACTCAAATTGATTGATATATATATATATATGTTTGATGTCCAATAAAATAGCTTGCAAAATATTCTCCATTTAGAACTCTGATTGCTTGCAAAATCTACTACAGAGTATACAAAAGTTCATCAAATAGCTTCAGAATATGTCTTCTCCAATGTAGGGTTCAGAGCTAGGCATATTTAGCAGTTCAGTGAAGTTTGTAATGTGATCATATCCATGCAGTTCTTCCTCTGAAGTTGGCTTCGCTGGATGAATTGTTTTTTCCTTCTTCTGTTTCCCCTGCTACATGTAAAAATTTAGATAGCAATGTTGAAGTAAATTACATTTCGATGATATTATGTGTGTTTGATGTACCTTAGATAATGGTGCAGTAGTTGTAGATGGTTCTACCCTTTTCCCTTTGTACTGCCTCTCAGTCCAACTTTTCTTTCTTTTAGAACCTTTTTTTCTTTATTAACCTCCTTTTTCTTTAGGCGTGCAGCAGCCAATGAGTCATTTGATAATGGAGTAGTCAATTGAGCATTCAATAAAACATTTGATGTTGCAGGAATCACTTGAGCATTCAGCAATCGCTCTTTGACATTGTTGGTAAGGTTATCAAGTGTATTCTCAATCAAAGTACAACATTCCTCAGAATTGGATGCTTCAGTCACTAGGTTGTAGAATTTGTGAGATAGGAAATTTGTGCGGTGAACTGCATCTGCCTTTGGATCTGCAACTACAATCCTCCCATGAGTATCTTGAACTGATCCTGCCCGTGCTTCTCTAGTCCATCGCTTTAAAATATAGTGTTCTGGAAGTAACTTAATGTTCATCAAATCTAGGACTTTCAATGCATGTGCACACAATACTCCTAATCTCTCAAACTGACCACAACCACATGCTGATTTTTGTTCCAGCCGGTTACCTTCAACTTTCCATTCTTCTTGAAATATTGGTTGCTCAAAAGGATATCCAATTTTAACCATGTATGCATGTTGTCCATCTAGTGCTTCAGCGCATGCTGCCATAGATCTCTGGTATTCCTTTTGAAAATATTCAAATATAATAGGAGTATAGAGCTTGCTGACTTGCACCAACATTGGAGTTTTCATTCTGATTTTTGGTAAGTACTTCCTAGAATCATATTCTGAATTGATCTCAACATCTCTTTTTACTTTGACAGCTCTCTCAAAATGATGGAAGAATCGGACGATATCCAAATCTGACTTCAAATGGTGCTTCAAGTCATTGTTGAGACTCTCACTTAGTTGTGTGCTCCTCATACCCAAGGTAAAGGCATTTTTCATGAAACATTCAGCCCACTTTTCTTTAACTTTGTAAATACTATTCATCCAAGTCTGTGTTGGCACTTGTCCTCTCATATTTTCAAATGCTTCTTCAAATGCTTCTTGCTGCCCATGTTCATACATACAAGCACTAAATTCTGCAAGAAGAGTTGATTCTTCATCCATATAACTAGACAAATGTTTCACAGCATTTTGCATAATGTGAAATGTACACAATCCATGTCGTGCTTCTAGAAAAACTGCCTCAATTGCCTTTCCCATTGCTTGATCTTGATCGGTATATATGGTTCTAGGATGTTTATGGTTATGTATCTCTAAGAAAGAAGCAAACAACCATTTGAAAGATTCACATGTCTCGTCATAAAGAAGAGAAGCACCGAAGATAACTGTTTCTCTAAAATGGTTGAATCCTACAAACACACCAAATGGCCTATGTTCTTTGTTAGTTGCAAAAGTGGTGTCAAAGGTCATAACATCACCAAAATGAGCATAATCAATGATCATCTTAGCATCAGCCCAGAAAATGTTTGCTATCTTTTCATCACAATCCAACTGAACATCATATCTGAATGATGGATTCTCTGTAGCCTTCTCTTGAAAATATTTTAACATACTTCCCGCTTCACCATACTTAAGGTCTCTTTGGCGCTTAGTTCTCAAATGATTTTTGTGATCTCGACGAGTGTAGCTGAGATTAGATGCTCCACCAACTCGTCGACTTGCAAACTCATGAGCAGCTTTTGGTGCAATACCGGAGTCATCAGCAATTTCAATTTCATGCGCCTGCACTTCGGAGATCATTCGCTGTGATGGCAATAGGTGGGATGCTTCTGGCAATTGAAGTATGTGGTTATGGTCAAGAAACAGATTAGTTATCTCCCAAGTTCCAACTTCACGATTTAGTGAAAGAGTCATACGAACTGGGCATTCAATTCTAGTCTCAGCTCGTGGATTTTTAACCATATTATCTCTTTTATCCACTGCCTTTAGACCTTCTTTGGAACAAACATATTTGCAAGAGGTAAATTTACCATCAAATTTGCTCTTGTTTTTGTACCTTTGTCTGATGCTAAACCCAATTCTTCCTCCATAATACCCCCAAAATTTCCAAGACTCCTCCAGAGTGCTAAATGTCATGCCAAGCTTAGGTATCCAAGTAGGTGATACATTTTCTCTGTTAAATGCACAAGTTTACAAAATGCTGTCATTTAATTGCAAAAACAACATGCAGCAAGCACACAAGTGCAAACAAGAGCTTTTGGCACAAAATAATATCTTATTCTTACTTACTTGTTTGAATCTGCGTTGGACTGATTCTCCATTAGAGATTGACTGCAATTGATCTGAATATTTAACTCATATTGGCAGGAATATGGCGCCGTGAGAAGCAAAGAGAAAGGTAAAAGTGTGTGAGAAAGGGGAAAGTGTGGGAGCCGCAGCAAGCAAAGAGAAAGAGAAAGTGAAAGTGTGGTGCTGTTTTGGCGCCAACTGAGTAGTACTAGTGCTCCTGGTGGTCCTGTTTTGGCGCCAAAGTGGGCATGCCTCTTCCCTCCACAACAAAGCATCAGGAAGTAGTACTAGGAGAAGGAGAGTCATTGGATTGCTATTGTGTGGTGGATATAGGCCCAGTCAGGGTCCTGACTTTGCAGGAGCAAAGTTAGACGAGCCGGATCCCCGCCGGCGACTCCAAGCTGACAGCGGCCACTCAGGCGACCATATACGGCGAATCCGACCTCCAGGTAACCCACTCCTCTCCAGGCCTTTACTCTTTGCCGTCGATATTCTTCTCTGAAATCGCAAAGTTGCAATTAGGACCATGGCAGCACCTAGCACACGAGCTCCATCGATTCCCAATCTCCAGTGGAAATCGAAGAAGTTGAAGTTGCTCTGGTGATCTCCAGCTCGTCAATTCTTCAGTTCCCGCAGCTGATCCTACATCGGAGGCAAAAGGTAGAAGTTACGATTGGGGTGGAGATGAGACAAACTCGAGATCGAAATCGTGAGGGGAAATGAAAAATGGGTCGCCTGGGTGCCGGATTTCCGCGGCTTGGTCGCCAGAGACGCCGCGCCAGCGCCAGCCGCGTGTCTGGCGGGCCGAGCAGCCCTGGATTCCGCGCGTCCATGGAGTATTCGGATCTCGGAGTGTGACCATGCGGCGGCGGGCAAATGAGCTCGGGGAGACAGAGCGTGGCGTCGGGGCGGCGGCTCTGATCGAAGCCGCATCACGCAGCTGGGTGAAGGTGGAGTTGCACAGCGGCGGATCAATCCGTCGAGGTTCTTTGCACTTTTGGGTAATAATTTGGTAGATTTTGTTCGGAATGAATCACACTTGTACCAAATTTATCTCCGGCAAATCAGAGATTTGATTTGTTTAGGTCGAGATAATTTGCTTCCACAAATCTTATCGCACGCTATGGGAAAACAGAATTGTGTTGCCCGCCTGGAGCCCTGGAGGATCACGGCTCGAAGACTCGATCAGGAGAAGAGTAGGATCCAGGCGACCATGACGCAACTCGAGCCGAGTCGACCGAGATAAGGAGCGCAGAATTTTATCTCTTTGTTTCCACTATAAAATTTAGAACCAAAAAACTTCCGCCGCATAATCTCCGCTGACGATATCTCTGCAACCGAGGGCGTGATTTCGATCCCTGGATTTTCTCGCGGCGGAGGCTCGGGACTGCAGCAGAGCAGTCGGCGGAATTGTTTTCTCAAAGTTCATCTGCAGGTCCAGCTCCTCTTCCTAGTCCTCGACAATGATCTCTCAACTTTCCAGTTGAAACACCGTGTCAAAGCCCAATTCCTCTTCCTAGACACATCCTTTGACCTCCCCGCTGAAACCCCGACATTAATTGGACGGACCTCCCCATCACCAAAACGTCGACAGCTTCTTCCCAAACCCTCCATAGCTTAGCCATTACAGGTTTCGTGTCCTCCCTCGTCTCTCTCTCTACCTGGTTCATCGATCAAACGAGTTGCCTGTGGTTGTCTGTAACCCTGAGTTTTGAACATCGTGATCTGTTTCTTAATACCAAAATAAGGAACTCTACCTTTGTTAATTTCAGGTATGCAATGATGATCAACCGTACAGTATGGCAAAAAACATCCTCAAACCGTATCAATGGGAAACCAATCTATAAGAAAACGAGGACAAACGTTAAACTGGAAGACCTTCCTCAGGTATGTCAAATTTTATTTCCGGTGTTAATTCTAGTATAGATGGGATTTCTAATCTTGAGGGATTTTGACGCAGGATCTGCTGTGCGCCATTGTATCAAAGTTGCCTGCTAAAGAGGCTTCAAGAGCTAGTGTTCTATCAAGCAATTGGAGATATATTTGCGGTGTTTGCTGCTGCAAATTATGTTTCACTGGTGCTGCAGGGTGTTGCCGTGACAGTTTTGAAAGAAATCACTACCTCCAATACATGCAGAAATTCATCAATAATGTCAATACAGTCGTGCAGAAGTGTCATGGCAAGTTAATTGAAGTATTCAATGTCAAATTCGAGTTTGACGCAATGCTGGTTGACCATCTAAATAAATGGGTTAGTTTTGCGGTATCCTCAGGAGCAAAGAGCATAGCTGTTTATTTACGTCCTATTAACAAGAGACGCACGGATGTTGATGTCTACGTATTTCCCTTTCACCTATTGGATAGTGGAAGTAACATGTCTCATCTACAGTGTATCCAGCTTAGCTTTGTATCTTTCAGACCACCATCTGAATTCAGAGGTTTCCCAAGCCTGAGAAAGCTTGACTTGGAGTTTGTGCATATCACTATAAAGGATCTTGACATTATATTGTCCAATTGCTGCAATCTTGGATGGCTGAGCTTTTAGTCAGATGCTACCTGAATGGCGAACTAAAGTTGGTTCGTCAGTTGTCCCACCTTCGACACCTAACAGTTGTATACTGTAAGGTGACCAGGATAGAACTTCATGTTACGAAGCTCGTTACCTTTGTATACTTTGGGGACATTGTTCCTATTGTCATTAATCAAGATTCTAAGCTTGAAAATGTGAATATACGTTTCAGAGAGACAAGTTTTCGAGATGCTGCCAGTTTACTCATCAATGCTATTCCAAGCGTTCAAAATTTGACATTAGCAATTTTTGGTCCACAAAAGGTTTTCTCCTGGATTGCCATTGAGTTACAATTATATTTATGTCACATCATCTTGCTAATCACACTTTTGTTTGTCTTGCAGAAGGAATCACTGTTGAATAGCCCACGCAAGTTATCCCATTTTAGGTGCTTACAGTTGGTAACGGGATTACAAGCTGAAGATAGCGAAAAGCTTTCTAGTATAGTTTCCATTCTGAGGGTGGCTCCGCTTATTGAGAAGTTAGAGATCAACGTAAGTGCTTTTCTTGATTCTTATGTTCCATCACACTCTATTTGCTTTCAGCCCCTACCTTGTTTCTGTTCGTGGTAGCCTGTTCTTCACTTCACTTCTTGTTCGGGGAATGGCTTTAACTGTTTATGTCATAGGCAATTGAGTACACATACCGTCCTATATTTCTAATCATATATACTACCATGTATAACTCTTGCAGTTTTCTCCTGAAACTCACATTTGTTTTGCGAACAAGGGTGCTTTGGGCAAGCAGCACCTTCAGCAGTGTGAATATAATTATCTGAAGAGTGTACATATGACAGCATATAAAGGGGCAAGAGGTCAACTCGAATTTCTTCTGCATGTTGTGGAAAATGCCCCTGCGCTGGAGGAATTAATTGTGGACACCGCTATACAGGAATACGAAGATAAATACGCAAGCTTATATTGCAGAGCAAAATCATGCTCTGAGCGCGCTGCGCAGCATGCTATATCTTCTCTCAGTGGAAAACTTTCACCAAAGGTGAAGCTTTGTGTTATGTAGGGAGGGCTGCTTTAGAGTAAACAAGTTTGGGTAATTGTACAAGGTGTTAGATGCTTGGCTGTTTCTGTTAAAATATTGCTCCACCTTCCCCTCAAAATAAAATCAATTGCGCCACCTGCATGTGAGGCTGTGAGATATATTTGTGAATGTAACAAATAATATGGCTCTGGTAGGTATCTTGGCTATGGCTATATTCTTCGTTCAAATGTGCTTCTACTGAAATTGAAATGCAGAGCACTGAAAGGCACAAGTATAATTTAAAAAAAAATCAAGAAAGTAAAATAAGGAAAGCCGTACTACATCTTTCTTTTTGGTTATTGAATATAAACACGTACTTGTAGGATGCTTTACTTGCTCCAGCGGCTTCATGTAGGATAAAGCCAGAACTAGGACAATCAAAAGTCTAAATTGAAGATTATCAAAAAAAATTGGGATTGTTGCACAATGTGAATAAACCATATGAACTCAGATTATAGGACTCAATTGGGGGCGAAGCTCTCGGAAGGGCGAGGTCAGGCGCCTGCCCTACCTTAGCTTGCGATAAATTTCTTTTTATATGTATGCACTAATGCAGCCTAAGTAAGTAAGTATGTATCGATCCCTATAAAAAAGGAAAACTAACGGAAGGAAACTAGGCCTGTTGCTGTTGGGCCGTGTGCTTGCGTCGTCATCCGGTCTTCAGATAATTAGGCGCGCCACCGATGTTGCGTCCTCAGGCCTCTTGGTGCCGGCTCCGAGCTTGCCATCACGGCCCAGCACAGCAGGTGCTTCATGCCTCTCCTCCTCGGGGTCCTTCTCGGTATGCTTCGTTTCGCATAAGGAAAGCTTCAACAGGCTTTTGTTTGGCGGCCCATTAATGCCCCGGCCGAACCGTACATTTCTGATATCCGGGAGTGCTTCGCGTGGGTTTGTTTTAGTGCACTGTCTTTAGTCGCGAATTCTCCTGGTTCTAGGATTGGAACACTTACGTATATAAACTGGTCAACATCTTTGTCTATTTTCGAGGTGGGACTAAAAAGAACCTGAGATCCCCTTTTATCTGTCTCTGTCATTCGGCGTGTATTGAACTGACGGCGAACTGTTCCATCTCTGTGAGCTTCCAGTGTGGCCTAGGATCGCTGGTTAGTTCAGTCGTGTCCGTCCATCTCACGCACGCATATACTAAAATGCACCAGGTTGCCCCTGTATCGATGAGTCTGACAAAGCGAGAAAGCTAGTTAGAGAGTCGTACGCTGCTTAGCTTAGCTTGTAGGCTAGCCAGCGCTCTAGAGTAAAAAAAAAAAAACACGCTGCTTGGATTACAAAAGGAGTGATGAAACGAGCTTTTGTGGCTTAAACTGATAGGCCATTTAAATAAAAAAATTGGGCAGCTATTTAAAGATTTTGGCGATTATGTTTGCTCAAATGAAATATAAAATTTATCATGCCCGCATGGGAATAAATGTTAGCCACGTGCATGGACCAACAACGTTTTTAGTTCCACATGAACAAAATTTGGAAAAATGAACAAAACTTTATCCACCCATGGAACAAATCATGAAATTTAAATCAGACTAATTGGAACAAAACTTCGGCGACCATGGAAAATCATGAGTTTAAGTTAGAATGATTGTACCAATATTTTCTCGTGTAACCGAATTTAGTGATCAGGAATAAACCTTAACAATGAACAAAGTTTGACTACATGTGAAACAAAATTTTAGACCAAGCAAAATGAAGATATGAACATAGAGTAGTGAAACAAAATATAGGGATAGTGGAACAACATGACTACAAAAAGGAACACGACAATCACAAAGGAATAAATCGAGAATAGACTTGTAGAATGTGGGGAACAAAAATATAGTGACTGTGAAACAAAAACATGATTGCAAAAGAGAAACAAAGCTATCACAAAAGGAACAAACTAAATCCAAAGCTGTTAAATATGGGGAACAAAAAAATATAGAAATTGTAGAACAAGACATGAAAATAAAAGGAACAAAGGCTATCACGAATGAACAAATGAAATCTTAAGGAGAAACAAAACTGTCAAAATATGGGAAATAAAAATATAGAAACTGTGGAATAATACATGACTATAAAAGGAACAAAGGCTATCGCAAAGGAGAAAATCGAATCTTAATGAGGAACAAAGCTGTAAAAATACGGGGAACAAAAAAAGTAGAAACTGTGGAACAAGACATGACTATAAAAGGAACAAAAGCTATCGTGAAGGAACAAATCGAATCTTAATGAGGAACAAAGCTGCAAAAATACAGGGAACAAAAAAATATAGAAACTTTGAAACAAGACATGACTATAAAAGGAACAAAAGCAATCGTGAAGGAACAAATCGAATCTTAATGAGGAACAAAGCTGTAAAAATATGGGGAACAAAAAAATGTACAAACTTTGAAACAAGACATGACTATGAAAGGAACAAAAGCTATTGTGAAGGAACAAATCGAACCTTAGTGAGAAGCAATGTTGGAAAAATATGGGGAACAAAAAAAATGTATAAATTGTGGAACAAGACATGACTATAAAAGGAACAAAGGCTATCGCGAAGGAACAAATCGAATCTTAATGAGGAACAAAGCTATAAAAATATGGGGAACAAAAAAATGTAGAAACTGTGAAACAAGACATGACTATAAAAGAAACAAAGGCTACGGCGAAGGAACAAATTGAATTTTAATGAGGGACAAAGCTGTAAAAATATGGGGTGTGGAACAAGACATGAATATAAAATGAACAAAGGCTATCACGAAGGAACAAACCGAATATTAATGGGGAACAAAAAATTGTAGAAACTGTGGAACAAGACATGACAATGAACAAAGGCTATCGTGAAGGAACAAATCGAATCTTAATGAGGAACAAAGCTATAAAAATATGGGAACAAAAACATGTAGAAACTATGAAATAAGACATGACTATAAAAGAAACAAAGGCTACGGCGAAGGAACAAATCGAATTTTAATGAGGGACAAAGCTGTAAAAATATGGGGAACAAAAAAATGTTGAAACTGTGAAACAAGACATGAATATAAAATAAACAAAGACTATCACGAAGGAACAAACCGAATATTAATGAGGAACAAAGCTATAAAAAAATGGGGAACAAAAAATTGTAGAAACTGTGGAACAAGACATGACAAGGAACAAAGGCTATTGTGAAGGAACAAATCGAATCTTAATAAGGAACAAAGCTGTAAAAATATGGGTAACAAAAAATGTAGAACCTTTTGAACAAGACATGGCTATAAAAGGAACAAAGGCTATAACGAAGGAACAAATCGAATCTTAATACGGAACAAAGCTGTAAAAATATGGGGAACAAAAAAATATAGAAACTTCGGAACAAAACATGACTATAAAAGGAATAAAGGCTATCGCCAAGGAACAAATCAAATCTTAATAAGGAAAAAAGCTGTAAAAATATGGTGAACAAAAAAATATAGAAACTATGGAACAAGACATGATGATAAAAGGAACAAAGGCTACCACAAAGGAACAAATTGAATCTTATGAGGAACAAAGCTATAAAAATATGGGGAATAAAAAATGTAAAAATTGTGGAAAAATACATGACTATAAAAGGAACAAAGGCTATCGCGAAGGAACAAATCGAATCTTAATGAGGAACAAAGCAATAAAAATATGGGGAACAAAAAAATGTACAAACCATGGAATGAGACATGACTATAAAAGGAACAAAGGCTATCGCAAAGGAACAAATCGAATCTTAATGAGGAACAAAACTGTAAAAAAATGGAGAACAAAAAAAATGTAAAAACTGTGGAACAAGACATGACTATAAAAGGAACAAAGGCTATCATGAAGGAACAAATCGAATCTTAATAAGGAACAAAGTTGTAAAAATATGGGGAACAAAAAAATGTAGAAACTTTGGAACAAGACATGACTATAAAAGGAACAAAGGCTATCGCAAAGGAACAAAGCGAATCTTAATAAGGAACAAAGCTGTAAAAATATGGGGAACAAAAAAATGTAGAAACTTCGGAACAAGACATGACTATAAAAAAGGAACAAAGGCTATCACGGAGGAACAAATCAAACCTTAATAAGGAACAAAGCTGTAAAACTATGGGGAACAAAAAATGTAGAAACTTCAGAACAAGACATGACTATAAGTAAGGAACAAAGGCTATCATGAAGGAACAAATCGAATCTTAATAAGGAACAAAGATGTAAAATTATGGGGAACAAAAAATGTAGAAACGTCGGAACAAGACATGACTATGAAAGAAACAAAGGCTATCGTGAAGGAACAAATCGAACCTTAATAAGGAACAATGTTGTAAAATTATAGGGAACAAATATACGATCATAGAACAAATAGTTATTGCAAAGGTTAACTAGGCTATTGTGAAGGAACAAATTGATTCTAAATGTGGAACAAAATTATCGAATGGGGAACAACAAAAACGAATGGACCATCGAAAAGAACCTCTCTGCAAAGAACAACGCGAACGCGAAGGAACACTAGAATCAAAACATGAAATAAAATAGTAAAATATGGGGAACAAAAGTATAGAAATCATGACACGGAACATGACTAAAGGAAACAAAGCTAGCGCGAAGGAACAAATCTAATGAGTGAAATGCATGTATGGCCCATAAACTTGCTGGCTAGGTCCAGAACGGTCCCTGAACTCAGAAAATGCTCCAACTCGGTACCTGATTTTGTTCGGTATGTTCACGTACGATCGGAAATACGGTTGCCTCTGTATTTTGCTGACGTGGCAAAGTTTCGGGCCTACAACATCGTTCTCCATCGTCTAAATCCCTAAATCGACATGGTCCTCTGTATCCCATCTTCAGAACCAAATCGTGGCAGAGCCACTCCCCACCGGCGACGCGGCAACCGACGGCACCTCCTGGGGATCATGGGCAGGCAGCGGCGGCGATTGTCGCCGCCCTCCTCTGGTACTGAGCGTTCTCCTCTCTTCCGCATGTCCAGCAATGGAGGGAGCTCAGGGAAGCGGCGGTCAACGCCGTTGATGGTGAGCAGCGATTCGCCATGCTAGCGACGTCGATTTAGGTTGGTGTTGTGCGGCGTGTCGGCAGGTAACCGTTCACTATCTTCCTCATGCCCGGCGATGGCCGGCATACATTCTTCTCTATTCATCAAACAATGAATTTTTTGCAGCCTCAAACTCTGAATTTTCGTTTTTTTTTCCTCAGCCGACTGATGGTGGGTGTGACAATGAAGCTTGTACGAAGTACAAGACAATTGGATGGTACCAAGTACGTCTCCTGAAACACTGAAGTGCAGGGACATTTGGTGGGAATTGTTTTGCTGGACAAAGCTGTAGTGCTTGGTAGCAGTGATTGTAATAGGATGTTTGTGTAATTATAATAAATATTCTCCAAAACGTGTCTGGCTTTCTGCCTACGTTTCTCTAGAATTTGTTGTGTCATGTGTTTGCCTAGATTTCAATACATATGATATTCTTGAACAATTCTTTTCACATGATTGTCATATTCTTGGACATAACTGTCATATTGTGCCCAGATTTGCAAAATGAGCAAATATCAAACAATTTATGTCCAGAATAGTTTGTGGCAGAACAAAAGAACCATATACATTCCAGAGAAGTAATCTAAAGTCAGTTTTCATAACAGAACATAAGAAAGTAGAATAATATTGCACAACCATAATATTCTGGAACAAAAGATCACAAGAGGAACCAATTCTTCACATTATAATATTAAACAAAAGCTCGGAAGAGGATGCATCCAAGAACATACTCAGGGATTTCCTGGGTTTCTGAGATAATCGAACATTGAGGCTTTTCTGGGTTTCTTATAAGGTGCCATGGTTGTGCTACTTCCTTGTGCATCTGCAATATTTATTTTGTTCTTCTTTGCCACTTCCTCTATGAATGATTGTTGTCTCTGCATTTCAACCTTTTGTTGGTGCTCTTCACATGCCTTTTTCCTTGCTACTTCTTCAATGTGCATCTTCTCTGCAATGGCATTGTTCAACCTGCTTCTTGCTTCTTCTTCTTCTCTTCTTTTTGCTTCCTCTACTTCGTTTTTCTTCTGAGCAATTAATTTTTTCTTTGTTTCAGCTGCAAGCAGTTTAGCTGCTTCTGCCTCTCTTTTTCTAGCTTCTTGAGCTACTTTCTTCTTCTCTGCCAGTGCGAATTTCTCCTCTTGTGCTTTCTTCTTCTTCTCTGCAGCAGCTAATTTCTTTTCTTCGGCAGCTAGCTGCTTTGCTTCCCTGTCAGCTTTCCTCTTCTCCTCTGCAGCTATTTTCTTAGCCAAAGCTTCTTCTTTCTTCTGAGCACCTGCTTGAGCCCTCTTTTCCTCCTCTTGTTGCAGCTTTGCCATAGCCGCATCAAACTTTTCCTGGTCTGCTATGTCTCTTCTTTGAGCTGCCGCCTTTAGCTTAGCCATTGCAAGTACTTGCCTTTTTCTTTGCACATTTCCTTCTCTATTGGCAGTAGTTGGTTGCGCAGGCATATGATTCATCACATTCTCCTGGATGAATGATGATTCTGGTAAAGGAGTGAATTGGGTTGGCTCTCTTTGGCTAGAGGCACTCTGCAACAAAGAAATGATTCAGCGAAACAAAATATCCATTCACAACAGAGGACATTATTTAATAAAAGAGAATGTGCACCTCATCTAGTAAAGCACTAAGAACTTCTGGCTCATATGTATGTGTATTCTGTTGTACAAATGCCATTGTCTGCAAGTTGTGTTCCTGCAATTAAAAATAAGAGTAACAAAATTAGATAAGTTGAATGTCATGCAAAAATCATTACCTACAAGTATGTACCTGTGTTACTAGTGCTACATCTTCATCAGAGTCCGACATAGGAGGTTCTGCCCTTATCTTCTTCCTTGTAACTTTTTTCTTTGGAATTAAACCTAACTTAAAGTCAGTACATCCACCTTTGTTGTGTCCTGCCTCCCCACAATAGCTACAGTGAATGACAGTACCAGTTTTACTCATTTTCTTCACTCCATTATTTGTTTCTTTCTCCTCTGGTTGTTTCCTCCTATTTTTAGTTGGCCGGCCCACTTTTTTCACATACTTTGGTGCCTTGATTGTCATTCCATTCATCTTGTCCCACTCCCTAACATCTCTACATGGTAGTATGATATGCTCATAAGCTCTGCAATATGTATCAATAGAATAACATGAACTAACATATTCTTCTGGTGGGATTTCATCATGCCTAAGAGCAGAGACAGCATGACAGCAAGGAATGCCTGACAAATCCCATCTCCTGCAGCTGCAAGTTCTCTTCGTGATGTCAACTGTGTAAGTAGTCCCTCTATCCATAATTTCAAATATGCCATTGCCTGATGGCATAGCAGTACAAATGTTTGATGCTTCAACATGTCGTTGTAGTTTTTTCATAATCTTTGGACAAATGGCACCAGACCACTTCAGAGCCTCTTGTTTCTTGTTATAATTTCTAGTTGTGATCTGACTCTTGATCCTCTGAATCATGCTCAGAATAGGCATATCTCTTGCATCTAAGATGTATTTATTGAAAACTTCACAATTATTGTTCAATAAGACATCACACTTAGGGAACTCACTTTGGAAAGCCCTGACCCATGTATCAGGTGCCAACTCCTCTAACCGGTCATGTGCTGTTTTGCTGAAAACCAACATTTCATCCATATTTTCTTGCCACTTAACAACAGTACTGCTTCTTGCACATTTCCACAATTGATTCTTCAGCACTTCACCTTTGAATTGCTTATTAAAATTCTGCCAAAGGTGCCTCACACAAAATCGGTGGCCAGAATCGGGAAACAATTCTATAACTGCCTTTATTAAACCCTACAAAATGCAGAAAACACATGACTTATAGGTAAACATAATTCAGAAAACACATCAATTATAGGAAACATAATTAAGGTTAATACAAAATTCATAGAAAAGTGCACAAAATGACTTACTTTCTGCTTGTCGGACATGATCGTCCATGGAGAAGTGTTGACAATGCCAAGATCTTGCTTGAGAGCAGTCAAGAACCATCTCCAAGAGCTAGTGTCTTCAACTTCGACAACAGCCATAGCCACAGGAAATATACAATCATTAGGATCCATTCCGATTGCAGTTAAGAGAACTCCACCAAACTTTGTCTTTAGATGACATCCATCTAGAAAAATTATAGGCCTACAACCAGCTAGAAAACCCCGCTTGGAAGCATCAAATGAGAAGTAACATCTCCTGAAATGGCTTTGATCATCCAATAACAAAAAGAAAGTACTCCCAGGATTGGACCTCCTTAGCTCATTTCCATAATCCCATAATTGATTGTATTGGGCAGTTTCATCTCCATAGATGATGTCAAATGCAAACTTCCTTGCTCTACCTAGCTTACCCCTTTTTGGTGTCATATTCCAATCTTTTTGCACTAGCTGACCCAAACCTTTTAGCGTCATCTTCTCATTTGCTCTTATCTCATCAACATAGTGCTTGCCAATGTATCTAGCTGTAAATGCTCTCACTTGCCACTTCTTCTGACAAGTGTGTTCATTGTTGAAAGTTTTTATCATTATGGCCTTTGTCCTACTATCCTTGGAAGCATATAAAGACCAGGGGCAACCTTGCTGACATTTCGCTAATACCCTAGTTTTCTCATTCTTGGGTAAAGTAATGTTGCGCCTCTGCTTGCAACTATACTCTCGGATGGCCTTCCTCAACATGTCAACAGACTGGAATATTTGCCCAACTTGAAACTTGGGATCATGCATATCTTCTTCCATGAAAGCCTTGAAATTGTATCTCTCTGTCTCTTCATCAGAATCTGGAGCCTCAAGGAATTCATCTTCAGACAATTCATCTTCTGCAATCCCCTTCTTGTCTGTCGTTGGAACTTGATCTGCATATTCCTGGTACAAGTCATCATCTCCATCTTCTATGTCATTGTCACTATCAATGATCTCTGGAAGAAAATCTGAGTCACTAGAATTATCACTGTCCCAATTCTCATCAAGAATTGTTGCCCTCTTTGATATGACTCTGCTTGGTCCTTGCACATTCTTATCATCAATGATCTGATCAATGTTGCTCACATTTATAGGCATCTTCTTACAACTAATGACAGCAGGTACACTAACAATAGGATTAACAACAATATCATCAAAATAAGGTGCTGCATTCCCCCTCGGTCCATGATCAAGATACAACATAAGAAACCTATGCCCCTCTCTAACCTTTGAAACCATGCATAATGTGTCCTTGTCTTCAACTATAGAACGAAGACCATCTTCATTGATTTGCATCCCTGGCAACAACCAATAAACGTCCATCCTACTTGCTTTCTCATAACCTAAATCTTCAATGATATCTTCAAGCCACAAAGCTGACCAAGTGTCCATATCACAATTATCATAGCAGACCTTCTTGCCATTTATATAAGCCCTATTGCATCCAGATCCAACAAAAACTCCTCCATGAATGACCTCTAAAGTAAAGCATTCACTTCCTTCCTCTGCACAATTGACAGACAGAAAAATCCCCAAAGTTAACAGTATTTTTAGTACACCTTAAACCTTGAATCAAGATTAAACCGCCCCCTGAAAACTGACTACCAGGTGATGCGAACCAAACAGTCTAAAAAATCTGACCGGAAGGACAAAATCATGATGTAGAGAGAAGAACTGAGCTTACCATATATAGGAACAGGAGCTCCTTCCGGCCGCCGGGAAGGACGCGACGCCGCCGGCGCCATCTCCAGCGCGCACAAGATGATCGACCCCAACTAGATTGTCACCTGCCCGTTGGAGAAACGTATTTGCTCGGCCACTTTCGCCTGTGATGCGCCGCTTTCCTCTGCCGCCACCCTCGCTGCCGTCGGTGTCTCCGCGCGATCAGGGGAAACATGGGAGGTTTGGTAGTACTGCAGTCATCTCCGCGCGATCAGGGCAAACGCAAAACTGACATGCGATTAAAACGGACGTGCACTTGTGGTGGGCCTCGAAACTTTGCCACGTCAGCAAAATACAGAGTCAAACGTACTTCCGATCGTATGTGAACATGCCGAACGAGATCAGGTACCGAGTTGGTGCATTTTCTGAGTTCAGGTACCTTTCTGAACATGGCCAGCAAGTTTATGGGCCATACATGCATTTCACTCAAATCTAATCTACAAGCAAAACAACATTGCAAAATATGGGAAACAAAAATATAAGAGAACACTTTTGGACACTAAAATATAATAATCATAAGAAAAGAAGAACAAGTTTTGAACTAAATATAAGTATCATAATAAAGTTCATAAAATAGAGGAACTTCTTTTGAAACTAAAATGGAACAAAAAAAGCATCTTGGAAAATATAGAAACATGGTATACAATAGATAAAAAATAGAAAGAAACGCAAAAAGTGAAAATAAAACAAGAAAGAACGAGAAAAAGGTAAAAAGAAAGAAATGTAAAAGAGAAATAAAACAAGAAATAATGATAAAAGGTAAAATAAAATAAAAATAAAAAACGAAAAATAAAAACAAAAACAAAAAATGAAAGAGAAAATAAACATAAGTATACGCTCTTTCCTTTTTTTTGAACTGACATACGCTCTCTCCTAATGCTCTTACGTAATAAGCTTTGTAACGTACGAATTTCCTGTTACGTATGAATCGGTACGACACGAAGAAAGAACGCAACGCTGGCGAAGTACATGGGCCGGCCCATCAACTAAACGCTTTAGCGAAACGAGCATTCCGTGGCGCGCGCGCGCCACAGAGTCGTTTCCCCTCCTCGTGCTTGTGCCCGTCCACGACGGCCTCCCGCCCGCGTTTTTCTGCGAGGCACGAGCTCTTTAACCTCTTGTGGGTGTGGGCGTGGCACCACAAATGGGCGAGAGCGACCTCGCGCGGCACCTGGTTGCTGCCTAGTCGGCGATGTGGCGGTGGACCAGTCAGCGGGGTGGTGCTGCAGGCGCGGGGGCAGCTTCAGCGGGAGCAGCGCGCCGCTGCGGAACAACCGGTCGCCTGAGTTTATGAAAGTTTCTCGCCGCCGCCGAGGGTAGCCGGAGTTGAGGAAGAGCCTTCGGTTCCATTCCAGTCGGAATACGGGGCATCTATGCCGTTGGCGGCGAGATTGGGCGGCGAATTTTTTTATACCTGAACCAACGCGGGCAAGTAAATATTGGAGAGGGTGGCCTTCTTTTTAGGGGGAGCTCTCATAATTTTACTTCCTCTATAAGGCCGTAATTAAGTCGTCACGAAGAACAGCATGATCCAAATAAGAGCCATCTAACGACAATCACTCGGTGACTCGGATATACTGACAAAACAGCTTAGCCATTCCGTGGCACCTTGATGCGCGCTCCCCAGCTAAATCTCTAGCAGGGATCGTGGCCGGACAGGAATGGAATACGTATATATCTATATCAATATAAAAAGGCACAGAGGGGGTAGATCCAAAAGATCAGGGCCATCAAACTAACATCTAAGGGTTAAAATACCACCCACAATTAGCGCTAAAACAGGACTGAACGGACAACTCGAACCCAATCCCGTCCACGCCATGCGCTGATTACGCTAGCCCCTCTTACACGATATGCACCCGCCCTCCTAGGTCAGCGCCGCCGTCTCCGCTCCACGTTGACTCAACAGACACCAAAGCCGAGGCACACCCGCAGAAGCCGGCGCGCCCGAAGCCCCGCGAGGAGGAAGCGTTGGTCTCTGGCTACATATGCGGCGTGCCGGCGTCGATGCGCAGGTGCAGGGCAGCGGCATCGGACAGAGACGAATCAAGCAGAACCGGGACAAGGTGGGGAGGGCGAATTACCAGCTTTGGGCGAGGTGGGAAGGAGCGTCGGCCACACGCCATGTTTGGGCCGTTGTGGGAAGGCTCGGGCAACACCGCAACACGGCCAGCAGACCGGGACGGGGCGTCCCCTTGAAGGTCGATCCGATTCGACTTGCCCCGGATAACGAGCCGGTGTTGTGGAGCCCTCCAATGCGTGCGCCGTGGCCGCAGCCGAGCCTCCCCCTCCGTCAGCGCCTGGGTAGCCTGGTGGCAGAAGAGGGGGCGGAGGGAGAGTGCGGCTTGATGACCTTGACGAGAGAGAGAGAGAGGAGCCCAAAACGCAATCACAGTAGCCGTTGCTCTCAATCTGTCGTTACAGACGTTTCACTCTCAGCCCTCAGGTGCCACTCAAGCAAGGTAATCCGTAATCTTGATGGACTCCATGCTCTGTGCTTGTCCCAGTATCAAGGCCATGCCAGCAGATCTGCGTTTGGTTATTTCCTATCCTCATTCCATATGAATTATCTATAAAGTGTTCAAATCAAATACAGTCTTGATCTGCTTAACAAGATAACAGGAAATACATCAAGATTTTAATGATCCAACCGTTCCAACAAATGCATTTGCTTATCTTCTATGCGCATTTTTATTTGGGGAGTTGTTGTATGGTTCTACTTCTACCCCGCATGGCACCATGTGAATGAAATATCTAAGGACACCTTCTAACTTGAGTAGGAAACAATTAAAGTACTAAACAGTAATGATGCTGTAAGTATCTCTAACAAGTTTATCAGTTATTGTGATGTACAAAGAAACTCCATCTTATTCTGAGCAACAGTGATGCAGCTTGAAAGGTGTATGCTATTTTTGATCAAAAGATGTTAGTTGCCACCGTGATGCAACAAAGTAATAAGAGCTTATAGTCACATGACCAGAGTAGCTCATGCATGAATCAATCTGATGAATGCGAAACATTTATCGGATTGTTTTGCAGTGGTTTAAGGTCTGATGAATGGGTTTCCATCATGACGCAGCAGAGAAATAAGCGCCGGCGATGGGAGGTGGAGAATATCACATATCAATTTTCGAGTCCTAAGATGCAACGTGTTGCCGTCAATGTCTGCTTAGTAAGACTCGAGTATTTTAGTTTTTATTTTAATAACAACAATATCAATAAGACCACAAATAAAGTTATGCTTTTACTTTAGTATTTTTTTTCATATTTGAAATATTATGTAGACAACACGTGCGTGCATAATTACTAGTATTAAAGGGAGATGAGAAATAATCTTACTGATGACGAAGACCTCGTGACACGGAGACGCGGTGGTCCGCCTGGAGAACATGCGAGCGTGGGGCGCCCCGAATCCGGCGCCGGAGAGCATGCGTCGGAGCCCGGATCTTGCTGCCATCGCCGCCGACGGTATGATGGGAAAAGGCCGTGCGAGGGGTTTAGGGATTGGGAATTTTCTTGTTTTTAAATGACGATGATTGGACATTTTCTATCTTCCCGGCGGTTAGAGCAACTCGAGTATTCTCGCCTCCTTCCTTTGCATGCGTATTCATTTCTCGGCTCCTTGCGTCTGCGTGGGTGGGAATGTGTCAGAAGTGTAGAAAGACTTGCTTTAGAACAAATTTAAAGCTTAAAAAGAAGGAAGTCCATCGATCCGTACTTGTGAGCAAGCAAAAAGAAGAAGAAATCCGATCTGCTCAACGCGCACGTTGCGTCGTCACATAAGTTAGAGTTTGGTCAACCGACATCGTTGATATGGTGGCTATGTTGGCATTGTACGCGACAAGAATAAGGTATTTCCGCCTCCTCGTCCACCTCGTCGGCGGCGATCTCACCGATGATATTGAGAGGGACGGATATTCGTCTGATCGCTGCTTTCATGAAGTGGTGGATCTCATCCAGTCTATATATGTTACAAGTTTGATGTTAGAAGCTTCAGATCAATTCAAGGGTTCAACGGCGATTATTTTGACTCAGGGGCGCTGCCTCACGTGCATAAAAGCTTTCCAACTGTCATACCAACTCCGTTATGAGAGCGACGACAGCGGCGTGTCAGTCTCCGGTGGTAGTAGTGGTCGTTAGGTGGTCCAAGAATCTCAATGTAATTTTATTATATTTGGGTTGCCTCGTACTTCTTGTGAACTCATGGAATAGATTCGGATCTTTCTCATAAAAAAAACTGCAACTATAATATTTATGTCCCAATATTTATTGATTGCATCTGGGAAGGAAAGAGAAACTAACATACTCTGAGAGTCGGAATATAAATTTACCTAGGTTTAATAGGCTTTGGTATTCTAGAGGCCGGAGGGTTTATCACTTTTAGAATTCCGTTGGTGAGGAAGGCCGTAATCTCACCGTCCTCATTGCAAAACACACCACTCTGACCGGCCATAGGCTAGGGGGACGACGAGAACGCTCCTCGGGCAACATATCGGAGAGGTGATTGAGCCCCTTGGTGTAGGAGCTGTCGTACCTGTTGAACTTGTGGATATGCCGTGCATTGGCCTTGAAACTATCGAACTGTCGCCTCATCTAGTTGTGGTGTCGCGACACTCTGTGGAAGCTGCACCACCGCTCGTACAGATCCCACAAGGATTTATCCGACGCGAGGTCCTCCTCGCCGTAGTTGAAGATGGTAGCCGGGTCTCACTACAGCACGCGCGGCTACACCGATGGCCGGCGGCCGTTGGGTCAGCTAGCAACGGCCGTTGGGCCAGGCTGACCCGACGATGGCCGGCGGCCGTCGGGTCAGCTAGCAACGGCCGTCGGGTCAGGCTGACCCGACGGCAGTCGTCGGGCCAGACTGACCCGACGGCAGCCGTCGGCGTAGGCCCGTCGATGTAACCCGGCGTCGGGCCAGGCCTCGAGGCCGTCGGGTTAGATTGGTGTCATTGGCTCAGCCCCGCGCCGACGACCGGCCGCATTTCGTCGGTCGAAGTTTGTCATCGGCTCAGCTCCCGGAGGGCCCCACCGACGTCTAACGACGTGGAGGGCCTATGTCGACGGCATTCGCAGGCTTTCCAGCCCATCAGCGCGCCAACCCGGCCCAAAAATCCTGCCAGAGGCTATGCCGACGGCATTGCCGTCGGGTTAGGCCTGCCAAAAGGTCATTTTGGCAGGCCTAACCCGACGGCAATGCCGTCGGCATAGCCTCTGGCAGGATTTTTGGTCCGGCTATGCCGACGGCATTGCCGTCGGGTTAGGCCTGCCAAAAGGTCATTTTGGCAGGCCTAACCCGACGGCAATGCCGTCGGCATAGCCTCTGGCAGCATTGTTTTTGAATTTTTGTTTTCAGCATCATTTACCAGGTTATTTAGTATGCTAGTGCAGTCAATATAATAAAACAAATGCATCATGTTATCACATACACCACACTCACATGCATAGTATCACACACATAGTATCACATATCACACACAGAGTATCGTGCATACATAGTATCATATATCCAACATCGTGCATACATAGTACTGCCCACACACGCTCACACTACCTAGTCGGTGATGACCCCATTTCTGACCTAGTGAAATGTGGAAAGCGCTCGTTGGCGGCGGTCGCCGTATCTCCAACGGAAGACCCAGGAGAAGCCGAAGGAGTACGACGAGCACTTGGATGAACCAGCGTGATCTCGTGTGACGTACTAGGCGTGGCAGAAGCACGACCAAACTCGGCGTTCCGAGAACGGCCCGTTCTCTACATGTTTTGAACAAGAGTTAGCAACTTGCGATGCACGTTGGCATAGAGAAGGAGCAAGTATGCATGTTGGAGAAGAACTTACCGGGGTTTATGCGTAGTACTGGGCAGCGAAGGCTTCCTTGTGTAGGCATACTGGGTTAGGCCCCGGCTCAGGTGGCCGCTCTTCGTCTAGCACCGCGCTCCACTCTCCAGTTCTAAGGAACCTCTTCACCGCCTATAAGATAGTTTGAATGTCCGATGATGCAGAGATAAAGGTTCAAAGTAGCTAGGATAAAACAAGACTTGTCATCTTTTGCAAAAGTTTGAAACTTATGTCGGTGGATTCTAGGAGGTACGTATTAAAGACACGTCTCTTCTGCTCCCATGCATCTAGTTCGGCCCGATATCCCGCATAGTAGGCATCGTAGGCCGCCTCGAACTCAGGGTACAATGTCAAAATTTATGAATTCTCATCAACTTAGCCATTTTAGGAATGAATGCCGAAAAGATGATGAAAATGAGAAGAACTTACAACGACCCGTGTAGTAGTCCTGCGAGGTGGCGGTGGCGGGATAGAGGGGCAGTCGGCGGTGAGGGTAGCTTTCACACGCATGAGGGTCGTGGTAGGCTGGATCACCGCATTAAGAATGCGGTAACGGCTATGCTGCCAGCCACGCCCCGAGACGATCATCGAAGTCTCGTCAACCTCGACCGCCGCGTGGTCATCCACCTCTGGATGGAAACCCTGCAAAGTACCAGAGTACGAAGAGAAGTCCTCCGCGGTGTTGCCGTAGTATAGAGGGAGCGCAGGCTGAGGCTCGCTAAGGTCGGGAGGCGCAAGCCTCATCGCCAGCCACACTTGCATGTCGGTGGGCATCACGCCGGTCTCACGAAACTACATCGCCAAAGAGATGTAACGGTTATCAAGTAGGTACATGAGGGGAAATAAATACAGGTTGTTTGAGGGTAAATAAATACCATCTTTGCCTTGAAGCGATCATGGTTCCTGTTGCCCGCATTGTGTGTTCCCTCGGTGCCGCGGTTTGCCTTGTTCCGCGAGCTCACATCGTTGAAGGCCTCGTTCTTCCCCATCCACCTCAGGGCAAATTCCTTCCATGCCTCCACTTTCTCATCGGCCCACAAGGGGCGAACCTGAAAAATGAACATACGGAGTTAGTTGAGGAGTAGGTAATGCAATTGTAACTTGGAAGCATATTGACAATTTACTTACCGATACAAAATCATCTAGCAACATCGGAGGCAGATCATTGATAAGCTAATGCTTCGTCATCGTCCTGCCCAGCTTCTTAGCCAAGTAGTGGTTCATGGACGTGTGCTTCTAATTGTAGAACTGCTAGCGTGTCAGCTTCTGACACGCCCTCCGCAAAGTCGTGTTCGCCAACTCCTGATGCTCTGGAAGCACCCTGTGCCACTTCTGCACATCATGCATAAAAATTTGTGAGGGTCATGGGCTAGCATGGTGAGGTCATGAACTATGAATGGAATTCATAAAGCATAGGCACTTACCCAAAACTTGGCGATCACAGCATCAGAAGCTTTCCCAAAGCCAACACAATCCACGGCCTCATAGTCCGCCCAATGGAGGGCAAGCTTAGGCACGCCGTCGGGAACCACTGTGTACAAGCCCGGCCAATACATCCTAATGGCAGCTCCAAGCAAGCCATTAGGAATGCGGGGCCCCTGCGGGAAGATCCAATTGCTGCACAATAATCAAACATTAGTACATGCCAAAAATTGTTAGGACCAAAATGAAATTACATGTTTAAAATTAGTATAGACACTTACTCAACGCCGTTAGGCTCGATGAGGAGTTTGCCCTCCTCGGTGCTAGGTTCCTTGCTCGGGTGTGGGACACAAGCTTCCCCACGCACCTTGTGCTTCTTGGGCTGCGGATCCCCCGCCGTTCCCCCCTCCATCCCCTCCTGTGTATCCTCTGTCTCCTCCACCTCCATAGACCGCGAGTGGGAAGCCACGTCACTAGAAGCGGAGGGTAGGTCAGATAGAGGTGACTCTCCGCCAACTCATCCTCGTCCTCTCACTCCACCACCTTGTCCTCGTCCTCGCCCCCTCCGTCTCCTCCGTCTCCTCCTCCTCTGTCTCCTCATCCTCCGTCTCCTCCTCCTCCATCTCCTCGTCCTCGTCCTCGTCCCGCATCTCCTCCATCTCTAAGACACGGCGGCAGACAAGGTTCTCTTCTACTTCTGGTTATCTTCTGTTGATGCATCGTATTAAGGAGGGAGGACGGTGATTGCTTGCTCATATTGATCAATCACCTGCATTGAGAAATAATAAACAATTAAGAATAATGGTAAGATATAAAGATAAATAGTAAGCATGCAAGACATGAAGATAAATAATAAGCATGGCAAGATATAAAGATAGATAGCAAGCATGCAAGATATGAAGATAAATACTAAGCATGGCAAGATATAAAGATAAATAGTAAGCATGTAAGATATGAAGATAAAATGACACTAAGACATAAAAAGACCCTCACCTCGAATCATCGCTCTCATAATCAGGGTTTTCATTATCATTATCACTATCACTATCACTATCACGTGAGTATCTTGGAAGCTCATCGCATGGTGGAGGCTCATGAACGATACCATTGTTCGCATGTAACTTGGAGAGCATGTCAATGTCCTTTAAATCTACCACTGTCTCGCCATGAGGTTGTGCATCATTCTCAAGGTCCTCAAGACCACCCATTTGTAAGTCAAAGTCCCCGAAGGTCTCTTGCTCTTGATAGAAAATTCCCTCATATGTTACAGGGTCAATGTTGTTGTAATCTTCGACGGAGGGCATGGGTAGCTTACCATGTGGAGATACCTGGAATACGACTTTTCAGCCGTTGAGTTCCACTTTCTGGCATGAGTAGGGCAAATAGTAAACTTGCTTGGCTTGGTGAGCCACAACAAACACATCGGCTCCGCTATAGGTGGTTGAAGGCCTAACCTCAACTAACCCAATGGAAAGGGTAATTTCTTTGTCCACTATGTGGGTCGAACTAGTGGCATTTGAACACAACGAGGTTGAGCTCTATGTTCGTTTGATCGAACGTCAGCTCGTATATGTTCTCTAACCTTCCGTAATAATCGAATCCATTGGCTCCTTTGGTGAAGACCCCGGTATTAATAGTTTTTGCATTAGATCGACTCTTCTGGTGAAACTCTGTATGGAAGTGATACCCATTGACATCATACTTCTCATACTTCTTGACTTTACCTGCTAAAACCTTAGGAAACATATCTCAACTCATTTGTCATCTAAACATTGGGATCCGCTCCCTACAAGTTCAGTTCAAATTGTTTTGTGCATTAATTATGTGTAAAAGGTACAAGTCACGGATTGCAAAGTAAGAGGGACAGGTTAGAAATTACTTTGTCCCTGAACCAAGCCGAGAATTTTTTTCTTTCCAGGGGCACCCTCTTTTAGAAGAGTGTCCACCTCCACGGCATCGGGACCCGTCATTCCCAACCAGTGTTCATCAATAAATTGGCTAAAAGGAGAAAATAAGTATTAGACCGAAACCAAGTTACTAGTTGTAAAGTAATATGTTCACCATTTTACCTGGCAAAATCGATAACTTCATTCATGTTTATAAGCACATATAGCATTATGCAATCCTTCTCTTCATTGGTGATGATATAATTTTTTGAGCCACCGGGACATTGGAAAAGGAGGAGCTTGGGACTATGCTTGGGCTCGTCGACATTGTACCGAGAGACCTGGTTATGCAGAGTGGGAACATCATCGGCATAGTATGTTGTTGAGGCGTTTTTCATCTCCTCAATCTGAGTTGCCTCAACTATGCATGCTTCAATCTTAGCTTTGTTTCCACATTTGTATCGAATATACTTAAACTCTCTCTCAATACAGAACTGCCAATAAAAATGCACCAATCGACCCAAGAGTGCCTTGTTCGCGAGATGAACAACGAGATGTGCCATCGGAGTAAAGAAGCCTGGCGGAAAGATCATCTCTAACTTGCATAGCAACTCCGGCACTAGATCATGCAGCTTCTCAATTATCAGGGGACATATCTGCTTAGCACAGAGCATGCGGAAAAAATGACTCAACTCCGCAAGCACTCACCAGACATGCTCGGGGAGATACCCTCGAACCATCACCGGCATCAGCCGCTCAATCCATATATGATAGCCGTGACTCTTGAGCCCGGTGACTTTTCCTGTTACAAGATTGACCCCCTTACTCATATTCGAATAATAACCATCAGGGAACATCACGACGTATTTGAGCCACTTGAAAGCCTTCTTCTTTTGGATGTTATCAAGGCAGAAGTTAGAATGCGGTTTGAACCAATTTGTTCGATTGTGGTCAGGAGGCTGCATGTGTAATTTTGTCCTATCACATAGCTGCTCAACATCGACTCTAGCCTTGACATTATCCTTTGACTTGCCAGCAATGTTCAGGACTGTGTGAAAGATGGACTCTGCAACATTCTTTTTGGTGTGCATCACATCGATGTTATGGGGAAGTTTGAGGTCCCTGTAATACTCGAGCTGAGTAAAGCCTGCCACGTGAGTCCAGTTATGCGTTTGACCATATCCCTCAAATTGCGGGCCACCTCCCTCTTTAGGCAGGAGAGCCCGTAGCTCGGCATCAACAGTTGTACCATCGAACGTAGGTATCTCCTTTTCTTCAAGCACAACTTTGCCCTTTGTGAAGTTTTTTTTGTCTTCTCTGAACAGATGCCCTCTTTTAAGGAACTGTCGATGCATGTCAAAGGAGGTACGTTTGTGACCCGTGGTGGTGCGGTGTTGATGTAGGAATAATGTAGATAACCGCCCAGTTGGAAACCCCAAGAGAAGGTTATGATGAGCATAGCAGCAAGTCTTCCCTCAGTTGTGAAACCAAGGTTTATCGAACCAGTAGGAGAAAGAACCAAACTTCCGAAGGTTGATGCCCGCTAGCTTTGCGACAGCTCCGGACAATGGAGCCAGAAAACTTGTCCAGGGAGTAGCTTTGCACCAGCAGCAACGTGGAACCTACACACAACACAACCAAGTACTTTGTCCCAACTTACGATGAGGTTGTCAATCTCACCGGTTTGCTGTAAACAAAGGATTGAGCGTATTGAGTGGTAAAAGGTAGTAGCTTGCAAGAATGTAAATAAAACAAGTAAAAGGAAAACAGTAATAGCAATATAAAAGAATGGACCGGGGTCCACAGTTCACTAGTGGTGTCTCTCTATAAGATAAATAACAACATGCTGGGTAAACAAATTACAGTTGGGCAATTGATAGAATAAAGATAGCGTACAAATGTCATGAGGATCACTATGAGATTCACTTGGGCATTACAACATAATACATAGACCGTAATCCAACTATATCTATGACTAATAATCCACCCTTCGGATGTCATCCGAGCAACCATTGGGTATTAAGTTGCAAGCAACAGATTATCGCCTTAAGCAAAGTGTGTAATGTAAACAATACAAATGTCCTTGAACACAAGATTGTTGTTTTCTCCCTAGTAGCAGCAACGCATCTACAACCTTAGAGGTTTCTATCACTCCCCCAGATTACTAGAGGCATGAACCCACTATCGAGCATAAATACTCCCTCTTGGAGTCACTAGCATCTACTCGTCCAAGATATCTACTAGCAACGGAGAGCATGCAAGATCATAAACAACATAGAGATAACATAAAGATGATAAAACAAAAATTCAACTTCACATAGTACCAATATTCATCGGATCCCAACAAACACAACATGTAGAATTACACAACGATGATCTTGATCATGATAGGTAGCTCACAAGATCCAAACATGAAGCACATCGAGGAGATGACAACCATCTAGCGACTACTATGGACCCGTAGTCCAAGGTAGACTACTCGCACATCACTCCGGAGGGGACCATGGTGATGAAGAAGGCCTCCGGCGGTGATTCACCTCTCCGGCAGGGTGCCGGGAAGAGCTTCTGGACCCTCCCGATCTCGCGTCGATGATGGCGGCGGCTTGCAGTAGGTTTCGTGGAAAATTGATCGGGGCTTTTAGGTTTTCCCGTCGAGGAGAATATATAGGTGGAATGGCGGCGTTAGGAAGTGGGCCAAGGGCCCACACCATGACATGGCGCGGCCAGGGGGCCACGCCATGGGGTGGTGTGGCCGCCCTCTGGTGCCCCTCCGTCTCATCTTCGGACTTCATTTCGTGTCGGAAAAAATAGGAACTTTGGCTTTTGTTTCGTCCAATTCCAAGAATATTTCCTGTGTAGCTTTTCTGAAACACAAAAATACCAAAAACATAGAATTGGCACTGTGGCGTCTTGTTAATAGGTTAGTTCTAGAAAATGTATAAAAATACCACGAAGTGTAACAAAATACAAAGCAAATGGTGTATAAACAAGCATGGATCATCAAAAATTATAGATACGTTTGAGACGTATCAAGCATCCCCAAGCTTAACTCCTGCTCGTCCTCGAGTAGGTAAGTGATAACAAAACAATAATTTTTTAGGTGACATGCACCATCACAATCTTGATCAACGATGTAAAGCATTGAGTGCTGAGGTCAAAGTACTCTAAATATGGGCATAAAAGACATAATCGTGACAATAAAACTTAGCAACCATGTTATAACATGAAAAGTAACACAAACAAAAGATCATGAGTAATCAAACATTGAAAGTCAAGTGTGTGTTTAAACCATATAGAAAAACATAGCAAAGTGGTTTTCAGCTTGCCCTTCATGAAATAGCAAAATATAATTGCATAGGACACCTTCAAGTTTAAGAGGGCGACTAGATACAAATAATTTAAGAACAAGGAAAACCATAACCATGAATCAATCAATAATAAATTTTGGGACTATGCACATTAAACTCAGAATGACAACTATGCTCTCTTAGATGGTGCATAAAGATAGAAGCTGGAGACTCAACATAAAAGTAAAAGAAAGGCCCTTCGCAGAGGGAAGCAGTGATTGCAAGTTTTATAAACCTCCAAAAATTATGATACTTACTATATTTGAGCTCTCATTGCCCCCATCATAGGAATCTTGAATGGTTAAGGTAAATGCGAGTACAATTATGAAGCATATGCTTAACAAATCATAAGTTGAAAATCTCGTGTCCCGTGAAGTACGAATACCCAAACCTCATGCTACTCGACTTAGGTCCCAAGCAAGTTCTTGTCATTGTAAGCATACATGTATCATTGAGAACCGCCAACGGGATACCTCTTGCCCGATGACATGGAACAAGCCCACATCAAAATGACAAGATAAACAGACAATGAACACCTCGACATCTCTTTTATTTACCACTGGTATAGCTTTTTATTGTGAGATGCGTCATCGAATGTCCACTATGGGCATGCTTTAAATTTCCACCACGAATGATGCATGGCTTAGATTAGCGGCCCAAGTGTTTCTCTAACACATATACAAACTCCATGAGCTCACAAGTTCCTAACTTATTTCACCTCGTAGGTATCCACAAACAAAAGATCACGATATCAACTAAATGAGAAAAAGTGCAATGTTGAAAGCTTGCCCCATGACGGCATGGCTGGGCTAACTTCCAACTTACAACTTGCAAGCATAACATCAACTTAAGAGAGCCACAATGTCAAATTTATTAAAAGCAAGAAAAGTAGAGTGTGCCATCAGGTTCGTGAGAGCTTTACTGACTAATTTTCACATAACACAAAAAAGTTTAATTGGAAGGATAGATAAAAGCAAGACGAATGTGCTTGGAATAGAAAATTGGTAATAGGTAGATATGGTGGACACATTGGAAAACTTGGTTTTTGGGAGTTGGATGCACGAGAAGTATTCCCTCTTAGTACAAAATGAAGGCTAGCAAAAGACTGGGAGCGACCAACTAAGAGAGCAATAACGGCCATAATCACGCATAGCGACAAAACATCATTAACCGAAGCATAAAGTGGTATCACAAGTCAAAAACCAAATGATCATAGAGGCTTATGGTGACTTTGTTAGAGTCAAACATGTTGTAAGCATGCGCCAAGTCAACCCAAATAAAGCATCAAAGGAGAAAACCATAATAATATGCTCCCATATAACAAAAACAATGCATGATTCTTTCAAAGGCACACTAAGCAATCTTAGTTATTTGAGACAAGTCATGCTACAGTGAAAACTACTAAGAATACTATCAAAATAACATCAAGCATGACATGCAAAAGTCTAAGCCACAGTCTAAACAAGCTCCCATTTGTACCACTATAGGCATGAAACTTTTTTCTCTTTTCCAACACCATTCAAACTTTTTGAAACCACTCTTTTAGATGAAAACCAACATAGACCAGTGGTCTAAATACACCTTGATGTAAAGATAATAAGATCTAAACAAAAATCATGGTGAAAAACGAAAGCTAAACGTAGTTCTAGAAAAAGAGAACACTCGTTGAACGATAAGAGTGAAAACTAGAGTGTTCTTGGCAATGAAAAATGGAGCATAGCTCTCTCCAAAACAAACATGATGTGATACAACCATTTATTGCAGCAAACAAAACAAAAGAAAACTGAAAGCAAAAGTAAAGACGCACTAAGAAAAATGCATAGTACATGAAGCAATAAAAATATAGTGTCTTGAAAGGTGACATAATTTTTGCCGATGAAGAAGCGGTGCCTCGGGGGCATCCCCAAGCTTTGACGCTTGTACCTCTTGGATATTTCTTGGGGTGACATGGGCATCCCCAAGCTTAAGCTTTTTTCCATACTTCATCTCATCTCATCACTCCCTTTCCCTACACTTGAAAACTTCCTTCATACAAAACTTCACACAATTCTATTGGCAACATTAGTGTAAGCATGATAGTAAATCTACTCTTTTGGTTCAGTTTCAAACTCAAATATACCATCCATTAAAGCATAAGCTACTGTAGCAACTTACTTAAAAGTTCTGTGATCAAAAGAACTCAAAAAGAAAGCGATCGAGAGGCAAACACAAATAGTGGCAGAATCTGTGAAAACAGAATAGCTGACAAAGATCGATTTTTTCGAAGGCCTTCTGTTGCTCAAATCGAAAAGTGCAAAACTAATGAAAGTTTGAAAATAACCTGGGGCATGTGCACAAGAAATCATAGATCAAAAAGATATTCTGAGAATTTTCACAAATTTTTACGGTGCAGCACAGAAATCTGTTTCAGGACAGCAACTTCCCCAAATCTTACCTTCCTCCAATTAGAGGTTCTTCTTGGCACAAAAATGAAATAAAAATGATAGGAAGAGGTTGCTTGCTGTTTGATGTGGAAGCAAACTGTCCTTGTGCGTGGTGATGACCAGCCCGTTGGGAACCCCAAGAGGAAGGTATGATGAGTGTAGCGGCTAGTTTTCCCTCAGTTAAGAAACCAAGGTTTATCGATCAGGAGAAGAGAGACGATGACGACTGAAGGTGTTTGTGGAACCTGCACACACACAAACAAATACTTTGTCCCCAACTTGCGATGAGGTTGTCAATCTCACCGGTTTGCTTGAAACAAAGGTTATGAGTGTATCGAGTGGAAAACAGTAGTAATATGCTAGTAAAGTAAACAGTGCGGGAAAAGTAAACAGGTGATTGCAATATGATTAAATAGGACCGGGGTCCACAGTTCACTAGTGGTGTCTCTCCATAGATAAAATAACATGCTGGGTAAACAAATTACAGTTGGGCAATTGATAGAATAAAGATAACGTGATATGTCAAGAAGATCACTATGAGATTTACTCTGGGCATTACAACAAAATACATAGACCGCCATCCAACTGCATCTATGACTAATAATCCACCCTCGGGGATATCATCCGAACACCCCAAAAGTATTAAGTTGCGAACAACAGATAATTGCATTAAGCAAAGTGTGTAATGTAAACAAAGCATATGCCCCTGAGCATATGAATGTTGTTTTCTCCCTAGTAGCAACAGCACATCTACCACCTTAGAGGTTTCTGTCACTCCCCCAGGTGAAATAGAGACATGAACCCACTATCGAGCATAAATACCCCCTCTTGGAGTCACTAGCAACTTCTCGGCCAAGATAGCTACTAACAACGGAGAGCATGCAAGATCATAAACAACATAGAGATAACAAAAGATATAATTCAGTACAGCAACTTAATCATAAACACCAATATTCATCGGATCCCAACAAACCAACATCATAGAATTACATAACGGTGATCTCAATCATGTAGGGCAGCTCATGAGATCTAAACATGAAGCACATGGTGGAGAAGACAACCATCTAGCTACTGCTATGGACCCATAGTCCAAGGTAGACTACTCACTCATCGCTCCGGAGGCAAGCATGGCGATGAAGAAGACCTCCGGTGGCGATTCCCCTCTCCGGCAGGGTGCCGGGAAGAGCTTCTGGACCCTCCTGATCTTCGGGTCGACGGCGGCGGCGGATCGCGATGTATTCTGGAAAACTGATCGGGCCCTCAGGTTTTTCTCGTCAGGGGGTATATATAGGCGAAAGGACGATGTCAGAGGGGGGACCACGCCCCCTCACACGGGGCTGGCGTGGCCAGGGGGGTGGCCGCCCCGCCCCTGTGTCTGGGGCCCACGTGGCCCCCCTCCGCCAGGTCTTCGGATGTTTGGGAGCTTCCCCGTGAAATATGACTTCAGGAACTTGTTTCGTCCAATTCCGAGAATATTTCCTGTGTATCACTTCTGAAACACAAAAACAGCAGAAAACAGGAAACTGGCACTGTGGCACTTCGTTAATAGGTTAGTTCCGGAAAATGTATAAAAGTACCACTAAGTGTAACGAAACAATAGGCAAATGGTGTAAAAACAAGCATGGAACATCAAAAATTATAGATACGTTTGAGACGTATCAGAGGTCATTACAGTAGTAATAACTTCCAAGACTCAAATAAAAGAAAAAGTACTGAAAAGAAAACATTGGGTTATCTCCCAAGAGTGCTTTTTTTAACGCCTTTGAGCTAGGCGCAGAAAGTGGAAATCAAGTAATATCAAGCGATGAAGCATCAAGTTCATAATTTGCTCTAAGAATAGAGTCAAAAAGTAATTTCTTTCTCCTTTTAGGGAAGTGTTCCATACCTTTTTTGAGTGGGAATTGATATTTAATGGTGCCTTCCTTTATATCAATGATGGCACCTACAGTTCTAAGAAAAGGTCTTCCCAAAATAATAGGACATGAAGCATTGCATTCAACATCCAAAACAAGGAAATCAATGGGAACAAGGTTATTGTTAACGATAATAAGAACATCATTAATCCTTCTTAAAGGTTTCTTCTTAGCAACATCAGCAAGAGGAACATCAAAATAACAATTTTCAAGCGGTGGTAAACCAAGCATATCATAAATTTTTCTAGGCATAATAAAAATGCTTGCACCAAGATCACATAAAGCATGACAATCAAAATCATTAACATTCATATAAATGATGGGCTCCCAACCATCTTCTAATTTCTTGGGAATAGAAACCTTTTGTTTCAACTTTTCTTCCCTAATTTTCATGAGAGCATTCGTAATATGCTTTGTAAAAGCAACATTCATAGAACTGGCATTAGGACTTAAAGCAAGATTTTGCAAGAACAAAATGACTTCAGATATATTGCAACCATCAACATCAAAATCATTAAAAGTAGTAGAGCTATTGTCTTCCATACTCCGAATTTTTTTAGCACTTTTTATAGAAAAAGTTTTTGCAGTTTTGGCTTTTTCGCACAAGTAGGAGTTTTCTCTACACCAATCAAAGTAAGAGAATTGCTAGCATTTGAAACAACATCACTAGAGGTGGTAATAGTACATACCTTCATCTTTCTAGCCATCTCGTCTTCTTTTTCCCACCTAGCATGCAATTCTGCTAACATCCTAACATTTTCATCAATTCTAACCTGGATGGCATTCAAAGTCTTGCTTTCTTTCACACCATTAGGCAAAACTTTTAGTTTTAGAAGTTCAACATCTAGAGCAAGGCTATCAACTTTAGGAGCAAGAATATCAATTTTACCCAACTTTTCCTCAACAGACTTGTTAAAAGCAGTTTGCTTACCGACGAAGTCCTTGAGCATGGCCTCAAGCTCAGAGGGCGTGCCCCTAATATTGTTGGAGGAATTACCATAAGAGTTGCCATAACCATTACCATTGGTTGAAGGATACTGCCTATAATTGTTGCTAGCAAAATTGTTCCTATAAGCACTATTGTTGGAATTATTATTTCTAATGAAGTTCACATCAACATACTCTTCTTGAGCAACCAAAGAGGCTAAAGGGACATTATTAGGATCAACATGAGCTCTATCATTAGCAAGCATAGCCATAATAGTATCAATCTTATCACTCAAGGAAGAGGTTTCCTCAACAGAATTCACCTTCTTACCTTGTGGAGCTCTCTCGGTGTGCCACTCAAAAAAAATTACCATTATATTATTAAGAAGCTTTGTTGCAGCGCCCAAGGCGATGGACATAAAAGTACCTCCAGCAGCTGAATCCAAAAGATTTCTTGAAGAAAAATTTAGTCCTGCATAAAAGGTTTGGATAATCATCCAAGTAGTCAGTCCATGAGTGGGACAATTCTTTATCATAGATTTCATTCTTTCCCAAACTTGAGCAACATGTTCATTATCAAACTGTCTAAACTTCATAATATCACTTCGCAAAGCTATAATCTTAGCGGGAGGGTAGTACTTTCCAATAAAAGCATCCTTACACTTATCCCAAGAATCAATACTATTTCTAGGCAAAGATAGCAACCAATCCTTAGCTCTTCCTCTTAAAGAGAAAGGAAACAACTTAAGCTTAATAATATTACCATCTACATCCTTATACTTTTGCATCTCACATAGCTTAACAAAATTGTTGAGATGAGCTGCATCATCATCAGTACTGGCACCAGAAAATTACTCTTTCATAACAAGATTCAACAAAGCAGGTTTAATCTCATAAAAATTTGCCTCAGGAGCAGGTGGCGCAATAGGAGTGCAGATAAAATCATTATTTTTGGTGCTAGTAAAATCACACAACTTGGTGTTCTCAGGATTACCCATTCTAGCAAAACTAGAAGCAGGCAAGTAAAAATAACAACTATAAAGGAACTATTTTTTGTATTTTTGATAAAAAGATGCAAGCAAAAATAAAATAAAGCAAAACAATAACAAAGTAAAAGATTGGAAGCGAGAGACTTTCCTTGCAGAAATCTTCTTTCTCCCCAGCAACGGCGCCAGAAAACTTGTTGGTGGTGTGGTGTTGATGTAAAAATATTGTAGATAACCACCCAGTTGGAAACCCCAAGAGAAGGTTATGATGAGCACAGCAGCAAGTCTTCCCTCAGTTGTGAAACCAAGGTTTATCAAACCAGTAGGAGAAAGAACCAAATTTCCGAAGGTTGATGCTCGCTAGCTTTGCGACAGCTCCGGACAATGGTGCCAGAAAACTTGTCCAGGGTGTAGCTTTGCACCAGCAGCAACGTGGAACCTGCACACAACACAACCAAGTAATTTGTTCCAACTTACGATGAGGTTGTCAATCTCACCGGTTTGTTGTAAACAAAGGATTGAGCGTATCGAGTGGTAAAAGGTAGTAGCTTGCAAGAATGTAAATAAAACAAGTAAAAGGAAAACGGTAATAGTAATGTAAAAGAATTGACCGGGGTCCACAATTCACTAGTGGTGTCTCTCCATAAGATAAATAACAACATGCTGGGTAAACAAATTACAGTTGGGCAATTGATAGAATAAAGATAGCATAAAATGTCATGAGGATCACTATGAGATTCACTTGGGCATTACAACATAATACATAGACCGTAATCCAACTGCATCTATGACTAATAATCCACCCTCCGGATGTCATCCGAGCAACCATTGGGTATTAAGTTGCAAGCAACAGATTATCGCTTAAAGAAAAGTGTGTAATGTAAACAATACAAATGTCCTTGAACACAATATCGTTGTTTTCTCCCTAGTAGCAACAACACATCTACAATCTTAGAGATTTCTGTCACTCCCCCAGATTACTAGAGGCATGAACCCACTATCGAGCATAAATACTCCCTCTTGGAGTTACTAGCATCTACTCGGCTAAGATATCTACTAGCAACGGAGAGCATGCAAGATCATAAACAACATAGAGATAACATAAAGATGATAAATCAACAATTCAACTTGACATAGTACCAATATTCATCAGATCTCAATAAACACAACATGTAGAATTACACAACGATGATCTTGATCATGATAGGCAGCTCACAAGATCTAAACATGAAGCACATGGAGGAGATGACAACCATCTAGCTACTGCTATGGACCCGTAGTCCAAGGTAGACTATACACACATCACTCCGGAGGTGACCATGGTGATGAAGAAGGCCTTCGGCGGTGATTCCCCTCTCCGGCAGGGTGCCGGGAAGAGCTACTAGACCCTCCTGATCTTGCGTCGACGATGGCGGCGGCTTGCAGTAGGTTTCATGGAAAATTGATCAGGGCTTTTAGGTTTTCCCGTCGAGGGGAATATATAGGCGGAAGGGCGGCATCAGGGAGTGGGCCAGGGGCCCACACCATGCCATGGCGCGGACAGGGGGGCCCGCGCCATGGGGTGGTGTGGCCGCCCTCTGGTGCCCCAGCGTCTCATCTTCGGACTTTGTCTCGTGTCGGGAAAAATAGGAACTCTGGCTTTTGTTTCGTCCAATTCTGAGAATATTTCCTGTGTAGCTTTTCTGAAACACAAAAACAGCAAAAACAGAAAACTAGCACTGTGACGTCTCGTTAATAGGTTAGTTCTAGAAAATGCATAAAAACGCCATGAAGTGTAACAAAACACAAAGAAAATGGTGTATAAACAAGCATGGAGCATCAAAAATTAAAGATACATTTGAGATGTATCAATCCGCATTTAGCCAAAGGAACTCTAGGGGGTAGACCGCGCGGGTGCTGTTGGCTAGGGTTTTGCCCCAGAACGGGCTCCGGGGGCCCGAATGCAACCAAGGGCATGCATGTGGACCTAACATATGTGTGCATGTGTGTTGGTGGGTTGATGGGATGCAATAGCTATAGCTCCCCGGCCGCTCTCACCTGCCTCCCACGTACATATCGCTCCCGGCTCATGACTTAGAGGTGTAAACTCCCACGTTGGTTCCACCGAGGGGAACCTTGTACTAGGAATGGCCAAACCTATGCTTACCATATTCATATGTCCTAACCAAAGCTAAAGGAACACACTAGCCCACCTTAGTGCCGCCCTCCGGAGAAATCTAGGGGGTAGACCGCGCGGGTGCTGCTAGCTAGGGTTTCACCCCAGAACGGGCTCTGAGGGCAAAAAAAAAGCCTAAAAATATAATTATACTATAATAATATAAAAGTAATCAATTAAAAAATATGCATATTAATAAATGTTTTTTGAAAAAAAAACAGGCGGAGCTGACGGCATATGCCGTCGGGTCAGGTCCCTGCAGGGATAACACCGTGGCTCGTGCCAACGACTAGCTCATGGCGAGAACCTGTGCCGACGGCCAGAACTGTGCCGACGACATACCGTCGGTACATTTTGGGCTACGCCGATGGCCTTCTTGGCCCGACGGCCCATTCAGTAGGCTCCTGTGCTAACGGTCTACACCGACGGCCCCGACATTTGGCACAAAGCTTCTTTCCTGTAGTGTCTAGCAGAGTTGGGTTGGTTACTTCAGGGCATGCTAGCTAGCCTTGAAGAAATTATGTGTGCTACTACGCATGGCTTATATAGAAAATGCAAGATCTAGGATTGATTTCTTACCTGGGGAATAATAAGGGTCGTCCTCATCGTCGAGATCCTTAGGCTCGGTGCCCACAGGCAACCCGGTTGAGTCCTCACCGGCGGGGAGATTGGCCAAGGCCAAGGTGCCACCGCCCAAGAAGGAGCGGAACCGACCGTACATGTTGGTCGAGATCGCGCAGGCCCTGTACGACCAGAACTCCTCGGTCGACCTGCGCGATGTCCACCTTCCTGGGGGCTGGCACCTCAATGCCAGGAGGGTGCCAGTCCCTTTGGTGCCTCGCCGCGGACGGCCGCGGCGTGATGAGATCCAGCACCAGTGGGCCATACTTCCGCTGAATCTACGGGATGACCCTGCCTTCGACATGTACTCTGAGTGGTGGGATCGCCCTGCCTACGAGCCATGTCCGAGGCGCCGGTCGGGTCTACTCGGTGATGCGGAGTACGACTATGACGCGGATCCGCACCCGCAGCAGCTGCCGTACTGGGTGCCGCTGCGGCTGGAGGAAGATGATGAGGAGGAGGCGCCGGTGCTGCCGGTAGAGCAGTACCAGCAGCCAGACCTGTAAGAGGAGGAGGCCCTCCGACGGGCCATCAAGGAGAGCGAGCTCGTCGAGCTCGCGAACTGGGAGGGCCTCGGGGCGCAGCTGGCCGCCTTGGTGTCCACAAGACGCGGCGGCGCATCTAGCAGCAGTGCTGGCCCATCCGGTATCCACACCGGTGCCTCTAGCAGCCACCAAGCTCCACCGCCTCTGCCGCCAGCTGCCGAGCCCCAGCCTTGGGGCTACGCCGTTTGGGAGTCGCTGCCTCGTGCGCCTCCCATTCAGGTGAACTGGGGGGCCCTGGGCCATGGCCGAGCCCCAGACACCGCCGCTGACACCTCCTCAGCAGCCTCCATAGGCTCCGACGCCGGCGCCTTCAGCCCCAGGGGTACCGATGGTGCCCTGGTTGTTCCCCTGGGACCCGTCGGTGGTCGTCGACCTCACTGGGGACGACGGCGATGACGAGTAGGTGCGGCGGCGCACCATGTAGAAGGATAGGGAAGAGAGATTGGTGGAATATGATGGATGTATTATTGAGACTCTCGGGCGAGTATATATAGACGTACAGGTAGTAGACTTGGAGTAGAAGACAAGTAATATCTCTACCTAATCTATCCTTAAACCTAACCGACATATATCTCTAACACCCCCCCACAGTCGTAGCGGTAGTGACGTGAACAACTATAACGTTGTGGGCAGTCAGACTGGAGAGAAACCGCAGGCGTAGAAACCAACGGGCTGACACCCCCCCACAGTCGGAGCGGGAGCGTCGTGGACGAAGTTGCATCGCAGATGCTTGGACTGTAGAGGAAGCTGAGGAGTGCTCATGCGAGGTGATAGCCCTTGTGCCGATGTCGAGGAAGACGAGAGCGGTGGATGCTGCAACCTTAGTCGAGGTAGCCGTGCGAGGGTTCACCGTGGTCGATGTCGTGGTCGGGGTTGCCGGTGTCGATGTAGCCACACTTGAAGCCGCAGGCGCATAGTGCGCCATAGAAGGACGGAGACGCGTTGAGGTAGTCGTCGAGGAGAGCGATGCCGAAGTCGATGCAGTCCTAGCCATCGAGGACGAGGTGCGGCCATGGCTTTGCCAGAACCAGGCGCACGTCGAGGACGAAGGCATACTCCAGTTGTGCCAAAACCGAGTACGCGAAGACGAACACGGGGACGAAGCGATGCGATCGAGCTTGCCAGACTCAGGAACACGTCGGGGACGAATGCAAGCACCGGTGTTGCCAGTACCGGGCGTGCAAAGAATGGGACTAGTAGAAACAACTTCACGCCATGTCGGAGAGGAGACTAGCATAGAAGGCCTCCACGATGGTTGCGAGGTGCACAACGGCAAAGAGTGCCGATGCAGTCCGCGGTTGTCGGAGTAGATGAGCAGGTGTAGTCGAGAACGAGGCGATGATGCTGGCGATGAAGTCGTGCTGGATGTAGACGGAGAAGGCGGCGAACCAGCGACGACCAAGAGTGGTCATGATGGATGCCTAGATAGGCGAAGGGGTAGTCGGCAGGACCTGCGATGGTTAGAAGTGGCCATGTAGGTTACCTGTGGAGATGCGGTGGCGGTGCTCGAAGTAGGCGAGGAAGAACCCGGCGGCGCGACAAAGACCATGCGCGGATGGCAGCATCCCATGCTGAGGGAGGTGGCGCGGTGGAAGCCAGCGACGTCCTTGCGAGGTGACGGCGATGACCGCGTGCAGCGATGCTACGACCCGATGGGACGGTGCAGCTCTAGGACGCGAGTCGGTGCAGCGGCATGAGAATCACCAGCGACGTACATGCCGGAGAAGGCACGTTGGTAGCCGGCAGCGGGGACCAAAGGCGGCGACGCTATGGCCCGAAGGGGCGATGCAGCGGCAGCCCGATGCTCAAACAGTGGTAGGCGCGTGCTCGGGGACGTACTTGGCATAGACGTACACCAGATCGGTTGATCAGACCGACGGCGGCTGTACGCGCCAAGTCCTTGACGACGGCACACAGATCGGAACCCGTGACGTCGTTGTCGGTGAAGTCCCTGGCGATGACGGCGAAGACGGACCGACGATGGAGACCGCGGAGGCATGGAGCCGGAGTGACGCGCTGAGGCGTCCCTCGGACGACACGTCCGACGTTGCCATGCGGTTGGTGAAGGAGAGCCGGCTGGGGCGTTGTCGGTGCCGGTGAGACGACCGCGGCAGCCTACGGAGGCAGGCGCAGCAGCCGACCGAGGGACCGCGACAACCGGCAAGAGCCGGCCGAAGCGGCGACAGTGCCAGCGCATCGGCTGCGATAGCCGGTGTATCGGTGGCCGCCGGTGTGAGGTTGACGTCGAGGTTAGAGTAGAGGCGCGTGGTGACAGCGGCGGTGGGTGACTCAATCCGATCTGAGATCGGTAAACCAAAAAGAAAACGCCGGTCAAGCGACCGGCGAGAAAAAGACTATAGGGCAGCCGATCAACGGATCGACGAACGAACCCTAAGACGGGCGGCGCGGCCCCCGGCGGAGATCATGGAGATCGATCTCCCCGGGTGCGACGCGGTGCGGAAGCGTGGGCGGCGGCTAGGGTTTGGACCGGTTTAGGCTGATACCATGTAGAAGGATAGGGGAGAAAGATTGGTGAAATATGATGGATGTATTATTGAGCCTCTCGGGCGAGTATATATAGACGTACAGGTAGTAGATTTGGAGTAGAAGACAAGTAATATCTCTACCTAATCTATCCTTAAACCTAACCGACATATATCTCTAACACACCAAGCCCTAGTTATCTAGGGCTTTTATATTTATGTCTTTATTTTTCTTATTTTTATTTTCAGTTGTAATGTAATGTTTCTTTAGTAATAAAATAAAATTAAAAAACGCGTCAGGCCGCTGAGAGCAGTGCCAACGCAAATGATAAAGGGGGAGGACATCTCCCCATTCGTGTCCGCGACCCGACGCAAACGGTCCACGATTTGAGACCAAAATGTATCGAGCCCATTGAAGATGTGCTCACACCCTAGTTCAATACCAAGGCCTCAATGTCTACATCCAGACAAAGCCTTATTTCCTGTTTGGATGTGAATGATGAAGTTAAATTTGGAGTTTGTGGGGGTTAATTCATCCATTTGGATGGTCACGAAATTGGCGTCCAGAAATCGAATTCGACCAAAATACCGCGCGGAATTTGGCGCAGCCCCTTTCCAAATTTCCGAGGGAGACCTCCGTTATGGAAAAGGCGCATACTAAGATGAAATCACCGTGCGATTTTACGTTGGGTGTCATCTGATCAATATCCATAGCACACAGTTGATCCAAATTTTAAGCTCAAAATTCAAACTGCTTAATATTTTTGAAAACATTTATATATCTTTGAACGAGTATTCTAGGAAAGTGTTTTATTTGGATAATGAGTTATGATTGAATAGCTTTTTATGTTACGATCTTAAAAACCAATTTTTTAAATGACAATGAAACTTTTCTAGAATACTCAATGGAAGATACATGATTTACTTTTAATTTTTATAATTTTAAATGTTTCTGAGCAGTTTGAATTGTGAGCTTAATTTTTAGATCAACAGCAACACTCGCATAGGTCAATCTCAGTCCTCTCTACCCTTCCCGCACCCGACAGAAACAGAGCGGGCATCCAGGTCTCGGCGGGAGTAAGGAGGGGCGGCGGCGCAGGTCAGTCCTCCGGCCATCCACCTCCCTATCGCCTCTACCTCCGGCCCTCCCTATCTCTCTTCTCTCCCTATCTCCCCTGGTGGCTCCGCCCAGTCTAGCGCGCGTCGCCCGCATCCGACGATGTGACCCACGTGCTGAGCAACTCCGGTGGAGAAAGGGCTCCTCCGAGTGCGCCTCATGGCAGGGTGCTCCGAGCCCACTTCCTCTCCAAACTCGGCCGAAACCCTAATCCTCTCTGACCCCCACTGATTTGAGTTTTAATTTTTTTACCTGTGCGGTGCATTTTTTGTAGGATATATATATATATATATAGTGTAGATTTTTTTTTGCGGGTTAGTGTAGATTCAACCTCTTGTAGCTGATGAACTTCTCTTTTTATATTTTATACTTTTTTCCTAATCCCCAATTTGAACCCAATATGACCATGTCACACCCTTTGTGTTGAGGTTGCCTATTCTGACAGACAAACACAAGTGTTGCAGATTGAATGTAAAAATAGCACTCCGTAGTCCGTAGTCCAAACCTGTTCATTTTATGTATAGAATCATACTTTTTATTGTATAATCTTACAACTAGTTTTCTGAATTGTACCAGATTAAATCATCATATCATTTAGGCCTTGTTTGGTACTAGAGTTTTTGTGGGGATTAATGGGGATAATCCCCACCAAACTCTAAATCCCCACTTACCTTTAAAAATATGTTTGGTACTAGAGTATTGGGCGAGTTTAATCCCCGCTAATCCCCACTTTTCCTCAAATTTTAGTGTATTTTTCTCAATCCCCAATACTCTACCTCTACCTAGTGGATTGTGGGTGGGGTTTTGTGGGGATTGGGTGAAGGTAGGGGTTTCACCCAATACTCTAGAAGATTATCCCTACTAATCCCCACAAAAACTCTAGTACCAAACAAAGAGTTTTGTAGCTTGTATTAAACTATTAATGAAGAAAATGAAAGAAAGGAAGAGGAAGAGGATCATATCGACAGAAATGTATTTTGAATCATGTGCTCTTGCTATGGCATATATGAGTACTCAAAGGGGCCCGAGGGATTTAGGCAACTTTAGTGACGATGAGCGGCGCAAACATAGTCGGTGGCGAGGTGGCCGAACGACTAGCTCGGGGCCGACCTGGTCTCCTGGCTCCTGATCTGCACTGTCCCGGGAACTTCCTCTGTGCTTCGTTGCTACCCCAATGCACCGCCAGCGGAAGAAGTTTCATCGCTGTCTGCGTGGGAGGCCGGAGTGGACAGGGAGTCAAATTGCATGGATATGTGGCAAAAATAAAAATTCCAATTCTTGTGGAATAAAAAAATACATCACTGTAACCAACTTGAAATTTAAAAACTGGACATCCTATACCAAGTTCTCTTATCCTGGAATGTAACAAACCCAGCAACCATGCACCTGATGTGTGCCCATCTTTTTGTTACATCCCAGGTGCATGTATGTGTATGCCTTTCTTTTCCCTGTAACAGTATGTATGTTTGAAAACAAAAAAATGCATCTAGTGCAATGGACAGAACAAAAAAGCAGTAAAAAACATCAGATGCGTTAAGTCGACCATAAAAATGAACTACCACCTTGTGTGAGTTATGTCGCTGTAATTTAACTAACATCCAGGTGAGTTACGTTGACGATAAAAATGAACTACCTTCCCGGGTGAGTTTACGTCCCGGTAATTAACTAACCTCCCTGGTTAGTTGTGCCGTGATAAAATAAGTTACCATCTTGGTGAGTTACGTCGCGGTAATTCAAATAACATCCCGGGGAGTTATGTTGCAATAAAAATTGAACTAACATCTCGGTGAGTTACATCGCGATGAAAATCAACTTCTACATCTACTAAAGAACTTCAAAATCGAAGGCCAGTCAAAAAAGGTGAACTTTGACTCTCTAGTTGCTAACTTCGATTTTGAAGTTCTTTAGTAGACGTAGAAGCTGATTTGAGGTGTAATTTTGTTAGAAAATTAAGAAGACCACCAGACTGACTGAATACTTGCTGCTATAAGATTGGTTCAAGTAATTTTGAAGTTTGGTTAGTGGATATTAATTCTATGAAAACACCTGTTCCCTTTCGGTTTCCTGTTGTAGTGTATTTATTTGCTGTTGTAGGACTTAACTTTCTGCATTTCATCTTCTTTTTTAAAGATGGATGCCACGTCTCTTCAATATGAGAACCAAAAGCTGGTGCAACAATTGGAGGCACAGAAGTCTGAAATGCATATTTTGGAAACCAAGTTCAAGGAGTTGAGGAACGAACAATGCTCTTATGACGATACTCTCATTTCTCTGAATAAGATGTGGAATCAGGTTCTTTCCTCTGAATCTCATGTAAACTCTGTTTTATCGCTCTTTTCTGGCTTGCTGTGTTTCTTATTAATAAATAAATGGTAATTATAGCTGATTGATGATTTAGTCCTGCTTGGAGTTCGGGTTGGTGGTGGTTTGGACAATTTACAAGCGCTTGACCATGAAGATTTACCAGAAGGTTGCTACCTAAGTATTGTTAATCTTGCATTATGATATTTTGTTTTTTGTTTGATTAGCGATGATGTTGCCTTAGCTGATTGTGTGTTGTTTTTGTTGCTCAGATTCAGCCGAGTCGTGTCCTTCTGAGAAAATATTTCTCTTTATGCTCTTGAAGTCAAAAAGTTCTAGAAATAATGACGACAGTAGCCTGCTGAAATTCGTTAAAGAAGCTCTTGCTTTGCGCCATTCGGCAACTGTTGCTCTGATGATGACCCTTCAAGAGGCTATTGCTGCACAACAGGCTAGAAGTGAATCTCTGTCATTAGCTTTAAATGGAGAAATGTCAAATGAGGGTAAAAAAAGTAGTATTGTGCTTTACCTCCGTTTTTCTTTGCACTACACATTTAATGGTTGCTAATTATACATCTTGAACTGTATTTGTTGAATTTAGATGTTATTGTTGCCCTTCAACACCATAACAATCACTTGAAAGAGGTGGTTGACAATGTCCGTCAAGCTATTTCTATTGTCGCTGAGAAGCACAAAAGGTATCTGGAGGAGTTCGAGGCTTTCAAAAGCAACTACCCGGAAGAATTACAGGAAACCAAGCGTCTTTCAGGTTATTGCTCTGTCTTGTGTGCATTCTGAGCATTAACAGTTATTGATTTACCTTCTCATGTACATGTAATATACACGAATGCATTTGGCTTAACTAAACATGACATTCCTTTCTGTCAGCTGGATAATTAAAAGCTGCCTTTTTTAACATTAACCCTGGCTTTTTCATTCTTGACAAAGCTGACCTTCCATCACCACTTCGGATATTTCTTATGGAAACAACTCCATTTGTGCTAAAAGCTCTGCCAGTAAATTGGAAGAAATGAACTAGTATATGTTAACAGGTCCTTGCCAAATCGTAAACATAAATACATACTGTATCTTGGTCAATGCTACCAAGTTTTGAGCTATGAAGACATAGTCAAATTTTGGTTCTTGCCAATAAAACTGGAAGAAAGTCTCGCCCTCCGCGTTGCTCCCGAGGGCGACACGGGCGGCGACGAAACCCTAGCCGCCACTAGCCCCAACCCCCTCTTCCCCTCGCCTCGTCGTTGCCGGAGAGAGACTCCGGGCAAGCCTACGCGCCTCCCATGGAAGGCGGCGGCGGGCATCATTCCGGTGCTGCTCGTCTCTCTGGTGGGGGGCACACCTGTGACCGAGATCTTGGAGCTGCAGATCCCGGTCTAGACTCCGGCAGAGCTGTCCTGACACTGTGGGGGGTGGCTGAGGAGTTGCGGTGGAAGAGACGGGTGGTGCTGGCAGGGGCACCACCACTCATTGCCAGCGACGGGAGCTTTCTCTGGCCGTGCACGGGAGGCTCTCCCTCCCATCCCTCTCTATCCTCTCTCTGGCTCTCGGGGGCTCAGATCCAGCGCGGCTCCGTTTTGTGCTCGCACGACGGTCCGGTGGTGGTGCCGTAGTTGGTGACTGCAAAGCCCTAAGCCATGAAAGGTCTCTGCTTTTCTTCGATTTGTTGGTACAGGGGAGTTTGGTAAGCTGGATCGACGGCCGGTGGAAGGTGCGTTGGGAGGTGTGGACGGTCTTTGTCGGTATGTTCGTGGTGTCAGTCTTGGGAAGAAGGGAGCTTGGGCGCGCGCATTCTAGGGTGACTCGCTGCCATCAGCACCGGAGCAGGGGCTCACACGGTGCCCCTTCTCTTCCGTGTCTGCTCCGTGGTGGCGTCCATTGTCGAGCCCGTCTTGTCCTCCCTCACGCTCTCCCTGGTTTCTGTCAGTCCGGTGAGAAAAAGGTTCCTGCTTGCTGTCTACTTGGTGTCACTCCAGTAGTGCGGTTGTATCCCAGTGGTTGGTGCCAGCTGAATGTCGCTACAATCTCTGCTCGGCCATTCCTTAGTCTACGTTGTCTCCCGATGCTCTCTCCAAGCCTCCTTTGGATTTGTACCCTTTGCGGTGTGGGACGCCGGTATGGTCCATGGAGCCGCCGCACACCTTGGTGCTATGTTCGCCAAGCGACGCGGCCATGGTCAGTGGGATTCTGTCCACCGTTGTTCGTCCCAAATGTTTGACGGCGCCGTCACCACTAGTTCCGAGCAGGGATCGGACTGTGGCCATGGCCGGTGGCCTCCGCACGGCGGGTTTGTGGATCCCTGTGTGGCCTTGGAGGGCTCCATTGGAGTGGCCGGGACTTTTTCTTTTGGTGAGGTTGTTGTGTGGATTAAATGGACGGCTCAGGCGAAAGCGATGCCTGGTCTGCCCGGTGCCGGTGACGGTGACGCCCTCAGGTGCCATTCACCTCCTTGGAGGCGTCTTCGATGAGCTTCGGCTTCCCGATGGGTCGAACAACGGCAGCACTTCTGTGTCGCAACCTTCTTGAAGGCGTTGCTTCTGGAGTACTCGATCCGTGTCTTTCTGTTGGTCACCTGCTGCGTTGCCACCGTGTGGCTGGAGTTTGCACGTGTCAAGCCAGTTTGGTGGGGATTCTGGCGCGCTTGCCGGGTAGTCGTGCTCTTCTTGTTTTTGGTGGTTGTTTTTCTCTGTGCTTTCACTGTAAGCTGGTAACCCCAGCGTCGATGTTATCTTTGTAAGCTGGTAACCCCAGCGTCGTTCGGTCCTGTGCTATGAACTTGAGGGCTTTATTAATTTAAAGTTGGGCTCTAGGAGCCTTTTATCTAAAAAAGAAATGAACTAGTGTCTGTTAACAGATCCTTGCCAGATTGAAACATAAATATGTATGTCTGTAGCAAGGCAATCCATATGCATGTGTATATGTGTTGTGTATTTAGATCCACAACGGGACAACTACCAGGCTGAAGATAGCCAAACGGCATGGATTCGAGGGATCGGGTAGACATAGGTTGAGAAGAGATAATTACTAGGCAGATTAGATTGATTGCTCTTGCTTGTCTTAAACGTGGATACATATCATCCTTATATAATGGATGCTCAGACCTTGACCTTTCCTGATACAATTAGACCTATTAGACCTTTCCTTACACAACTAGAATCTTTCGTAATCCTATACCTTCCTAGAGGACTCTCCTCCTTTATGCTGCAAGTCCATGCCAACCACGTGACCATCTCCTTCTTTTTTAGAACGAAGGCAACATTGCCCAGCTTTAAATTAATAAAGCTCACAGCCACAGTGACAGATGCTGGCGAACCAGACTTATAAGGTTTTACATAAGATAGCCCTTAGGCACAAATACGAATTAGTTCAACAAGCAGGGAGAGCCATACACTATGGAACTCTTGCTAGAAACAACTACTGGGAGGCCTTCCTGTAGATATCTTTAAGCTTGGCGACCGCCTCGTCCAACATTGAGTGCACCTTTTCCTTTGCCAGAGGTCTCCACAGCTGCAAGAAAATTGTAGTTTTGAAAACAACATTAGCCGGGTGCTTGGGGAACTTGGCTTCGATCGAGAATTTATTCCTAGTGGTCCAGAGCGCCCAGCTCTGAGCCGCAAACAACATCCACAAAAATCGTTTGGAAACCCCAGTAAAACGTTGGAAAATGGCGAATAAATCCGCAAAAGAGGAGGGATTCCAGTCCACTTGAAGTAATTCTCTACAGCAACTCCAAGCAAATTGGGCAAGAGGGCAGTTAAAGAAGATATGAGCTGCATCTTCAGGGACATGACAGAGGGCACAATTGCCATCAGAATTCCCATGACGCCGCTTAATTTGCGCATTCGAAGGAAGTCTGTCCCTGGCCAATTGCCAGATGAGGATTCTCACTTTTAGAGGGCACGCTGCCTTCCAAACATCCTTAGCATGAGCCACCGAGGCACCTTGGATCATTCTCTGATACATCGATTTCGTTGAGAAAGTCCCAGATGGCTCTAAATTCCATGATACACTATCATCAGAATCAGAGATGTGCACCTCTCTTAATTCGGCCAACAGTTCAGCCCAGCTATCCTGTTCCTCAACACCAAAGGATCTCCTGAACCTTATGTTCCATGTGCCATCTCTATAAAACTGGGAAACGAGGCCCTGAGGATCAGATGAAATTTGAAAGAGTCTAACAAACCTAGAGCTGAGTGGGGAATCTCCAATCCAAAGATCCGTCCAGAATCTGATTTTGGTGCCGTTTCCAACTGAAAACTTAGCCCCCAGTTTGAAGTAGTGCTTAATCTTGTGTAGACTGCGCCAGAATGGGGAACCCCCCTGCGCATTCGAGGCAAAAATGTCCGCTGCCCCCGGATAATTAGCCCTAATAATACGATGCCAAAGAGTATCCTCCGGATCATCCCTAAACAACCTCCAAATCCACTTGACAAGGAGGGAAATGTTCATGATCCTTGTATTGGTGATGCCCAGACCACCCTGGTCCTTAGGCTGGCAAACGTCCTGCCAGTTCACCCAGTGCTGCTTACGTTTTTCCCCCGTACCCTCCCAGAAAAACCTGCACCCGTGCTTGTCAAAACCAGCATGAGTCCCATCAGGCAGCAGGAAGAGGCTCATAGTGTGTAGCGGCATATTTGAGAGATAAGTGTCAGTCAAAATTAGCCGTGCTGCCGAAGACATAAACCGGCCCTTGCCAGGGATCTACCCTAGATCCCACAGTCGCCACAATTGGCTCTAGGTCAGCAATAGTAAGCTTTTTGTCACTAATAGGGAAGCCCAGGTACCTAAAGGGGAATTCCCCTTCCTTGCAGTTGAGCAGGTTTGCCACCCTTGTTTGCTCTTTACTCGAAACCCCCATGATTATTACCTCACTTTTGTGATAGTTGATCTTTAAACCTGAGAGAAGTTCAAAGCAAATGAGGAGGAACTTCAGGTTATTGATTCCAGTGTCATCATTTTCAATCAAGATCATGGTATCATCTGCATATTGTAGATGAGTTACCCCTCCAGGTAACAAATGCGAGATCACACCTTTGATGTGTCCGGCCACACTGGCCTTTTTTAAGATTAGGGCTAGAGCATCTACCACCAGATCAAACAGCAAGGGAGAGAGGGGGTCACCCTGACGCACACCTCTTTTATTTCTGAAGTATGGGCCAACCACCCCATTGATAGCAATTGCCGTCTGTCCTCCAGTGACCAATTGCATGATTCTGTGAACAAAGCCACTCTCAAAACCCTTTCTGATCAGAACTTCCCTGAGAAACTGCCAGCTAACTCTGTCATAGGCTTTTTCGAAGTCTAGCTTTAGGAGAATGGCCTTAGATTTTCTGCATCTTAGCTCATGAATGATCTCATGCAAGGAAAGAGCACCATCCAAGATGAGCCGCCTCTTGATGAAAGCTGTCTGAGTGGGGGCAATTATCTTATGTGCCACTGGAGACAGCCTGTTAGCCACAGCCTTTGCAATGAACTTGAAGATTACATTGATCAACGCAATTGGCCTGAATTGCTTAATGGACTCAGCCCCCACCACCTTGGGGAGAAGAGACAAGATTCCAAAGTTGAGGCGTGACACGTCCATTGTGCCTAGGGCAAACCCATTCAGGATCTGAAAAACCATATCCTTGAGCAGGTCCCAGTTCTTTTTGAAGAATGCCACCGGAAACCCATCTGGTCCCGGAGCCATCGCAGTCTTGGTTCCCTTAAGGACCTCTTCAAGTTCCTCCCTTGTAAATGACAGAGCCAGATCATCATTGTCTTCGGCAGAAACTAACTCATTCCCCAGCCAACAGTTAGCATGTAAAGCAATGAATTTTGGCTCTTCAGTTCCCATTAACCCCATGTAGAACTGGTAAATATGCTCCTGAATGCACTCCTGGCCTGAGATCTCACCGTCATCAGTCATCAGGGAGCGGATCGCACACTTGCGACGCCTCCCATTGGCAATGGCGTGGAAATACGCCGTATTGGCATCACCTTGGAGCAGCCAGTTTTGGCGTCCTCTCTGACGCCAGTATTCCTCTTCCCCACTCAAGATTTGCATCAGAACATCCTCCAGGTGGTATCTGAGGGCCCATTCATCCTCATCTAGACCATCTCCTTCTGCAATACAGACATCCTGGTGACCTGGTCTTGTTGTCTGGCCGGCCGTAATGGAACTAGTTCTGCTCTGATGTCATGTACTGACATCCACAACAATATGTTGTATTGCAGGTGAGCTAGAGGAAACCATGGCAGAGCTCGAGGAAAGTCGACGGAAGTTGGTTATTCAACAGTTGCAGAGGCATGGAGGTTCGCTAATGAACGTATCTGGTTCAAATGGTGTGAATGGTGCTCTTTCAACTGATAAATCTTCAGACAAAAGCATGGGCTGGGGAGATCTCAAAGATGCTGTTGAAGAGGCTAAGGTACTTTTAATTAACCCAAATTCAATCATTCTTCATATGTATAGTCTTTATGCCTTATCTGCTCAGCCTTTATCTTATAGCTGCTAATTTTTCCTATGGAGGCCAGACTCTTGCAGCAAACCGCCTGTTTGAACTCCATGAGACTCAAGAGGATAATCTGATACTGTCTAGGCAGTTAGAAGATCTTCAGGTTGGCACTTCTGTAATGGAGGAGGGGGTTGACATATTTGTTGCAGTTTTGAGTTGGATCCTAAATTTTTTGTTCCTTTAATTTGCATCGTGGTGCTTCTATGTGTGCAGGGTCAACTAAAAGATGAAAACTTCATTTTCACATCAAAACCATATACAATTCTAAGCGATCAGTTGCATCATCTGAATGCTGAAATAGAAAGATACAGGGGTTTGGTTGAAGTATTACAGGTACCATGCTTGTCCTCTGTTATGCTGTTTTGCAATGGTATTGTTTCTTAATCAGCTTTTACTTTTTTTATTTTAGAATGACAAGAACCAGTTTTTGCAAAGGGAGAAAGAAATGTGTGCAAAAGGAGAATCTGTCGACAATATTAAACAATCCAGTACCACTTACGAGGCCAAAATTGAAGAACTGGAAAATCAGATTCTGCAATTCATGGCTGAGAAAAATGATCTTGAGATCAAGGTTGAGGAATCCTTGCAAGATTCAGGTAATTCGATCTGACTTGGTAGCTTGTTAAATCAGGATCTTTGGTTCACCTCTTCCTCCAGAATGCAATATACTTTATTCTTATTTCCTCGTTATAGGTAAAAAAGACTTCAAGGATGAGATTCATGTCATGGCTGCAGCACTCTCCAAAGAGATGGAAATGATGGAGAATCAGTTGAATAGATCGAAGGATGCGGCTTCTGAAGCACTATCAATACGTGAAGAAGCTGAATCCTTAAGAACCTTGTTAGCTAACAAGGTCTGTCATTGATCTGGGCCCGTCTTAATTTATGTCTTAAAACTGCCACCCAACCTGCATCTGTAACAGTGTACTGGAATTTTCGTAGTCATGTCTATGAATGCCGCTCTGAAGTTAACATATTGGTAGTAAGATTTCCACCCACTGTAATGAACAAGAGATCATTTATGATTTTTACATTACTCACTGTACTTTGCTTTCAGTTGGTGGGATATTTCCCTCGTTCATACATCTGAAATATAGATTAATTGAAAGAGTAAGTACCTGAATTAGTTTGGTCTTACAGTTTCGTAAACCGAGTTGACAATGGCGGATAAACGGAGGGAACTTCTTTATTGACAGCCTTCTATAAAAGAAAATCAAAGCCATGACTTAAATAGCTCACTGCTAGCACATAGCCAACTCAATTCAAACCAACTTGATCTAGAATGTAACTTGTTCGAACATGATGCATGTATGTGACTTTCTTCGAGAAGTTCTCGAGATGCACAAGTAACCGCATCTGCATTTATGCTTACTTTTTTGAGTATAGTATGCAGAAGTTTTATGTTTATTACATCAAATTATATTAGTATATACGTCATACAGACTATTCTATGTCATTTTATCTTGAATATTTTATAAATGAAGGATACAAAAAGTAATAGTTAATGAGGTCTAGCAGAGATTATGACCGATCTCCAAAATGACAAGACAAAGGACCAGTCTACTATCATCAAATTGAACATGACATACTTATCTGCTTTGTTAGAGATTGGTGACTATATCCAGAAACAGGAATAAAATTATTACTCTAGGTATCTTCCATTAAACACCATGAGCATGTACTTAACTGGATTCTGGTTGCCTTAATTCATGCCGTAGCAGATTGGATGTTGAGAAGAAATATGTGTACTTTGATGCCGTCATGCACTGCTACATGTTCATAGTTTCATAGTTATACATTCAAACATATTATTCACTAACTATTTGAGTAGAATTTATCTTCTTAACAAACCTGTATACTCTATCATTCTCTTCTGGAGATCTTATGAATAGCTAACCAAACCTCTAGTACAAAAAATCTGATCAAAGTATCTCCAATTTTCAGATCAATGAACACAAGGAGATATCTGATAGATACAACACACAACTCACTGAGATCAAGTCCCTCAAAGCATTGGTATGGTATAACGAATATCTCTCCTTATCTTCTAGTTGTGCTGACAGCTTAAACATATTTGCTTCTCTGTGAAAGAATTTACTTTTCCCTCCACCGGTGTTCTCTCACCTCAGTGTGTAGCTATCATCATGTTGCTACACAAGCAGGTATATCTGATTTTTCATCAGTGTAGACCCGCTGAATAGCTGAATAATGAGCAACTGGAGAGCAAGTAGCTTGGGCCTTGAGCCAATTAGAGACAAGAAAAGATAGGATTAGTCACCTTAAGGTGAGATATGATCATATGCGGTTAGGTTTGTCAAGAATAGTCTGTCAGGGGCTAAGAAAGGCATGCCTCTAGGGTGGCATGCGGGCGTCCCCCCGTCCCGCGTAAGCCCGCGAAAGTATAGGCTAGTTCAAAGAATTATAACTAGCTTAACCTATTTTGTATACGAAGCGGGGCGGATCGGGTGCTGCTTTGCATCACTACATGCCTCTAAAAAGAGACAGCGTGTACCATATATTCGTCAATCAAGCAATGACAATAAACTAGTGAATATCTAATCCCCACTCCCTCCCTTTTATGCCTCATCCTTGGTGAGATGGCTGGCCTACCGAGTACTTTCGCTACTCGGAGCCATACCTCCATTGCCACGTTTCTTGGAAGTACTTAGCCAGGTTTAGCACACAATAGTCAGTGTGGATATCCTGCATTAGGTTACAGAGCTTGATTGGGTAGCGTTAGTAGTTTCATGATGATCTCGATTAACAGTTATTGCTTAGTCTAGCACTCTAGCATACAAATATGTCCAGCCTTTAACTAGCTACCTAAAATTAATGTTATTTTCCAAGGGCCTACACTGCCATATTTGGTCGATTTATATGCAGAGTAAAATCAGGCCTGAACCGTAGATTTTGCTAGTCACAGCCTTACAGTGACTATTAACATATAATATAAGTATGTTAAATTCAGGAATTAGGGATAGAATCATGTTTGCAGAGTTGGATATAGGTTGATCATTTTCTCTACTACCAGGTTTAAAACTTAGCGATCACTGAGGGAACACAAAAAGTGAGAAAGAGTTGTTGGTAAACAAACATTTGGTAGTGAAGAATTAATTGTTGGTAAACAAACATTTGGTAGTGAAGAACTAACATACTCCCTCCATTCTTGTATACAAGGCCACAGACTCATTTTCCTACCAAGAAAATAAAATCAACTAATAAATAACACCATTAAATATGTGGAAAACTTCTCGTATTTTGGGCTAATTAAGCATGTTGCATGTGGTGTCTATATCTCTATGGATGCATGCAGCCTTCAAATTATAAGCACCATTCTACGTGAGACAAATCTAATCAATTCTTCTCGGGAGAAGATAGTGGCCTTGTATAGATGAAAATCTTATTTTTGATAGTGACCTTGTATTCAAGAATGGAGGGAGTAGTTACAGATTTGTAATTCATGTTTTCTCAATGAAATTCGACAGATTGAGACGTTGGAAAATGATAAGCAGAAGTTGGAGTTTATTGTGGATATGCATGGGAAAGAATGTTCTGAGTCGAGGTATGACTTGATTGTTATCATTATCAGTTATGTTGATTTTTAATGATTATGACTTATGCTTCTCTTAAATCATCAGTAATTGCGTAGTTGTCCACTCCATCAGGTTTTTGAAATTCCCAATGACAACAAAGCCTTTAGCCCCAAACAACTTGGGGTATGAAACCGATAAGAAACTCGCAGCCAACTCGTGGTTCTGGCACATGGATAGCAAGCTTCTACGCAGCCCTGTCCATGGCTAGTTCTCCGGTCCTTTAGATCTCTTTTCACGGACTCCTTCCATGTCAAGTTTGGTCTACCCCAACCTCTCTTGACATTATCAGCACGCTTTAGCCGTCCGCTATGCACTGGAGCTTCTGGAGGACTGCGCTGAATATGCCTAAACCATCTTAGACGATGTGGACAAGCTTCTTGCAATTGGTGCTACCCCAACTCTATCTTGAATATCATCATTCTGGACTTGGTCCTTCCTTATCTGGCCACACATCCATCTTAACATGCGCATCTCCGTCACACCTAACTGTTGGGCATGTTGCCTTTTAGTCGGCTAACACTCAGCGCCATTCAACATTGTGTGTCAAATTGTCGTCCTATAAAACTTGCCTTTTACCTTTTGTGGGACTCTCTTGTCACAAAGAATGCCAGAAGCTTGGCGCCACTTCATCCATCCAGCTTTGATTTCATGGTTCACATCTTCGTTGATGTCCCCATTCTTTTGCAGCATTGACCCCAAATATCGAAAGGTGTCCTTTTGGGACACCACCTGCCCATCAAGGCTAACCCCCTCCTCGTGCCTAGTTGTACTGAAACCGCACCTCATGTACTTGATTTTAGTTCTACTAAGTCTAAAACATTTCGATTCTAAGGTTTGTCTCCAAAGCTCTAACTTCTTATTGACCCCCTTCTGACTATCATCGACTAGCCCCACATCATCCGCAAAGAGCATACACCATGGGATATCTCCTTGTATATCCCTTGTTACCTAGGGGTGGGCATTCGGTCATGAGCGACAATTCGGTTTTTGTACTTCGGTCTATTTTAAATTCGGTCCATCAGAAATAAAGACCAAAATATACTTCCTTATTTTACTACCCGATAAATTCGGTTACCCAATAATTCGGGTTCGGGTTCAGTCACGACCGAACAACATCGTCGATATTTCCCACACAAAGCTTGGGCATTATTTAGTTAAAAAATATTAGTAGTTGAGCTATATGTAGGAGATTTTTTAGGATAATATTGTTAGTAATTGGTGGGAATAAATTTTCAACAATTGAAACAACAAATGTAACCATGCTATAGATGTTTGATCACCATGCAACAATACAATAATTCACACATGTAATACAATTCTATAGATTGGGGTAATATTATATAAATTTCGGTCAGTTCGGTCTATTCGATTACTAGGAAATAATGACCGAATTTATCAATCTGAATTCGGTCTATAAAATTTGCTACCCCATATGTTAATCGGCCTTTTCGGTCTTGGTCTTTTTGGTTCAGTTTTCGGTCATCGGTTTTTCTGCCCACCCCTATGGTTACCTCATCCATCACCAAATCAAAAAGATAAGGGCTCAAAGCTGACCTTGGGTGCAGTCCCACTTGTCAGAACATTATTTGTCCTTGACGAGGGTAATGTACTTTGCTGGGACTTTGTGTTTCTCCAAGGCCCACCACATGAAATTCTGCAGTATCTTATTATAGGCCTTCTCCAAGTCAATGAACACCATATGCGGGTTCTTCGTTTGCTCCCTGTATCTCTCCATAAGTTGTCGTACCAAGAACATGGCTTCCATGGTCGACCTGCCAGGTATGAAACCAAACTGATTTTTTGTCACACTTGTCATTCGTCTTACGCGGTGCTCGATGACTCTCTCCCATAGCTTCATTGTATGGCTCATGAGCTTAATTCCACGGTAATTAGTACAACTCTGAACATCCCTCTTGTTCTTGAAGATTGGTACTAATATACTATTTCTCCATTCTCCTGGCATCTTGTTTGCCCAAAAAATGAGGGTGAATAGTTTAGTTAGCCATACTATCGCTTTGTCTCCGAGGCCTCTCCACACCTCAATGGGGATACAATCAGGGCCCATTGCCTTTCCTCCTTTCATCCTTTTAAAGCGTCGTTGACCTTAGAATCCTGGATTCACCGCACAAAACGCATGCTGGTATCATCAAAGGAATCGTCCCATTCAATGCTAGAGATCTCAGTCTCCCCATTGAACAGCTTGTTGAAGTACTCCCTCCATCTATTCTTAATCTCCTCGTCCTTCACCAGGAGTTGGTATGCTCCGTCCTTGATGCATTTGACTTGGTCAACATGCCTCGTTTCCTCTCTCGAATCTTGGCCATCTTATAGATATCCCTTTCCCTCTCTTTCATGTCTAACCGCTGGTAGAGGTCCTCATACTCCTGACCCAGCTCGTTTTGCGGACTTCTTTGCCATCTTGTACTTCTATATGTTATCTGCACTCCTATCCAGGTATAGGCTTTTGAAACAATCCTTCTTCTCCTTAATAGCCTTCTGGACATCATCATTCCACCACCAGGTGTCTTTAGCTTCTCTTCTACTTCCCCTTGACACTCCAAACTCCAATTCAAGTTGCCATCTCCATCCACATATTGTCCGCATCACCCTCTTCCTCCCAAGGTCCCTCCTTAATGACCCTCTCCTTGAATGCCTGAGCTACCTCCCTTCTTGAACTTCCACCACTTCGTTCTAGCGACTTTAGCATGCTTATCCCACTGGAGACGAATCCGAGGTTTTTGAAATTCTCTGTTGGAAAAAAAAAATCTGCTTAGTTGGGATTTACAGTTTACCATAAACTTTGGAACAAGAGAACAAAGTTGAACATAATCCATTTATGATTGTTAAAAGTTATGAATTATGCATTATTTTTTTGAACAGACATACTATGCTATGCGCCCCTTTTTTAGCAAAGGAAGTTCATCTCTAATGCAGTTCTAAATTTTAGTTTCAGATGTGTGGCTAACTTATCCAATAGGTCTCCGATCTTCACGACTTGGAGGATAACTACCCTAGCAAATCCAAGGCAAACACCCAACAACAGTCACCAACGTGATAGCCTTTGGGTAGAGGGCCTAACTCCACTAAAACCAAGAAAGCTAGTGAATCCTGTCCAAGATGTAAACTCCAACAACACACACCAATGTGATAGCCTTTGGAGGAAGAACTGAAATTAATAACACCAAGTTGAATTCTATTTTTCACTCAATCGGTCTGTTTATTCAACACAAATTTGCAAGGGAAAAGCGAAGAACAAGGTGGGGATCTTGGTTGGATTTCATGTACCCCTTCTGCACCTCCTAATAGGATTAGTCTTAATATGAGAAAAAGACAGAGAGCTTTGCTCCGCCACCCCCAAGTCCCCTGCCCTTAAAAAAGGGCTACCCAGTGCTGAAAGCTCCCACGGTGTGGGGGAGGGAATTTCTAGGCAGCCTTTCCTTTGGCTCTCTGTCTCTGTCCTTTCATCATATGAAGACTAATCCCACTAGAAGATGTGACTCGGGCTCCTGGACTCGGACATGTTTTTGGTGCTAGACTTTGCATGGAACTTGTACATGACTAGGAGCCCCTCTTCAAAATTGGACATGTCTTCCGGTCCTCACTCGTCCATAGCCTTCAATTTTCAAACCTATCCATGTATGAAATCAAAGCATGAGGTAGCCTACCATCGGTGTTACTACACGTCCAAAGGAGAAGATTCACCTTTTTACGCCATGTCTTGGCTATTTATATTCCAATCCGTGTGACATTTGAACTTGAAGTCCTTGACATGGTGATGCTTGGTGAGCTAACGATTTCAGCTATATGGGGTTATGGACTGTTACAATTTCAAGGTCAGGTCACATCTATCAAATTGTTACAAGTGATGAGGATGCTGATCTGGATGCGCTAACACTAGCTGACATATATATGTTATATTAGAAAATATAAACGATAAGAAAGAACCCTTAGATCATATAAGCTAAAACCAAAAAAGAAAGCGTATGTTGGTTACCTCTGACGCTTTCCCCATTACCAAATACTCATTAAGTTCCCCTTCAAAATGCTTCATAGAATGGTAGTCAGTTCACAGCTTTTATCTATTTGGCATGTACATGTTGCTTCATCTGTTTATTCTTATTTCACACTTCTGTGCCTCTAGGACAATTACAGAGATCAAGGAATCAGAAAATCGAGCTCGGAAGCAGGCTGAATATTTGAGAACTAGTCTAGAGGAGAATAGTCTTGAACTTCGTGTAAGAGCAGCAAATGAAACTGAAACTGCATATCAGCGAAGGCTTTCAATTGCTGAAGCAGAACTAGAAGAGTTAAGGACTGAGGTAGATGCATCTGAAAGGTTAGTTATCTGCTCTTGGAGACAATTCGATATGTGTACCACTGCTAGAAGCAATTGGTGACTGCTTACTCTCACTCCCATCGCTTGAAATAGTTGTCCAGTTTACTGGGATTGCTGTTTATAATAGTTATCCATTATAAGGGGATCAGGAGTAGTTGTTTCATCCTTGCCCCTGCTATTAATGATGTAAAGGATGTTGAGTGTGTTAACTACATTATTTTGTAATGGCGCATAGTCCTTTATACAATCCAAAACCGCTTGTTTTGCTGCTCAATAACAGTACACTCCCTTAAACCCCCATATCTATCACAAACTTATTTCTAGCTTCCATTTATCAAATTCTGAAATAAACTCAGACTCAAATGCCCAAACAAACTGAATTTGTATTTGCAGCCAGAAACCGGCCCAGGTGAAAACCCGAATTGGCAGGTTCCAGTACAGCTTCCTAAACTGTTATTAATACTTCGATTTTTTGCCAACCTGTGCTGTTCATATGTTTGGCAAACTAGGTTTAAACTGAGTCTAATGTGATATATCTCGGTAGTCTTCATCTTGCTATCGAGTATTATCCAACAGGTTCTTGTGATCGGTAGTTCAAATGAGCTGTATTATTTTCCTGCTGCAATTTGTGTGACAACCAAACAGTATATGCTATGTTTTTGAGTCAGTGGGTATTATATTGTTCAATGAGGAGTTGGTACTCTGTATCCAGTCTGCAGTTTCATGCTTTGTATGAACATTTTTTGCCAGAGATGTTCTGGAACTCAACGAGGCAATAAAAATTAAAGAAGCTGAAGGAGATGCTTATATCTCTGAAATTGAGGTTAGCTCATTTTAGTTTTCTTATTAGCAGCTTTTTTCTGTGTTTGTGTGCACGAGTGTGAGAAATCATATGATGCTGTCACTGCAGACTATTGGTCAAGCATATGAAGACATGCAGACACAAAATCAGCATCTTCATCAACAGGTTGCCGATAGAGATGATTTTAACATAAAGGTGCGTATCATATTTTTTTTGATGCAGACACTTTGCTGCCGGCTTTCTGGGCTTTGTGCTGTGGAATCCATGCTTCTGCTGCGCCGGTGGCCTGGTGTATTTCTCCTTTCCCTGCCCCATTGGCAGTAGTCGGGCGCATCACCTTGTTTTACCACCTTATTCGCCATGCATTTTGACCACAACATTTATACTCATTAGTAACTTGATTCTCATCTAACAGCTAGTATCAGATAGTGTGAAGACAAAGCAGGCCTCTGCTTCCCTTCTCTCTGAAAAGCATTTGTTACAGAAGCAACTCCATCAAGTTAATAGTTCACTGGAGTCATCTAAACAAAAAATCGGACGTAGTGAAGAGCAGGTAACCTCTGAGTTATGTCTTATGTATTATTTCATTTGCTGTCTGCCAACAGTATTTGAAAATGACGTCAAAGCAAATATCGTATTAAAAGAAATAGATTTTTTTGGTGTCATTCTGTTTACCACTGAGCTGGTTTTGAAGTTCCTTGTTTAAATGATTCTCACAGATGAAAGCCTATGTTGCACAAGCTATAAAAACTTCTTTGGAGAACAGACATCATGTGATTAACCTTGAAAGGACTCTGTTGGAGGTGTCTGACACAGAGAAGGAGCTCAAGTGGCTTAGGTCCACTGTTGGATCATCTGAGAAAGAATACGAGCTAAATCAGAAAAAGATAGCTGAGCTACGAATGGAGCTAGAGCGCGAGAGGTTAGTGGTACTTTTTGGTTCCGAGTTTGCCTTTCTATGCTGTCACCAGGGTTCGTTAGTCGTTACATTCTGTGCTATTTCAGAAGCGAGAAGAGAAAGCTCGAGGAAGAATATGAAGAGGTGAAAAATGAAGTCATGGAGCTGACTTCTGAGAATGAAGAGGCTACTATTCAGAAACTTCAGGATGAAATAAAAGATTGCAAGGCTATTCTCAAGTGTGGTGTGTGCTTTGACCGACCAAAAGAGGTAACTAATTGTTCATTGAATTGTACAGCTGAAATTAGTACTATCTGAGATCTAACATTTATTCTTATTCCCACGTCACCAAAGTTCCAGCTTCTCTTTGTTAAGCTTTAATGTTGAGACCACCTACTGCTGATAAGCGTTCTGTTCTTCTCTTGTTGATTGCTGTCAGGTTGTGATCACCAAATGCTTTCACCTATTCTGCTCACCATGTATCCAGAGGAACCTTGAGCTCCGCCACCGAAAATGCCCAGGCTGCGGCACTCCGTTTGGGCAAAATGATGTGCGAGAGGTGAAGATCTAAATCCAGGGGAGGTTGACCTGAACGATTTGGCAGTTGGTATCTTGGAGAGCGCTAGCCTACTCTGCATGCTTCTCTTGTAATTATATAGTTTTTGTTGTCTCATGGGGGCGCTTAGATCGAGCTCTCACTGTCTTCCTAAAAAAATGTAACAGATAATTGTTAAATGATCTTCCAGTGAGTCCAGTGTACGATATATGGCCTATTGCTAAGCTGGTTTCAGTTGTGAAGAAGAAATGAATAGAAGGTGAAGATATGTTTTCTTCGAAAATCTCTTGGGCTAGAATTGTTCCTGCGGAGCTGCTCTTGCTGGAACTCAGAAAGTTTCAGCTGTGAAGATATAGCTACACGCTGATGTTATTCTCAATTCATACAACAACGAGAGAGCAAGATTAATCATACAAATCAAGCATGATTAAACCACATTACCATTTACATTAGTTATTCAGGTACAAACATCTCATCTAGCATGTACTATCCAGGAGTCCATTTTTCTGTAAGATTGCATACTAAAAGGAAGATTATTACTCCTAAGCAAGGATGAGTTGCCGCAGGCACGCTGGAGCACGTCAGCGATGAACGCGCTGTCCACCACCTCGTGACGAGGACGCATGCCATTGGTGGCCTCCGTTGCGCGAACCCTTATCCTGCAATCATCAAATATTTATTGTGCCATGAAAAAAGTTCAAAGTTGTAACAGAAGGCTAAAAGAAAAAAAAAACTAAACAGAAAGTCTGATTACATATAATGTTTTCAAGGTAAATTGAAGGTATTCAAGATTAGTACTCATGATAATCCTGGTGATATAATGACAAAGTCAGTTCCTGTTGCTAAGTTTGAGCTTTGCTCAAGTTTAGTTGATATAACTGTTTAGCTCTAGTGTCTGTTTGGCGCCAAAAGTGTTTTCTTTGTTTATTGGATCATTGCCGCCGACTATATATACTCCTTGTAAGCCACCGGCTAGGATTGAATCGTATCATAAAATTATCCACGGCGTTTGTAAATATTTTCGATATAGTGAAGTTTTGCTGGTTGGCGCCCATAGTTTTTACCTCTCTTTGTTGGAGAGGGTTTTCCACGATCTTATATTCCCCGCTATAATTTTTTTTCATTCTTCGTTATTGCCTATCGCTTTTATAACAACAATTAAACACCACATAAAAGTTTATCTGATAAGAGCATTAACCAACATGAAATCCTTGTCCCTTAATTTTGCACGGGCTATTGCAAAAAAGCATTATAGAAGGAGCATCAGCAGTTGCCCCATATTTCCCTGGGTTATCTTTTCCACTGCCAATCAAACAACCTCACGCGCGAGACTGCTATTTCAGCCTTGCCTTGACACGTCCCCTGGATAGTGACAGATCAAGGTGGGTTGTCTATCACTGGTGGATGTCATCTCATCTCTGTCAACCATGGTAGACACACCTATCAATTTGGCAAGAGTGATATTGGAGAAGTAATACATAAAATTCATAAATCTATATGATATAGTACAGTGATACAAAAACTTTGTAAGCTGATACTATTCAGTGTCCCGAGTGCAGCCAAGCAGTATAGAGTGCAGTGCAACTCCAAGAAAATAGAACAGTTAACTAACTTCTCTGTTTCTCTTATCATATTGAGCAACATGCATCAGCTCTTCCTTTTCATCAATAAGAATAACTTGTGATTCTCTATACGCAACTACCTGTCGCTCCCGTAAAACATCCCTAAAGATGTTTTTGACATAAAAAATAGCAAGATGTAATCTACTCCTAGTAGCATTATAATTACTTACCATTCCCACTGCTAGATGACATGATGGTTAAGGACAAGCTTGAGCCACTCCCATAATAATTACTTACCTTCAACAGATCAATGTCGTACAACAGTAAAGAGTTAAATGTGGAAATACTGAAAGTTGAAGTCTATATCTTTCAATGTATAAGAAGCTATGTAAACCGGGATAATAAAATTATTATCACGCTAGTTTTTTGCATAAGTATTACAATAAGTTCTATTTTGGGACCGCAGAAAAAATATCATGCTACTCAATATATAGGCATATATTTTTGAAATTTTAAACCCAGAGATGATCGCTTAAAACGAATATGGATGCTTTAAGTTTGCTCGTCAAGACAGTTTGCCAAGTAAGAGGGGAATTACCTTGGCAACAAGAACTTGGTCTTACTATAAGGTAGCAGTTCAATTAAATCTTGTTCATTCACACATTAAGTGTTAGTTGCTCAAAACAAAATATGGAAGCAAAATAGATCTAAGGTGGTATAATTATACAGTGAACTGGAACTGAGTGATTATGTTGAACTGGGTACGAACCATGGTAGCAAATTTCTTATAGATAGATAAGACCTCACTACGAGAAGACATGAAATATATCCAAGTGTGGCGAGAAAAATCATCTATAAAGAGAACATAGTAGCGATGACCACCCACCTCACCGTTGTCTTATTTTCTCTTCCATTATTCTCGTCGCTCTCATGTTCCGGATGCGTATTTCTCGTGATATTACTTTTGATGAGTCGCGTCCCTTCTATCCTCGCCCCTCCTACTCGGCCTTCTCGGTGGAGGATACCATGTTAAGCTTCATGCACTAGCCAACGCAACCAAAAGTCCGAACTGATGGAAAGGGCTAGGCAATTCACTTATACACTTCAACACCCCCACTCACGTGTGACGGAAGAAGAGAAAGTCAACACGCGGTGACAAGGGTATAGATAATAGAGCCTGTTACTTGAGTACCCCTGAGGCCCGTTAAGCTAGGCCCAAGTGTAATCTTAGTCAAAATACGAGTTCATGTCGTATAACGATGTTGTAATATGTATCGGACCCCTCCCGTTCCTTGAGACATGGCCACCTATATATAGGGGCCAGGAGAGGACGGTGAGGGGCAGATTGAAAGCAAACCAAGTTCACCACCACGTTTACTTTTTGATACACACCTTGTTTGAGTGATTTTACCTTCGAGTTCATCCGACGTCCTACTCCCCCGATCCTAAGTCCTTCATATTGGACATTTGTCGAGTTAACCCTCGTCAATTGGCGCTGACCGTAGGGACCAGGGGCGTTGGAATCATGAATTCGACGACTTTTTTGTTTTTAGCCAACAGCAGTCCAGAAGTTGACAAAAATCAGGAGATGGAGTTGACGATCGGAAGTCTGAGCTTCTACGTCGGACCTTCAGGTTCAACTCGCCTTTCAGATCCAGCGAAATCAGGTCCGTCGACAAGCAAAATCAAGACAATCGCAATGTCTGGATCATCTGTGGGCTCTTCCAGCGAGGTAAACTCGCCGGTCAGCTTCGCAGCAACAGAAAATACTCAAAAGAGAATCGAAGAATTCAACGGAACTCGGGAAGAACCCAACATAGAAGGAACATTGGACATATCATATGGTAGTCAAAGGGACTTCGCCACCGGAAGCAGTGGCGTCTCCAGAAGCATACATCAATTATGCGTCATTATCACCGAAGCAGCAGAAGAGAACGATCATGCAGGTAACGCAAAAATCGACGCGCAAGTCGACAACTCAAGGAGCAACGGCAAGAAGGAGAAAGAAAAAATCCACGTCTCCACCGGGGAGTGGAGAATCATCATGTCAGCCATCAATCACAGCACGGAAGTACCCGCCAATTCAAGAAGAGAAGTTTTGATGGGGTATCAATACGCACTACATCAACGCAGAAAGAAATTGAGGAAGGAAAAAAACGAGTTCAGGAGAAGTCAAGAAAACAACGGCGTGTCAAGTGGAGCATATTGGGACGAATATAGCGACGCATCAGAGTCCAGCAGAGAAAGGCACAGAGACCCGAAGCACAGCAGGAGGACACCAGCATGGGTAAGAGAAGAAATCCGCATAAAAAGTATAAGTGCACATCCATCAGATGATGAGGAGGATTTTGTGCAAGAAACGTCAGAGGCAGCGTTAGTAGCAGCACAAGCATATCTACTAACTATGCAACCAGAGCCTGGAAATCTACAGGAGCACATGCATCAAGCCGCAATACGAAGCCTCGGGTTGGTAGAGGACAGGCTAAGGAAACATCTTCCAGAGAAAAAGGTGACATATCATAAGGAGAAGCGAAAGGAAAGTTCTAAGCGCCAACCCTCACAAAATGAAACAAGTGAGTCATCAGGCGATGAAAAGCGTAAGGCACGGAAGGAGGACGCAAGGAATATCATAGCGCAAGCAAGAGTAAACAATGCGCGCTACACGTGGAAAGAAGAAAATTATGAAGACGATGAAAAAGAAATAGGCACGCTATGCTTTACCCGAAGGGTTCGCAGAACGCGGGTACCCAAAGGATTCAAGCTGCCACACGATCAGCAAAAGTATGATGGATCACAAGAACCCACACTATGGTTATCAGACTACCTGTAAGCAGTACAAATACTCGGAGGAACGAGAGCAACGGCGATGCAAAGTCTGCAGTTATACCTCACCGGCGCAGCGCGGTCCTGGTTAAATACTCTACCCAACGATTCCATCGGGAGTTGGGGAGAACTAGAGAACCAATTCACAAGAAATTTTCGATCAACATATAAACGCCCAGCGTCACTAGAAGAAATCAAGTCATGCGTATAGAGGAAAGACGAAACTCTGCGCTCCTACATACAGCGGTGGATTATAATCAAAAACTCTGCAGAAGACGTCTCCGACGAGCGGGCAGTAGACGCCTTTTCGGCCGGCCTTCGCCGTTCAGCCCTCGTAGAAGAGTTAGGAAGAACAAAGCCTAGGACAGTATCGAAATTAATAGAAGTAGCCAACAGATTCACCGATGGAGAGGATGCGTATAACAATAAAAGGGGACGTTCACCATAAGTCGACAGAGCAAGCAGGCAAAGGCGAAGGTACCGCAATGGAGATAGCCACGCAAGGCGAAATCAGATAGCCGCAGGATATGAAAGAAGGGACGAGTAAGGCTATGAAAGCAGGGAGTTTCAAGGAAGAGGCAATCGCGGAGTAGAAAAGCAAAAGTACTCTGGCCCGTTGGCGGAGGATATGCTCCATGGCCCCTGTCGCATCCACTATGCGTACTTAGATAGGAAGAGAGTTTCTAATCACCAGATAAAGGATTGCAGAACATTCTTAAGGCTGCAAAGCGCTCTGGACCAGAGCCAAGGAGCACGTCAGGGAGGAAAGAGTACAAGTCAAGGATACCAAGTACAGCGTCTAGAAAAACATCTGGAATCAAAATTATATATATCTGCAATGATCCCACTAGTGCCAAAAATCCAAGAAAGAACAGAAGAGCATATCTAGACAAGTNTCTCTGATTGAAGGCCTTGATGAGCAATGAGTGCACAATAAATTCTTTGTGAGATTGATTTTTCCTATATAGCCCAGTGGCCTATTTTTCATTTTATAGCATTTCATAGATGAAATATTTCTGTAAGTTGCATTAACTAAGTTGCAGATGTTCAATGTGTACCCCTTTTGGTGTTAGAATTGATTTATAGTTGTTAGTTACAAGCTCTAATTATTCAGTTTGTGCCGGTCCATATTATGTCCAGATCTATTTCAATTTGAGACTCCATGAGGAAATTCTAACTTGTGGATCGAGTGGTGGAGAGCTGAGAGTCACAGAGGATATAACAACGCACAAAGGTAGCATATGCGGGCGATTTTGGTATTATCTATGAGCTATTCGATAGATAGTAACGTTCATATTATAAAATATAGCAGTGACAGTTTAATCTGTTGAAGTGTATAAGTGAATTGTCTAGCCCTTTCCATCAGTTCTGACTTTTGGTTGCGTTGGCTAGTGCATGAAGCTTGACATGGTATTAGAGCCCAGGGTCGCGAGTTCGAGTCCTGGTTTTCACAATTTATTGTAAAATTGTTGTTGCCCCCTTTGTATCCACGTGTTGACTTTCTCTTCTCCCGTTTGTGTCCACGTGTTGATTTTCTCTTCTCCTGTCTGTGTCCACGTGATGATGGTTAACTCGACAAATGTCCAATATGAAGGACTTAGGACCGGGGGAGTAGGGCATCGGATGAACTCGAAGGTAAAATCAGTCAAACAAGATGTGTATCGAAAAGTAAACGTGGTGGTGAACTTGGTTTGCTTTCAATCTGTCCCTCACCGTCCTTTTCTGGCCCCTATATATAGGTGGCCAGGTCTCAAGGAACGGGAGGGGTCCGATACATATTACAACATCGGTATACGACATGAACTCGTATTTCGACTAAGATTATACTTGGGCCTAGCTTAACGGGCCTCAGAGGTACTCAAGTAACAGGATCTATTATCTATACCCTTGTCAGTAGTCCCTGAGATTCTACCAGATTTGTAGATTTGGGTTGAATCTCCAATCTTCATATCTTCGACTTGATCAATCTTTCGACTTCTTCTTCTTCTTCCTGTAAAAATAATTAACTTCCATTTATATTATCTCGTAAGGGGTTTTGATGAACAAGCCAGACGACTCTGACGGATCAAGAGGCCAGTTAATTGCCGGAGCAGATACTTGTCACCTACTTCAAATTCAATCCCCTTGGACTTGAATCTAGGAAACCGGTCAAACCCATTCTTTTGCCGTATTTAGGACTTACAAAGAACGAGTCCCAGTGGTTCTCAGGGTACCCAGTGCGTCCACCAGGATTTTCTTCGCCACCAATCATTGAGTAGCCATGGTTTGACTGAAAAAGCATGCAGTCTGTTTGTGCATTTGGGTGGGCTGTGCTGTGAGTCAATTTACAAAGTTATCTTGGATTAATAGGTGACAGTATATAAAAAAATTGTGCCCTATAACCTTCTATAACTGCGAAGACCAAGTTTTTATAAATTGAGCCGGTAGTAAAGTCGGACAAGGCTGAGGATTTGAACTTGAGGTATTAGTTTCTTGAATCATGAACCATGATTTCCTGATGATTGAATTTGGATTTTTTTTCTCTGATTGAAGGCCTTGATGAGCAATGAGTGCACAATAAATTCTTTGTGAGATTGATTTTTCCTATATAGCCCAGTGGCCTATTTTTCATTTTATAGCATTTCATAGATGAAATATTTCTGTAAGTTGCATTAACTAAGTTGCAGATGTTCAATGTGTACCCCTTTTGGTGTTAGAATTGATTTATAGTTGTTAGTTACAAGCTCTAATTATTCAGTTTGTGCCGGTCCATATTATGTCCAGATCTATTTCAATTTGAGACTCCATGAGGAAATTCTAACTTGTGGATCGAGTGGTGGAGAGCTGAGAGTCACAGAGGATATAACAACGCACAAAGGTAGCATATGCGGGCGATTTTGGTATTATCTATGAGCTATTCGATAGATAGTAACGTCCATATTATAAAATATAGTAGTGACAGTTTAATCTGTTGAAGTGTATAAGTGAATTGCCTAGCCCTTTCCATCAGTTCGGACTTTTGGTTGTGTTGGCTAGTGCATAAAGCTTGACATGGTATTAGAGCGTCCACGTGATGATGGTTAACTCGACAAATATCCAATATGAAGGACTTAGGATCGGGGGAGTAGGGCGTCGGATGAACTCGAAGGTAAAATCAGTCAAACAAGGTGTGTATCGAAAAGTAAACGTGGTGGTGAACTTGGTTTGCTTTCAATATGTCCCTCACTGTCCTCTCTTGACCCCTATATATAGGTGGACAGTTCTCAAGGAACAGGAGGGGTCCGATACATATTATAACATCGGTATACGACATGAACTCGTATTTCGACTAAGATTACACTTGTGCCTAGCTTAATGGCCCTTAGGGGTACTCAAGTAACGGGCTCTATTATCTATACCCTTGTCAGTAGTCCCCGAGATTCTACCAGAATTACAGATTCGGGTTGAATCTCCAATCTTCATATCTTCGACTTGATCAATCTTTCGACTTCTTCTTCTTCCTGTAAAAATAATTAACTTCCATTTATATTATCTCGCAAGGGGTTTTGATGAACAAGCCTGATGACTCTGACGGATCAAGAGGCCAGTTAACTGCCGGAGCAGATACTTGTCACCTACTTCAAATTCAATCCCCTTGGACTTGAATCTGGGAAACCGGTCAAACCCATTCTTTTGCCGCATTTAGGACTTACAAAGAACGAGTCCCAGTGGTTCTTAGGGTACCCAGTGTGTCCACCAAGATTTTCTTCGCGTCGTAGAAACGGATAATTACTAGCAGAGCGCATTCATGTGCGTATACCAGGCCACACAGGACGGATCCTGGGGTCTTATCTTCACGATATGTTTCAATCATGGCATTCGAGTTTTGTCGCGATGACGCAACTCGAGAATCATATGTCGCAGCGACCCTGGGCTCTAATACCATGTCAAGCTTCATGCACTAGCCAACGCAACCAAAAGTCAGAACTGATGGAAAGGGCTAGACAATTCACTTATACACTTCAACAGATTAAACTGTCACTGCTATATTTTATAATATGAACGTTACTATCTATCGAATAGCTCATAGATAATACCAAAATCGCCCGCATATGCTACCTTTGTGCGTTGTTATATCCTCTGTGACTCTCAGCTCTCCACCACTCGATCCACAAGTTAGAATTTCCTCATGGAGTCTCAAATTGAAATAGATCTGGACATAATATGGACCGGCACAAACTGAATAATTAGAGCTTGTAACTAACAACTATAAATCAATTCTAACACCAAAAGGGGTACACATTGAACATCTGCAACTTAGTTAATGCAACTTACAGAAATATTTCATCTATGAAATGCTATAAAATGAAAAATAGGCCACTGGGCTATATAGGAAAAATCAATCTCACAAAGAATTTATTGTGCACTCATTGCTCATCAAGGCCTTCAATCAGAGAGAAAAAAATCCAAATTCAATCATCAGGAAATCATGGTTCATGATTCAAGAAACTAATACCTCAAATTCAAATCCTCAGCCTTGTCTGACTTTACAACCGGCTCAATTTATAAAAACTTGGTCTTCGCAGTTATAGAAGGTTATAGGGCACGATTTTTTATATACTGTCACCTATTAATCCAAGATAACTCTGTAAATTGACTCACAGCACAGCCCACCCAAATGCGCAAACAGACTGCGTGCTTTTTCGGTCAAACCATGGCTACTCAATGATGTTTCTGTTAGGCCACTTTTTGATGATTGTTCGTTTCTGAATTCCTCGTTTTGTAAAGTCTGTTTTCGTTCTCAATTCATAATGCCTATCATCATATCAGTACCACTACCAGTACAGAACTCCTTTTCAGTTCAGGGATCAAGTGACATCAGTACAATTGCACGATAGGAATATCTCCAACAGACACACCAGCATCAGATTCAAGCTGAGTGTCCAAAACACTCTGGACAAAATCTTGATCACTTGAGAATTCAGAATTCAGAATCACAACAAGATCAGCAGTAAGGAGAAAAGATACCTTGGCAGCGCTAAGCCTTGCGGTCAACACGAGTTGGCCTTTCTCCTGCTGTGCATCCGATAGAGAGCAAGAACGGGAGAATTAACGACCGATTTAAGAACCTGAACAAGAAGTGGAAGTTGCGAATCTCGCGTGCCCCAGCTCAACGTGCAGAGAGAGAAAGAGATTGAACCGGAGAGGCGGGAGAGACGGTGCGACGCCGGCCCGCTAGTTCCTTCACCGCGCGCATGCCGGCGCTCCACTTCTTCGGCCCGACGGAGCTGCAGCGTGCCCCCACGTCACCGTGCCCGACGGGGAGCGAGGCCGCAGTAGCAGAGAGAACGCGAGACTTGGTGGGGTACTGGGACAGCCGGGATTCATGGTGGTGGAGAGCTAGGATCCATGGCGCATGATGGCGGCGTGTAAGTGGCCCGGGATCCATGGCGGCGGTGAGCAGGGGTGACGTCGCCGGGGCTGGCATGGCGACGCCGTTGTGGGGTAGTGGCGACTGGCGACTTGGTCGGTGGCGCCAAAGCAGTCGAGCAGAGTTGCGTCGCCGCTGGCGCAGGTGCAAAAATCTCGGGAGGGGAAGGGAGAAAATGTCGCTCTGGCCTTTGGGGTTGGGTCTGCTGGATCGCGGCATAGTTTGGGTCCTTCCTGTGTTTTTTTTTCGCGGGCAATGAAGGAGGCGCCACGAAGGACGAAACGAAACGCGGTGGAATACGGAACGCTACGTAGTAGAGATTTCATTGAAAAGCTAGTAGAGTTTACAATCCTCCTAGCATGATGCAAACATAAGCGAATATAAGGATTCTGTACTCGACAAACATAAGCAAACAATTTCTACTTAATTCTAATTTTTCAGAGACAGTTCCACATAGTAAGTGCGAGAAAGCTTCAAAAAACAAAAGAGAAAAACAGATGGAAACATATTTCCAGCCAGAGTTTTCCATGGCTGCCATTCTTTATAGCTTAAGCAACCTGGGAGTTCCAAGCCGCCCAAGAAACCAAAGAAGTGGCCATGAATCTTCTCCAGTACGCAGCGCCCTGAAACTGAAACTCAAATGAGAAGTCTGATTTGGGATTCTAACAGTGTATGCACGAACAAACACTGTATAGAGCCTTTCTCCTGTTTATTTGCCGGAGAAGAATACAGTCTTTTAACATGGCCCTATGACCACAACAACAGACTAACAGAGAAATAAAGGCCCCTGGCAGGTTGCAATCTACATATTTCACCCAGCATCACGGGTCATAAGCTAACAGCACAATTATGTACAGTCTTATAAGAGGATGGACAAGAGCTAGCTCTAAGAGGTGAACAAAGGGTTAGGCAAGCATGGAAAATGACTGCATTAGGTGCCCGATGGTCAGTATCAGGATCATGATTTCTTCTTCATACTCCTCCATTTGACTCTCAGATCACATGGGAGGCGTCTCTTATGAAACACATTCCTGCCATATTCTAGTATCTGAACCCAGGGAATTGTCCCGTCATCATTTGGGGTGACTATTAACATTGCATCCTGAATGAGAATAGCAATTAGCAAAATGGTGTAAGTACACAAGCAATAACACGACGACATACACATTTTAGTAACGAGGAAAATCAACTAAAGATAGTGTGAGGTTTCATCATCAGTAAATACAGCATGGGGTATTCTTACCCTCAAAGATTGCTCTTCTTCTTCCGTCCAAGAGAGCTTTGAGCGCCTTCCAGATGGTCCAACCCGATTAGAGCTGCAAAACAGTCATGGCTCAGTTTTTGCAATTAGAAAAGCAGACACCATTAAGTGTTACACTTTCAAATACATAAATTTCACAATAACTGAGAGATACGAAATCAGATTTATCATAAATAACACTAGTACTATAAAAGAACTACAGGGGAAAAAATACCCATTTCAGCTTCTACTTTAATGCTAATCTCATGCAATCGAGAGTAATATCCAAACCTGTGCATACTGCTTCGAAATACGTACATGCCCTAGGCTATGTAGCAGTCAGTACCATATTCAGTAACTACATATAACATCACTATCGCAGATATAGCTTTATTTTAACCATGAGTTCTCAAAAGCTCTTGTGAATTTGAAATTATCCATGATAAAGAGGCTGGCTTTCCCTTGTATATAACATGGCAAGTTGCCACTCCCTCCAGAGATATAAATTCTCCTAAAGTTTCGACCACCTGGAATCTAATTAGGACCGTACTACCTATGGTACTGAGCTGAGAACTTTGAACAATTAAAACTGTCTGTGAAAGTGCAATGGAACTCAGTAGGTTCAATCCCACAAACATCCACCTTACACTCTATTTACCACAAGTCTATATAAGGATGTTCAATGTCATTTAATTCTGAGTTAACCGATCTCACAGACATTTTTAATTACTCCAAAGAATACGATCAGGAAAAGAAGTGCTTATGAAACCTTGTCGCAACACTTACTAACGCTTGGGTGCATATTTTCGTTTCTTTGATGGTGAAGGCATGTGCTCATCCTGGCATTCCAATGCTTTTTTAGAATTATTTGATACCACTGTCTGCTTTTGTTGCAATCTTGCTTTGTTGTGCCTCATGTCTCGCCAAGTGGGTGATGACCGCTTGACAGAATCATTTGAAGACGAAGCTTCTATTTCATCGGAATTTTCCCACTCGTGAGAAATTGTACGACCGTCGTGCTTGTCAGCCTCAACATTCTGACTGGTAATAGGACTTGATCTATTCTGAGATGAATGTTGTGCTTCATAAAATGAATTGCCAGCGCCATCTTCACGGGCTTTTGCATTTTCCACAGGCTGCCCATGCTCTTCAACGTGAACATGTCTTCTTTTATAGCGGACACAATCTTTATTGATTGCAATATCAGAATTCAGACCAAAAGATGTTTTTTCAGTGATGACCTCCTCGGCACAAGTATCAGTTGCAGCATGTGTTTTATGCTGACCAGATTCTAGATCCTTATGAGAAAGGTTACCAGACTGATGGTGACCTTGTCTTATGGATGTATTACACCCATTCAACCGATCCTCTTCAGGACAAGCATCAATTGTATCACTTTTCCTTTGCTTCTTCCTCTGCTGACCAGGTTCTTCATTCTTATGAGAAAGATTATCTGCTTCAGACTTATCATTACCTTGCCTTTTCGATGTATTACACCCATTCAACTGATCCTCCTCAGGACAAGCATCATTTTTGTCGTTTGTTCTCTGCTTCTTCCTACACTGACCAGGCTCTTCATCCTTATGAGATAGATTATCTGCTTCAGACTGACTGGTACCCTGCCTTTTGGATGTATTACCTTCATTCAAGTGATACTTGCTGCTGGGGGCTGCTGGTTGTTTTCCAGTAGATTGTTCATGTTGCTTTGCAGATTGCTTTGTGCCAAGGAAAGCGAATAGGTTATTCCTAGCTTCAGAATATGCTGTTTTAGCTTTTTTATATGCTTCAGTAGCTTTAGTATATAAGCATACAGGACAATGTAGCTGGCCAGAAACATCAAATGTCACTGATGAACCAAAACAGCTATCATGAGCGGCTAATGAGCAGCTGCTACATTTCAGCAACTGGCCATCGTTACCACATTTTATGCACAAATCTTGTTCTGTAAAGCCCTCAATGGAACCATTGGCATCTCTATCCTGAGTAGAGGACGGCATATTGCCCATCAATGTTAGAAGACAAGAAGCAGAGCAATGCACATTTGATGCTTCCACCACAGCATTCCCCATGATTTTATAGTTTGCAGCTCGTTTGGTTCCTTCTTTATTTCCATCCTGAGGAGAGTTTGGAACAGATCTGTCAGCCATATTCTTTTCTGTATTCTTCTCAGACAAAGAATCAACTTCCGAACTTTTATAATGGAAAGTCACATTGCAGCAAGGAGAACCTACAGCAGTCTGACCACCACAGGATGTATTCTTCTTCAAGATGTTTCCATCATCCGGTAGTGCTGGATTAGCTTTGTCAGCAGAACTGACTTCAAGATTAGCATTATCACCATTCTTCTGTTCAAACATTTCAGAATGATCTGTAGCATCCTCTTGTGGATGGTTCGTTTCAGATTTATCGTTTTGAACAGCCACGTAGCAGCTTACAGAAGGCACAGTGCCTGCAGTTTGAAGATTCAGTTCATTATGACCAGGATCCTTTTCCAAAAGCTGAATCTTGGCACTACCCTCATCCAGATCTTTACTTGCTTTCTCACCACGGTCATGTTGCCGCAAATTCCTAGTTTTTCTGCCAAGTGGTTGTGCAATCATGGCTGTATCATCTGCAGCAACAAACTCAGGCAAGTGGCTTTTTTCAGATGCATATGTCAGTAGAGCATCAGTGCTTCTGTCTGAATCTGGAGCCACTGGAGCCTGCATGGTCAATCCTTGATGGCTGAGATCTTTTGATGACTGAATGTTGTTGCCATCATTATGTGGTCTCTCTCCATCATTGTTGTGGTACTTGTCTCCACAGGATCCTGGTTGAAGGTTGGTAGCTGGACTCATTTTTTCTTGGGACAAGGTAGTCTCCACTGCATCCTTCTTTGACAGACGTTCAGTATTACTTCGAAGCAAAGCATCACTGCAGGCAGCTGAAGCACGCTCAGCTGTAATGGACATGTTTCTATCATCAATAATTAGACTCTTTTCTGCGGACCGGACACCGACACCAACGGCATCAATAGTATCTTCTTGAGGTTGATCATAACATCTACTGTCCAATATAGATGGTCCGTTTAAATCTGGAATTCGCACCATTGGATCCTTCGGCACATCTCTTGTATCAGTTTCATTGACAAAAGCTGTTAAGTTCTCCTGCTGAAGATCAGAACTATCTCTAGGGTACCCATGTTTTTCTGTACTTACATGATCCTGGCTGATACTGCAGAATGATTGGTCATTGACACTGTTCCTGCCACTCTTCTCCACTGCGGACGGTGGGACCATAGATGTGATCTCTGGGTTCACTTCTCTAAGCTGAACATCAAACAATCAGTTAAAGATACATGAATAGGAGTTTTTTATTTTTTGTTTGATCATAGTTTTTTCAACATACCAACTCAAAAGAAGTTTCTTGTGAAGTCGGTATCTTGATGCATATAAATTTCTGAATATCCTCACTAAAAGGTGGAAGCATATCCTTCTCCAAGCTTCCTGAACTACAAACCTACAAATGTTGCATTCATGTAAAGCAAACCCCACAAAGATCTGGGCACTAAATAAATTGTAGCATGTATAACATTATGCAAATTGAACAGACCAGAAAGTATAATGATTGTTTCGTCAAGTTTTAAGATCTTAATCACATGAAAAGCACCAAAAAGTGAAACCATCAAAAACCTGCATAATTATGTGGTTCCACATCTGACATGGCATCCCAGCTCCTTGCACAAATTGAAGATTAAGCATACATGTGCGAAGTGATTCTGTTATAATCATTCAGGACATTGTAAACGTATAACTTGCTAGAATACCCTTTGCTAAGGTAATATCTGCTGGCAGGACTTGAGACACAATTGCCAAGGGATATATTGTTTCATCTCACAAGAAAACATTAGCTCAAATAATAACATTGTCTAGCCTAGCGACCATGGTGAACAACAATAATTTGGATCAGTGAACAACTCATTAAGTAGAAACATACATTTCTACAGAGAGCATGAAATGTTAAAAGGTGTTGCTTCCTTTCATGGTCACAGAAGCCCACTACTAATTGACCAACAATGATTTGCCTGTCAGAATTTAGAATGTCGCCATCAATTTTGAGTCCTTAATTAATAAACACATGTTATTGCATACAACAACCAATATGCAAAGTCATCTCTTGTTGCTCTTGTCGCTAGACATGATCACTAATGAATTAGCGAAAACATAACTCTACCACCAATGATGAAGTACAAAATTAAATAACAAGAACCATCCATGGGATCAATTGCTGTATAGTACAGCATGTCATCTCCAACTTTAACTGCAACGGATACGCTTCCAGCTTGAAAGAGACTATGATTTACATTCTTAAAGAAAGGAATCAAGATTATGATTTCAATCGTGTTTGCATCATGATCTGGACAAGATTTATTCTAACTATCACATTTCTGAGAAGCAAATGCAGGAACAGTATGTTCTTTATTGCACTAACCACCTTTTTTCTGCTTAAAGAAACATGACTGGGTATACGCTTGACACCCAGTATCACAATAGAACTACACTGACACATGGTCAGAAAGTGTATTACTCTTATGAAATCATGTGAACAAGGTAATCCTTTTAAATTCAATTGCCTTATTACAATCTTTGAATATCCCACAACAAAATTCCAATACTCTTTCTTGATTAGAGGGGTACATCTTAGCGCTGAAAATACAAATTCACCTCTATTGTGAAATCCAAATTGTACAAACTTCCCTAATTTACTATTCTACTTTCTCTTTCAACTCATCGTGACAAATGATAATATTCAGCAAGAGGAGCTTGCAACTGGATACTGCATCCAAAATCCACGAGCCTGTGAGTACCAATAGAACTTCCATCTCTCTATTGTCCAACCCCTAAAACCCTCACCTCCAAGTCTAAGCACCTGACATATGATACGCATGCTGTTGCGTATTCTAGAAAAAACTTTAAGCACATCATTTTACTGTCCCACATGATTCTACCAAATACAAATTACTTACCGTGGAACCAGTAAACCTATAGGTAAACCTGAGATTGGTTTTTGTTTAACCAGTTGCACTGGATTGGTTTTCCCGCATAGGCTTATTCGGTTTGGTTTCTGATGGGCCTGATGTGAAAACAGTTTGGTGTGGTTTGGTTCTAAGTAAGAAATGGTTGGGTCTAAACAGGTATGGGGGCTCTAACAGTTTGGTTCCAAACAGGTTTAACCCATAGTTCACACCCGGCTAATGAGATTGGTTCCTGCTTCCCAGGCATGCTCGTTCACGAAGCTCCAGTCTTCAGAGCGCGCTGCCCCGCAGGGTGAGAACACGCCTCTGCCAAAAGCTGTGATGCCATTTCCCCTCTCTATGCATTTACTGTCCATGCATGCCTCGTTTTGTCAACTCGTTGCCATGACTGAGTAGGAGAGTGTTTTGTATCTGATGCTGCTTACATATGGTTGTCGCTTATAGTATAAATGGTTCTCAGCCCACTTCAGCAAATGGTTTCAACCTGTGGGTTTGCACTGGGTTCAGTTCAATTTGGGTGAATGAAAGTGTTGGTTTGGTTTTGGTTGGGCTGACACCAATATTGAATGGGTTCAGCTCTGGTTGGGTTGACAAAGAGAATCATACGGATATGGTTGGGTGATGGTGCCGTTCCCCACCCATTCTCACATTTACGGCTACGGGTTACAGCATTACAGTTGCTACCGCCATGGGAACCAGACAGTCAAGGTGTCAAGCTGGGATCCCGCTTCAATTTCGTTTCGAGAACTCTAGTTCAATTTCTGAGCCAAGCGACTACCGATGACCACCTACATTACCGTCCCAGAAATGTTACCAAAAACATGCTATAGTTCTCTGCCTGGAGAAAGCATTAATCAATCTGGTACACGAATATCATTTCAGAGGTACAAATCTGAAGTTCTGGACCACCGAGATGGACGAGGTAACGAAGGGGCTACGTACCTGTCCAATTAGCTCAAGCAGAAATTCCTCGCAGGAGCGGGTGGCCTCAACCCTAAGCGTCTCCGCCCCTGCCCCCGCCGCGACCTCGCCCTCGGCGGAGACGGCAGCGGCCTCCTGGAGGCACCTGAGCGCGATCCTCTCCCGCGTGGGCTCCGGTGCGCCGGCGATGGACTCCGGCCAGACGCCCACCAACGCTGCGGAGCCCCAACCCAATAACCCGAGGTGAGGTAATGAAAGCATCGAAGAGGATGGGGAATACGCAAAGGATGGATTAGATTAGTGTGTAATATTACCTTTGATGACGGAGAAGTCGCCGGCGAGGGTGTCGACAACCCAGCGGTCGGCGAGGCGGGTAGCGGAGGCGGAGGCGGAGGCGGAGGGGGGCGGCATTGAGTCAGAGGAGGAGTTTGAGGGCCGATGTGGAGGTCTTCGGGCGGGCTCGGCTCGAAGCTGGAGGCCGTCGGCCGAATATGGCGGCGGCCGGCGGGGGGATGGGCTGCGGCGGCCGGTTGGGGATGGGCGCCGGCCGCGCCGGGTCGCGAGAGGAGAAACGCAGTGCAGCGTCGGTTTGGGAGAGGAGAAACGCAGCCGCCGCTTCCCTAGAGTGTATGCGGTGGCATTCGCCGTAAATTGGGCGTAAGTCCAGGGGCATAATTGTTCTGGACGGGCTTCTCAGTTCTCACTTCGCGACGTCTCTTTGGTTTCCAGCCACTGTATATGGCCCATTTGTCATTGATTAATATTTTATCAACTATTACTCTCTTCAATCGGAAAGAGTGTTAAATGATTTATTTAATTAGTATAAAACTTATACTAAATCATTAATATCTATTTTCAATCGGAGAGAGTACAGATAATGTACATATAAAAGGGTAAGGTCTAAAATAGAAGATCGTTTGACTTCATTGATCTATTGGATGATGGGATGTATATATGAACATACTCCGTTTAAGAAGTGTTCTTTTTTGCTTGAGTTCTTCTATGCTTGTATACTGTTTTCCACATCACAAACACAGTGGCAAGTTTGAGTAACATAGCGATCAGTTTGATTTGTAACCACATTTTGTATCAAGATTTCTTGTTCTGCCTAGATGTCACGTGTCGTGGACTCGAACTGTGCAAATTATTGTTCTGGATTTTTTTTAGTTGGTACATAACAATTGTGACATTATTAAGTTCTCTGATCCAACTTTGGCACCAATTTTGACGGTATAAACATAAACATGCATATTCAGCTAATATGAAAGAAAATAATTAGATGTTAACTTTGTTGCAACCATTGACATCCCATAAACTCGTTTCTAGAATTGCTCCGTCAAATCGTGATGACTGCCACAAATACTTTATTATTTCCTAGTGTCGTCTTTTTTCTCTCGAGATGAAAGTCTTTTTTATCAACTCTCCACAACATGTTTGGTTAGGTGGAAGTGGAGGTAGGAAATGGGTCTTTGACGCATAGAGACTGTTAGGACATATACAATGGTAGAAAAGATACGGATTCTCTTATGCCTCCATATTATTTAGAGAAAACGATAAATATAACTGGTACATGCATTATCTCTGATTCATTAGTAGTTGATAGGTTACACTTATTTTCTTACCGATTTTACATATAGTAATATGTACACTTGATTGCCAATTTATTAGTTCCTCGTTATCAAGTTACAAAATGCTACTATGACTATTGTAAAGTTTATGTGGAAGTATTACTACGGTTTGAAACCATCTACTCCCTCAATTCTTGTATACAAGGCCAATATCTCATTTTCAAGATACCAAGAAAATAAAATCAACTAATAAATGGAACGATTAAAGCATGCTGATAATGTCAAGTTGCTGCTCCCACCCAATGGCTGTAGGGCAGCCGCTCCCACCCTGCTCGTCGCGCTACCGGCAAAGGTTTCCTTCGGTCCAAGTTGCCGATGTGGAGGATCTTCTGCTCCGAGACGGTGTGCTCCCGATGCTCTCCTCCAAGTGGTATTGTCCCTAGAGGTGTTGCAATAGGCCGTGCTCGAAATCTTTGTCAACATCATGGAGTACAAGGCTATGTTGTATTTTCTTTTCTTTTAGAGGGCCTCTTTGTAATTGTTATTCCACAGACGTTAATATAAGCAACATCAGGGTCTTTTCAAAACCCTACCCCGTTTAAAAAAAGGGAGTAACACAATTTTTTGTTTAAAAAACAGGAGTAATATAATTACAGATTATTTTGTTTTATAAGAGAATTTTCTTATCATCTTATATCGGTTTGATTAGATGACTTTATTTATAAACGAGACAAAATGAGAATTACAATGGGGCTCCCGGGTGCTACCCTCCCCGATGCCTTTCCCCCCACCTGTCCCTGGCCCAACATGTATCTGTTGTATTTCCAATTAATCAACCTTTACCTAGTCTGTAAAAGGCCCTGTATTCTCTACCTCACTGGACCCACCGCATTGAATGGAGTAATTGAAATATCTGCCCGAGACGCCCATCCAGCTGAGAGTTCATCCGATCCCCTCGAGTAGTACAGTGTCTCCTGATCCCATTCTCATCTTTGTGTCCTCCGTCCAGATCCCTCTTGTTGGCGCTCAATTCCGACCATGTCCCCCACTCTGTTGCGCCAGATATCACTCTCCCAAGCTCTCTCTCGACCTGGGCTCAAGGTCCTCGAAGCAGGATCGGCGTCGGCGTCCTGCCGACCATAGTGGCGACTATGGACGACCATGGGTGGAGACGGCGCGCCGCGTCCGACGAGATCTTGGCAGAGCCATGGAACGGTCGAGCTCCTAGACGGAGCCATGGCGGCTCCCCATCCGGCGACGCCCAGGTCCCACGCCGCCGGAATAGATTTTGCTCCCCGCCACCGCACCCTGGTATCCCCCTCCCCTGCTCCTGGCTACTCTCCTCATCGTCTTCCCATCTGGCGGCGCCACCTAGGTCCCACGCCACTTGGATCGATGGGCACATAATTCGCGGTGACGGCCGGGCAGGGCTTTGTCGGTGTTGCCCTCTCCCTGAAGCTGCTCGACGGCGGCGTCTATGTCACCTTCTTCACGCCGTGGAGCTGCTCCACGACGGTGGCTCCCAAGCACAAGTGTACAACCAACGGAAAATCAGGCGCTGTTAAAAGGTCGACAACGACTACATCGTGTAGCCTCATGAGGTCGACGGCACTTAACCTTGGCGCCTTGCAGCCTACCATGTCGACGGCAGCGAGGGTGGTGTGTATATTTTTTTTCTCTATTTATAGATTCCAACCGTTGTATTTTTCTTACTATAGTTTAAATCTCAAAGCAAATATTACAAGATGAATCTATTGGGGTGGAGAGGACCATGAGGCTATGAGCCAAAAGTCCGCCTTAGGGAGGAAATGCTCTTTCTAGACAGATGAAAATCAACGACGGCCGGCCTCGGAATCAGCCGGCACATTCCATTTCCATTCCACTATGTGCCGTTGGTGAGACGCCGCTGAGATATGCTACGTGTCGCCTACACGGGGAGGAAACGGCAGCCTGCTTCCGTTTTCAAAAAGTTTTCCCACGACGACTCGGACTCGGTCCACGTTTCCCCAACCCTCAACTGACAGGAGCGGAATCACGGAACGCGCACAAAATGTGACACCAGGCGGCCGGCGGCCTCCGCACCACTCACGCCGACCACCGCCGCCGCCATGCCGGGCTCTTCCTTCTCCGTCCCGTGGTGGCTCGTCACCACGAGCTGCTCCCCGAGGCCCTCTTCGTCCCTCCCCGACCGCCTCGTCTTCCTCTTCCTCTCCCCATGCCCGCAGCGCGCGCTCCTCGGCGCCATCGACCTCCTCTTCCTCCTCGCCGCCCTCGCCCTCTCCGTCCGCGCCCGTCTCCGAAACTCCCGCGGAACCACAACCCAGGGCGAGGAGGAGCCCCTCCTCGCGAAGCCAACGGCGGCCGCGGCGGCGCTACGCCGCGGGAGGAGGAGCTTCCGGCACAGGCTCGCGCTCGCGGCGTCCACGGCGCTCGCGGCCGGGTCGCTCGTGCTGCTCGCGCTCGCGGCCCTGCGCCTCTCCCCGGGTGACGGCGCCGACGCGGTCTGGCGCGCGGCCCAGTGCGCCTTCCTCGCGGCGCAGCTCGTCGCGCACCTCGTGGCGGCGGGGACCGTCGCGGTGGAGAAGGCGGCGGCGCGCCCCCAGCACCCGGCGCACCTCCGCTTCTTCTGGCTCGCCGCCGCCGCGCTCGGCGCGCTCTTCACCGGCTCCGCGGCCGCGCGGTACGCCTTCGGTGAGCCCTCGCTCCCCGACGACCCCGTCACGTTCGCGGGGCTCGTCCTCTCGCTCCCTCTGCTCTACTTCGCCGTCGACGGCTCCACCGGCCTGACTGACGACGACGCGGCGGCGGCCAGCGCGGAGGAAGAGCGGACCAGTGCTCAAACTTCGGATTACGCCACGGCGTCGTGGCTCTCGCTGGCGACCTTCAGCTGGATCAACCCGCTCATCAGCAAGGGCTCCAGAGCGGCCCTCGGCGCCCAAGACGTCCCCCCCGTGGCGCCGTCCGATACAGCCGAGACCGCATACGCTCTGTTCGTGTCCAACTGGCAGGCGCCGGCGCCGGGGTCCAAGGCCGGGCATCCGGTGGCCACGGCGCTGCTGCGTTCCTTCTGGCCTCAGTTCCTGCTCACCGCCGCGCTCGGCGTGGCGCACCTCTCGGTCATGTACATCGGCCCGTCCCTCGTGGACAGGTTCGTCCAGTTCGTCCGCCGCGGCGGGGAGATGGCGGAGGGGCTGCGGCTCGTCGCCATCCTCCTCGCCGGCAAGGCCGCCGAGACTCTCGCGTCGCACCACTACGAGTTCCAGGGGCAGAAGCTGGGGATGCGCATCCACGCTGCTCTGCTCGCGGCGGTGTACCGCAAGTCGCTGCGGCTGTCCACGGGCGCGCGGCGTGCGCACGGCGCCGGCACCATCGTCAACTACATGGAGGTGGACGCCGAGGAGGTGTCCAATGTCACGCACGAGCTCCACAACCTGTGGCTGATGCCGCTGCAGATCGCCGTCGCGCTCGCCCTTCTGTACACGCACCTCGGCCCCGCCGTGCTCACCGCGGTCGCCGCGATCGCCGTGGTCACCGTGGTCGTGGCCTTCGCTAACCGCCGCAATATCGAGTACCAGTTCAGGTTCCTCGGCAAGCGCGATGAGCGCATGAAGGCCATCACCGAATTGCTCAACTACATGCGCGTGATCAAGCTGCAGGCGTGGGAGGAGACGTTCGGTTCCAAGATTCGCGAGCTCAGGGAGGCTGAGCTTGGGTGGCTGGCGAAGTCCATGTACTTCATGTGTGCCAACACCATCGTGCTCTGGAGTGGACCACTCGCCATGACCGTGCTCGTGTTTGGCACATGTGTGCTCACAGGTGTCAAGCTCGATGCCGGCAAGGTGTTCACGGCCACTGCCTTCTTTCGGATGCTTGATGGTCCTATGCAGAGCTTCCCGGAGGCGATTGCTTCTATCACGCAGGCGACCGTGTCGCTTGGAAGGCTTGACAGGTACCTGCTTGATGCAGAGCTCGATGATGCTACGGTGGAGCATGTCCTTGACATGGGAATTAGGCCAGAACGGATGGCTGTGGAAGTGCACGATGGCATATTCGCGTGGGATGTGAGGGGCAAGAAGGAGAATGAAAAGGAAGACGACAACGATGAAAGTGAGGAGGATGAGAGAAATGTGGAGGAAGTACCGGTGCTGGAGACAGTTTTGAGGGGGATTAATATGGAAGTACGGAGTGGCGAGCTTGCGGCCGTGGTTGGAACGGTCGGCTCTGGCAAGTCGTCACTGCTGTCCTGCATTATGGGGGAGATGGACAAAGTCTCAGGCAAGGTAAGTCAATGTTACTTCTTATACAAAACCGTCATCCTTTGTTTATCAAAATACCGTGCTATTTGCAAGGGCTATTGCCGGTTTATTTTGTAACGGGTTAAAATCAGTAAAGTTGGGTGCAAATTTAGTGCAAGATCAAATGTTTCAACTGAGAAATGCAGTTCTTGTTAAATCAGAGGCAATGCACGCAGTCTCAGCTGGTAGAAAACAGAGGTTAAAAACTGTTATCACATTTGTAGGGAAGGCTCTTCCAGTATCAATTGGGAATTCTGGATCACCCAAAGAATTAGAAGTTACCTGCTTAGCTTCTTACATAAGAGGCATCAAGTGATAGGCATTATATTAGGCTACATATTTTTGTATAGTTGGCAAATGGGACTGTGAGTATACAATATGTCAGAAATAAGTGGTATCCAGATCATATTCCAGGGATATCAGAGGATGCAAGTCTAACAATTGTGTTAGGCTGTTAGCCTGCTTATTAGATAATTGATGTTTCAATTATGCCTGCCACCGTTTGTCAAAATGCCTCTCTTAGTTTTGACGACATTCCTGTGGTTCAAACATTAGTTTCATGCCAGTCTACTACAGTTTTGTGGAAGTGTGATTGTGTGAAGTTTTGTGTTCTTCTTTATATGTTTTGCTGACCGGAGAAATCACATTTCTTTCTAAAAGGGGTATACTCTTACAGTGGTGTTTTCCTCATTGACAATATTATGAAATATATAATCTGAGTAGTATTTTCTTGTTATGTGCATGATGTTTAGATACAGTGTGATGTTCTATCGACGCACTTATAGAACTAAAACCGAAGTGTTCATGATGGTAGCTGGGGATATAGAGACATGTTCTACAGTCACAGACTCCTCACCTCTAGGCTCTCTCCTGCCAATTCAGTTCCTATTTTCGTGCAAAGAATATAATTAAGTAAATTCGGACGCTGCTTTGTAGTTTCGACTTTTGAGCATCGTGCTTGGTTTCTTAACTTTGTGGAATTTTTGAACAGGTTAGGGTATGTGGTAGCACAGCATATGTTGCACAGACAGCTTGGATCCAGAATGGAACCATTCAAGAAAATATTCTATTCGGGCAGCCAATGGATCCTGAAAGATATAAAGAAGTCACACGGTCTTGCTGCCTGGAAAAGGATTTGGAAATGATGGAATTCGGTGACCAGACCGAAATAGGAGAGCGAGGGATCAATCTCAGTGGTGGGCAGAAACAGCGCATTCAGCTCGCCAGAGCAGTTTATCAAAATTGCGATATATATCTCCTTGATGATGTCTTCAGTGCTGTAGATGCACACACTGGCTCGTATATCTTTAAGGTAATTTTGTTTTGCTTCTTTCAAGAATTTTATTTCATGATACTCAGGTACTCTGCTTTCTTCATTTTATTTTAGAAATTATTGTTTTAATAATATGTAACAAATAAATAACTAATAAACAAGAGTTAGGGCCATATTTATGAAATACATGTGATGGCTGTTCTTCTATGCTGTTCTAATTAAAACAAATGAATGTTAAAGTAGCACCCTATTTATATGTAGAAAGATGAAGTAACTCCCGGTATAACTATCACTGATATCAAAGTGAACTTTTTGTTATTATATGCCGCCATATTTTGAGTTTATTTTTTGATGAAACTGGCCCTTCCATGGAACTTAACGCATATCTGACCCCTATCTAGAACTAATTCGTGTTCTGGCCTCTTATTTTGGCGCAAAGAAGAACGGCGACAAACCTGTACATCTCGGCTCCGCATGCTTTGGCGCTGAGTCGCTGGCCGCGGCTGGCGCAAGGTGCCACGTTCGGCTCTCCTTTGCATTAATTTGCCGCCGAAACTGCTCTGAGCGGTTCAGGCCAAATTTGATTAACAAACTTGCTAGCTTCTGATACTATGATGTGTCAGGTAAGAGCATTTTTACTACTAGTTTTTTCAATGGGGCTTCCGGCAACCGTGCTGGACAATTACTATAGCACGTTGCCCCCTATCGAAAGTAGCTGCTTCCAGCTGTGCCCTCACTAGATTTTCTTTAATTTTTTTAAAAAAACTTAAAAAATACGGCAGGTTTCATTCAGCTTTAGACATATTTTACAAATTTGAACAAAATTACAGTAAAACTAAAATTAAACCATACATCTGCTTGCGACAGTCGATGACGTTGTAATCTAGGATGACGATGTCCACCCCTTTGCAACCGTCCTCCACGCTGATCCAGCAAGAGGGGAAAGCTATCCCACGGCTCCACCTTCACCTCCTCAACACCGCCAACAGTAAGGTCGACGATGGCGGCGCTGTCCGCCGCCGACCACCATTCTGTGAACCTTTCCACGGCCACGAGAATCTCATTCGCTTATTCTGCGAATTCCTTGGTTAGGCCCTACTCTTTGTCGGGTTTGTTGGGGTCGCGCAATGCTGCTTGGAGCCGCAGGTTCATTGGGATCGGGGCTTCCTGCGCTACCGCCTCTTTCCCGCCCAAAGGCGAGGAGCCCGAGGTAGTCCGCAGTGTCGTAACGGGATCCGCGTCAGGGATGTCGTCGCTGCCCACCAGCCTCGTCGTAGGCGCTGGCCTCCTGCTTCACGTCGACGTAACCGTTCTCCTCTTCCTTCACCTCGACATCGACCTCCGACTGCGCCACAAGAGTCCATGCGGTCGTGGCATTGATAGTGGCGCAGAAGACGAGTGCAACATGGCGCAGAAGGCGAGCGCAACATGCCAGCACTGGCGCGCGAAAGACGACATGGTGGTATGTCAGTGACAAGCGGGCCCAGGGTTGATGCGGAAGACTCGTGGGGTCCACGGCGCATCCGACGGACGCATTTTCAGCCCAAATTTATGCCATGAATATGTCGGTCTGCGCGTGTCGATCCGTTTAGGTCGCACTGCTAGGCCGCGTTTTCATTGTCGCGCATGCATGTTCCGATCGTCTCGGTCCCTTTGTGTCGATCTTCCGGGGATACCTTATTTAGAAGTAACATATGGTCATATACATATATATTGTACGTAATAATAGATCAATAACCGGGAGACACAGAGCATGGAGCGGTACGTGTACGGCTTAGTAATTAGTACTCTAGTTGTAGTTAAGCATCGCTCCATCAATTGAACTCCAGCTTTGATCAGATTTGCTAGACTGCTAGTGGGCTGCAGCGAGCGCACAAGATAGGTCCGGCGCCAGGGCATTTGGCGCGACCTTGCCACCATGGATAGCTCGCCTAGCTGCGGCAGATATTCGGCGCCAACTGGAGAGGAGCCGAAGTGAACAAGTTTGGCTCCATGCGCTTTGGTGCCGAACCGAGGGGTCAGAATAGGTTATAGTTTTGTCAAGGGGTCAGATGTCGATTTAGTTCCTGAGAGAGGTCAGTTCTGTTAAAAAAATACATTTTGTGGTATCACATCTATGATCTTTCTTCTGCAGGAATGTCTAAGGGGCATGCTAAAGGGGAAGACCATCTTGCTTGTAACTCACCAAGTGGATTTCTTACATAATGTGGACACCATATTCGTAAGTTCATAGTCTTTCTGGTGAAAATAGTAGCCATTGAAGTGTTTTTTGTTTCTTCCAAAGCAGAGGCCAGGAGGCAATAAAGCTCTTCCATTATCTAAGGAAAATCATCTTCACATTCTTTAAACAAAAAAGAAAAGAAACTTTATTTTCTAAGCATCTGTGCAGAGTCTACAGCTGGCTCTGGTGTTATCATGATAAGCTTCATATTATTCTTGTATACAATTATATGAAAAGTTGGTTTTTATGATAACTTCTCAACATACTTTTTGTACTGTCCAGTGTCCAGCAAGCAAAATTTCAAATGTTAGCTGAAACAAACCAAAATAAATAATGGCCATTTAAAAAATACATAAACAATGGACATTTAAAAGAAACATAAATAATGGCATACTCATGTTTTTCACCATGTGAAAATAAGCAGGTCATGAAAGATGGTATGATTGCACAGTCAGGAAAGTATGATGAGTTACTAGAAGCCGGTGCAGGTTTTTCAGCTCTTGTTGCTGCTCATGATATTTCAATGGAACTGGTGGAACAGAGTCGACAAGTAGAGAAGACTGAACAATCTCAGCCTTCTGCAGTAATCAGAATCCCGTCGCTGCGCTCTAGATCCATCGGAAAGGGCGAGAAGGTGATCGTTGCACCAGAAATAGAAGCAGCTACTTCCAAGATTATACAAGAAGAGGAAAGAGAAAGTGGCCAAGTAAGTTGGCGTGTGTACAAGCTATACATGACGGAGGCTTGGGGTTGGTGGGGGATTGTGGGCATATTTGCATTATCATTGGTGTGGCAAGCTTCTGATATGGCTAGTGACTATTGGCTGTCATATGAAACATCAGGCAGCGTTCTGTTTAATCCTTCCTTGTTTATTGAAGTGTATGTTGCCATAGCTGGTGTTTCAATGGTCCTTCAAGTAATTAAGACTCTTCTCGAGACAGTGTTGGGACTTCAAACAGCTCAGATCTTTTTCACTAAGATGTTTGACAGCATTTTGCATGCCCCAATGTCATTTTTTGACACCACTCCTTCAGGAAGGATCCTTAGCCGGGTAAATACCTCGTATGATTTATTTGGTTATAGCATGAACTTGCCCATTTGCCTGAGTTGGTTATATGTTACTAACTCAGCAAACCTTATTTTTCTGGTCCCTTCTATTAGTTAAATAAGTGCTAGCACTGCTAGTTTGACCTTCTAAGCTCTGCTCTACTTGTACTCTGAATTTTATAGGAAGAAAGAGTATGTGTTCTAGTTCTTTTTGCAAGATAGGAGTGTTGTGTTATACAATTATTATTTTTACTTTGTACCGAAGTACTGAGTTGATACCTCTCCCTTGTGTTTTTTCAGGCATCGTCTGACCAAACAACCATAGATGTTGTGCTGGCCTTTTTTGTTGGCCTGACAATTTCAATGTACATTTCAGTATTTAGCACCATAATTGTTACTTGTCAGGTCGCTTGGCCATCAGTTATAGCTGTAATTCCACTCTTGCTATTGAACATTTGGTACAGGGTATGCATGCTCTTCTTCTAAAGTTCACCTCAAAACACCTTAGCTAATTCTGCTCATAGAAACAGAATGCTCATTATAACTTGCAATTTCCCCCTTCTCTGCAGAATCGGTATCTTGCCACTTCACGGGAGCTAACTCGACTCGAAGGAGTAACCAAAGCACCGGTTGTTGATCACTTTACCGAGACTGTTGTAGGTGCTACAACCATAAGATGTTTCAACAAGGAAAGTGAATTTTTCCAGGAGAATTTTGACAGAATCAACTCAAGTTTGCGCACGTACTTCCACAACTATGCAGCAAATGAATGGCTTGGGTTCCGGCTGGAGCTGATTGGAACACTTGTATTGTCAATAACTGCTTTTCTCATGATCAGCTTGCCTAGCAATTTTATCAAGAAAGGTAATAAATGAATATATATATATTTATTTATATAGTAGATCTTGTATGTAACATAGATAAGCGACCATATCATGCCAGGATAAAAACAGCAATTTTTGCTTCATTAAATTCAGCAGCTTGTGTTGGTCTCAGTAAAATGGAGCCGGGGTGAGGGCGTGAGGCCCTCTTCCTCTAAAAAAAAAATTCAGCAGCTTGCCCATGGTAAAAGAATGCAGTACTGCGTTTTGGATTGTCTTGATGTTAGTAAATAGGATGAAGATATGTGTATGATTGTTTTTCTCATGACGTCACAGAACTGATCGAACGTTTATAATTATTCTTAATTTTATATTTGAGATTGGACAATGGGTTATAAACTGATATATCTAGTAAAGTAATCTTTGTGGATTTAAGATCATGAGCTTCTTATAGCCGGGAGGAAGTGACGTGTGCTATGCTGTTACAGAATTTGTTGGCATGTCTCTTTCATATGGCCTTTCCCTCAATTCTCTGGTGTACTTCGCAATATCCATCAGCTGTATGTTAGAAAATGAAATGGTTGCTGTGGAGAGGGTAAATCAATTCAGTACTCTTCCTTCTGAGGCAGCGTGGAAGAAAGATGACCATCTTCCTTCTCCGAATTGGCCCACTCATGGAGATATTGAGATTAATGATTTAAAGGTTAGAAGGTCTACTTAAAATTTGCAGTCCTGTACTTTGTTATTTATTTTCATAAATTTGGTGCAACTACTGGGCAATCTTACACTCAATAGTGTAGAATGTTTGATTTTTTGTCTTTGTAATTGGGCATTTACTTGACCAATTGAGCTCATCATTGTATTCATTCAGGTCAGGTATCGACCAAATACACCTCTAATTCTGAAAGGCATCACTGTCAGCATTAGAGGTGGTGAAAAGATAGGAGTTGTAGGAAGGACAGGCAGTGGCAAATCAACTTTTATCCAAGCATTGTTCAGGCTTGTAGAGCCTGCAGAGGGAAAGATGATCATTGATGGAGTAGATTTGTGTGCATTGGGTCTACATGATCTTAGGTCCCGCTTTGGCATAATTCCACAGGAACCAGTTCTCTTTGAAGGGACAGTTCGAAGTAACATTGATCCTGTTGGGAAGTATTCAGACGCTGAAATATGGCAGGTACGGTGTAAAATGTTTGTTTCATCCTTTCCCCTTGATGATGCGCTGTGCTAATTAGCCGTTGGAATTGTGTCACATCTGTGCAGGCTCTGGAGCGTTGCCAACTGAAAGATATAGTAGCTTCAAAAGCTCAAAAGCTTGACGCTCTAGGTTTGTTATTATATGTTTCCGTCTTATTTTTTGTTTAATTAAGCTGCATCTTCCACTCATGCTTAATTGCTTAAATATGTTTTCCGTACTGGTGTCTGAAGAAGTGTTGCGTAGTTGTCAATTAAGAGCATTTACTAGTCCAAAGTTTTGAATGATAAATAGTGCAGCTAAGTAACTTTATAACTTACCAGACCTCTAGACTGTCAATATCATGACTTATACGTATATGGCAACCAATCCTCATCAAACAATAGGTACCATGTACAGGAAAACAATGAATTGCACCTCCTTTATCTTGACAAAATAATTAGTATGGAGATATTTTACTGTGGTAGCTGCCAAATTGACACTGTCACTCTGAAAAAAAACAGAGTTTAATAACTTTATCAAACATCATTACCTAAACTCACAAGAGCTTAAAATGTTTTTTCATTGTACAGAATAAACCCATGTTGACCAAATAAAAATATTTGGTCTTATTAATTTGTATTTTCATGTCAAGAACACTATATATGCGATATATGGTCAAGCAAGAAGCAAACTGTACAGCAATGATGCCAAAACAACAATATACTTTTCCATTCACGAAACATTCCATTTTACTACTAGACAGTTGATATATATACCATTCCATCTACTTTCTTCACAGTGGCTGACAGTGGGGAGAACTGGAGTGTAGGCCAAAGACAGCTTCTTTGTCTTGGTCGTGTGATATTGAAGCAGAATCAGATCTTATTCATGGATGAAGCAACTGCTTCAGTTGATTCTCAAACTGACGCCACGATTCAGAAGATCACACGAGAACAGTTTTCATCATGTACAATAATTAGCATTGCACACAGAATACCAACAGTCATGGACTGTGATAGAGTTTTGGTTCTCGAAGCAGGTGGGTTTCTTTGGTAAACTGATTTTGTTACAATAATACACATTTCGGTTTTTGTATCTCCATTTTTTTATATTTACCATTTCCTTCTGATACAGAAGTAAGTACACATTTTGGTTTTGAGTCTCTTTTGATATTTAATGTCATTCTAAAATTTCACTATTTGTCCCCAGGCTTGGTCAAGGAATTTGATGCACCATCAAGGTTGATTGAACAGTCGTCCTCCCTCTTCAGGGGGATGGTCCAGGAGTACGCCGACCGTTCGTCCAACCTCTTGTAACTTGCTCCCTGATACTGCTGATATTAAGAAGTAAATAAGAATGTTTTGATAGGTTGACAGCTCGAGTGTATATATACAACACAATAAACCTAGAAATAAAAAGTAGAAGCTTAGCGATGTTTGTTGAGTATATGCCCCAGTTTTTCTTTAGCTTTGTGACTTTCTGGTCAAGAGTTCACGAGGTAGAGAAAGGCAGTACTAAGTCAATAGTCTTATTTCCAACAACTGTAGAGATCTCTTCTAAACAGATGAGACACAGTATCACGCCGAGTTTGAAGTACTACGGAGTAGTTCAAACATTTTCCTCTCGGATCCAGTTATTAATTCCAGCTGAACTGCCGGTCAAGTCGGAGCTTACTTGGTACTCATCATGTATGTATTTGTAAAGAAGCTATAAATGAATAATGACATTGTTCATGAATATTTTGTCGCAGAATCAGTACATTGGTCCTACTAACCAACCACATAGTTACATTTGCCATGTGTGTATTTGCTAAGTGTCATATATGAAAAATTCTATGGAACTGGTATTACCACTTATTGAATTTGATACCATCCATTTATGTCTTCAGAGGCTGTTGATATTGAAACTTCAACATCCTTCTAAAAATGTTGTCCTCTCCTAGCACAAAGTTTGCAACGTCTAGGCCAGACTTGAAGATGCAGGGGTATCGAGGGGCATACTTGATGAGCAATACAACCATCAAGCAAACATAAAAGATGGTGAAAACTATTAGCTACATTGTAGTGGTTAGATTCTACCATAAAGAGAAAATTCACTAGAAATGATTTTACTGGAAGCACTAAGAATAAGAAAAACATGGTCACACTAAGAAAACCAAAATGTTTGTAATCTCCATAATAAGATTTTAACAAATACTGACATAGTAAGCATGTGAGCACTGGTTATCCTTATTCACGATTTGCTATTCATGGCAAGGTAGAGTTGGTTGATGAATGGCTAGTTTATTAGAATATTTACGACAAGGATGACATGGCTTTTTTTGTTCTCAGGTGCATATGCACCCTTTATTTGAAATGCATTTTTGATATATTTAAAAATGTCAAAAAATTATTTTGTGTACATCTCCATTTTGTACGTATCCATAAAGTCGTTTCAAGAAAATCCGACTTTTTATAAGGTAGATGTAAAAATTTGATACTAAAATAAGCCTTTTCGTGATGCTTTTTTTGTAGCGGCCATGAAAAATATTTGTTTTTCATGAAACTTTTGAGCACGTAGGATGTGGAGATATACATGCATATATTTTTGCCTATTTCTTAAATAATTTAAAATTCATTTTTCAGATAAAAGGAGTATATGCACATGGGATCAAAAGTGCATTTCCGACAAGGTAGGTTTGATTGGTGAATGGCTAGTATAGGTTATGACTGTCATCTGATAAAATTTGATAGAGGAATGCTTCATGATATCATATATCTGAGCTCTATATATTCAACATGTCTACATGGCTTCCTCTACTCCATAATATAAGCCTTTTTAGCGACCGGTTTTAGCTTGCTAAAAAGTCTTATATTGTGGAATGGAGTATATTATAAACGCAGAAATTTGTAGCCACTTGGCGGTAGTGTACGGTGTTGGCGTAGGATACTAGGATTGGGAGTCATCGAGAGGGACGGAGTTTCACAGAGATGAAACATTGTTTGATGCCAAACAGGCGCGAAATGATGCCAGAGATGCTCAGATGATCGAGGATCCATTGATGACAGCACGCAGAACCCTACACCTAGTTGAGGAGTGGAAGTCTGTTCAACCACTCCCACAACCAAAGGTAGGGGTACAGGTGGAACGCTGGTCACCACCTCATGCAGGTTGGCATAAGGTGAATTCAGATGGAGCTTGTTAGAAATAATTAGCGTTGTAATTAGGCTAACTGTTAGCAGTTAGGATTTTGTCCAAACCGCCTTAATGAGGCATCCCCTTACTTGTAAACCGCCTTAACTGTTCACAGGGTATAAATACCCAGACTTCTATCAATAAAATCACTCTTTGGATTCTCAATCTTTCGTTCCCAAAACACGTTATCACGCACTTTGCTCTCCAATCGAGCGACATGCCAATTCGCCGGCTCAACGCGCCGCCCGGCTGTTATCGACGGAGGCCCTCAGCCTCGACGCGACTACTCACTCCCGGCACGGGCGTAACTAACAGGTAGAACTCTGCCAAGAGAAAATTCCTTCGACATAACAGAAGAAGAAATGAAGAAGAAAGGTAAGAAAATTATGCTTTACCGCATCGAATCTCCTATTGTTCGCAATCGGCGACATCGCCGACGATCATGCCTGTCCTCGCCATGACATGCTCGTCGGCCCGTCCTCGGCATGGCACCGGAATGAGCGGCAGTGGCCGACGCGGCCCGCATCCTCGCGCCACGGTGCCGTCCACGGCCGGCTACTGTCCCACTCTCCGGCGTTCCTCCTCCCAAGCAAGCCGAATCGGCCCAAGGTGGAGGCTGGACCCGTGCACGGCGCTTCTCTGCCGTAAGGCGACGGAGTCGCTCCCCACGGCCAGGCCGCCTATGGCGGACACGTCGCACGATCAGCACACTGCGCTCCTCCGAGCGCGCTGCCAAGGTACGCCGGCGCACGAGGCCACGGCCAATTAAGCCGCTTATCGAGACGGCGGCTCCAAGCCGGCGCACGACATGGCCTGCTCCTTCCGAAGGAAGCGGCGCCCGCGAGAACGACTACCTTGTGCGGCTCTCCACACCAAGGATTTTGTCTATGGCAGCAAACGGCCGCGCTCTGCGCCAAGACGCCAGTCCTATACTGCTCAAACCACGCAGGCGGTGGGCGGTGATTTCTGTGGAGCAAGTCAACTAATTTTCCCACGAAGAGGATGACGATGGAGAGCCTTATCTCTTTGTCAAGTTTGCAATTTAGCCCTTCTAAGTTATCAAATTGTCTTATATATATCTTGCAATAGACCTGCATACTCGCTGGCTTGAACTATAGATTAGCGGTCAGTTTTGTACCGTTTTGCTCATCAGGCAAACTACTATACATTTCGGTTTAACACTCTGCCTTACTGCCTTTTATAAATGAACCATCAGGCTCACTAACATGGCAGTTGGCTCTAAGATTTTCCACACTTTATCCTTCAGAAAATTTTGTAAAGTCCACGAGCAAATATGCATGCTAGATTCTCATATCGTCCTAAATTGCATAAATTTTACATCGAGTAAAATTTTTATATGACGACCTAATGTCTCCATATATTAATTATGAGTATGTATATTTTTGCTCTTATATGTATTTTCTCAAAAATACTTTGGCAAAAAGAATACTCACATTCTACACCTTGTTTCTCCGAAACAATTTCATGGTATATGTATTTGCCTCTAGCATTTTATATAATATGCAAATTGATATAGCAACCTTATTTTGCAATTGAAACCAACTTTTCTTGCAAAATTTCTCATTAATAAAATATGAGATAAAATATATGTGACTATCTCGAATATTATTTGTGAAACACTAGATAATGGTATCTACTGCATAAAGTGCAGATTATCCATTCCTATGAGGCGTACTTATTCATCATTATGACAATAAGATTACCTAAAAGTGCTCTTCCAAATAATTCAATATTAAAGTATAACACAAGGTAATAGGATAAGGCGTGTCAGACTATGCTTCCTACTACTGAGAGATGTACTCCATAAATATGGATAGTATCTATAATGTGTTAACTTGAAGTTTGAAGATCTACACATAAATGACTTATAAGCATCCGCTTAAATTCCAAATGTTCCTCTAGAACATGCTTGTTGTTTACCAAAATAAATTTTACTATCATAGTAAAAACTTACATGGTTATTTCATACTTCTATTACATTGATAAGATGTGGGATCTATAATTATTGGACATGGTTCGAATGTCTATCAAGACATAGTCCATTATTTCTCACAAATTACTATTTCTCTATCATATGGTGATAATTATTCACCGTGAATAACCAATGTCAAAAGTATATATCCATGTTTTGGCACAAAATATAATATCACCCATCACTTTGGGAATAAAGTCCAAAACATTGATATAAATAACATATGATGTCTCAATATTGAATGTCTACCCTATGGTCAGTACGGAATCACCTTGACCATTAACGTATGCTCATTAGAGCATGTTTCATCAATTTAAATTTACTAACATAGTAAATGAGTTGCATGATAATCTCATACAGGACATGGCTATTATTTCTATTAGTGGAAATCGCTGAACTCACATTACATGAGAAAATTGATTAAATATCAATTTTCCTATAAATCTCCATCAAGGAGATATACGATGCATAAATGCAATGGTAATAGTTTCTCAAACCTTTTGAGGACTTCTACTACATTGCAGGTTTTTTTTGCTTTTTTCTGTTATCTATAAATCAACACAAAGTTGATAATTTGTGATTAGAATAATGTTATAAAAATCTAATCAAGACCTCTAATGTACTTTACATACTTCTTTGATAGTAATGCATCAGCATTATTTTCTTTATTTCAGGTTAAAACTATATGATATCTTCTTCTGAAGAATCATTAAATACACCCTACGGTGATATACAATTACCTAAAATTCATACTATTAGTCAATGAACTATGGATCTTGTTGGTCTCAAAATGAACCATGAGAAATTAATGTAAAGTTAAGGTAAAATGACAAACAGAAACAAAGTAAACCTTATTAAAAGGGATAAGCTAACTATCAAGTTTATCAAATATGTTATTGTATGAATCATTAGACATATACATTTCCAATTCCCAAATCATTGGTTAGGTTATGCCACAAATGCATCGATAATAATATGAGTTCAATGGGATAACTTCGAAGCTCACTTCGATAAGCACCAGAAAATAATATGGTTGTTGATTGTACTTATAAATTTTCATCAAAAAGAGAACATAAGTATAGTCTGGTAGGATATACAATCCTTTGCAATAATAATTTTATTGAGGAATAAAATTCCCAAGACATTTTAATGACCTTGTTTAGTCTCATAACTATCCCATGATGTCACTTAGCCTATAATTATACTACTACACGTGGTATGTTGTCCAATAATATCATGTTCTTTAGTCATGATAATTCAATGTATGAATCAAATTCATAATAATTTTGTTGCGTGCAAAGTAATTTTTCAAATGTTGATAAATTTAAACATTTGGCATTATGCCTTAGTCATCCCATCATTGGGATGATACAAAAAAAATTATTATCAACAATCTTGCTGGTCACAAACTTAAAAGTTGTAAAATTCTCAAGTCATCAAATTTTATGTGCACCACATGTCCCATGAGAAAATTATTATTGTTAAGGCTCTCTCACCTTAAAATTAGAAATGAACCACTCAAATTCTTGAATGTACACAAAAAGATACAGGTGGACTAACCATTTTATGGGTCATATAAGTACTTCATGGTATCCATAGGCGCATCCTATAGATGGACTTATGTGGGTCTCTACTCTCCACAAATCTATGATCTTACTAATTTAATTGCTCATTTATCACATTGGAGCAAATTAATGTCATCTTATTAAACATTCATGATTTACTAAGTACCTCATGTACATACCCAAAATGGTGTAACAAAACTCTTTACCAAAAGAGTAACTAATTAAATGACCAAATCAAGAAAATTGAATTATACCCACCTCTTGTTGGAGACATGTGTCCTAGCACGACACAGATCTGATCAAGATCATAATAACTGCATATCATATTGCTTCCCCTGGCAGTAAGTACGTGGAAATCAAACAAGTATTTCTCATCTGCGATAATTCGGTCATATACCGATATCACCACCCCAACGTATATCATGGGCTCTCACATCAAATTGGGATCTATGTGAGAAATAACTAAGGTATTATCCGTCAAATACTTGACCCTAACAAAGGAGTTATTGATAGTCCGTACGTTGATTGCATTTGCAATAAGGACATTTTCGGCATTAGGGGGAGATTAGTACCACAAAGAATGCCGATAAATAAAGTAGAAATGCAATAGACATTCAGTCCTCATATTCACGTACTTGAAACTCTTAACATGAAGTTCAATCATAAATTTGCAACACATTGCAAATCTGCCGTATACATTTACCGAGAATAAAGATGTCACTATATCATATTATTCATGCAAACAATATGCAACATGAGTGGAGGTACCTAATTCAACCACTCTTCTCCCCAAATGAGAGCAAAAGGGGGAGAAACCTTATCACATCGGATTTAAATTCTCATATGCTTCTGTTGATATAAAGGAAATGATATCCTCAAATTATAAATGTAATTCAACCTCAAGTTGAATAAGACAAAATGGATACTCATTATCCAAACCAACACAAATGTGTACACGATTTTAAGTGTTGGACATCGAAACACGTTGACATCATTGTTTTGGGAAATCATGATGAGTCAAATGATGTAAATAATATTTCCACAAATCCATTGATTCAACAGAATCGTATAACATAAAGCCTACATTTGTCGACATATATTTATTCTTAAAAATTGCTAAAACCTTTAGGGCCCTGAACCAAAGTCCATGGCAGAGTGCCTATTGCACTCCTATATTGGTTCAACTAGAAGGAAGCAATTAAATAAGAATAGCACTCGCTCAACAAAAGAGAGGTATGTACCTCAGTAATACCTACTCCTCATAAGGATCTTTCCTCTGGAAGATCAATAACTTTTTGTTAAATAACGAAAATATTGAGGTGGTGAAAAAGCGAGGCTTGTAGCACAAGGGTTCACGCAGAGACCCGACATCAATTATGATGCAACATACCCTCTTGGTATATGTGGATTAAGTTTCGATATTATTATTATTGGCAGTTACAAATTAACTATTAATGCAATTGATGAATCCATATGCATATGGATCACTCATTTTGGATACCTATATTAAATTCCCTTCAGGGATTAAATCCAAAAGAAAATCGCAACATATATTTGTGTAAATCTTCAATAGTCACTCTATGACTTGAAGAGACAGTCGGAAAAAATTATATGGTACAACCGACTAAGAGAATTCCTTCTTCAAAGGGATTACTCAAATAATGATGATTGCTTACATGTAGTCATAATAAAAAATCCCTAATTGGATTATACATGACCTTTGTACATGTAGATGACTTTATCATCAAATTGTATACAATACATGAAAGGTTCTTGCAATCATCTTATGACAGAGATTTGGATTAAACCAAATACCAATTAGGTTCACAAAACTTGAGTATATCCCCTCAGGAATACATACTTATCAGTCTTCATGTATCCATAAAATATGGTAGAAAGTAAATATAGATAAACTGTATCAGCACATATGGTCATACTATTCCTATCAAGGTACAGATCACCCATTAATGGTGTCAATGATGAAGTGATATTGGGACCTGTAGTTCCATACCTCACAAACTACATCATATGTGACAATATTTTTGTTGTCAGTTTATTAAAGTGCAAAATCCAACCAAACATTGGGTGAAGTAATATCCTTCGGAATCTTCAAGGCTCTAAATATATATCTTGATTAATTCCTTCAGGAACATCAAGGTTTGACCATCGTGTGATATACATATATTGGCTATAATTATCGGATCCCAATAAATGCCATATCATGGACTGAAGTCACAAGAATATCCTTCTCAAGGATATCTTCATAATAGACTCTAAAGTCTACCCTTATTAATCATTCTAGAATAATTACTATACTTTGAAGCATCATAAGATTTATATGGCTTCACAGAATGATTAACCACATTCAAAATGATGTGGTTAGGATTCAACAGAATCACCTACCATATCTATCAAGATAATGCACACTTGTATTACTCAAATGCATGTGGGTTATATATAGAGAACAATATTGCAAAGCAAATTGCTAGTAAAATAGTATTTTCCAAATTGGGCATATTGTTTTTGCAAGTAAATCTTGTGAAAATCTAACCGATTTATTCACAATGTCTTTAATTACCATATTCTGTTTTCCATAACTATGTCGCGGAATTGGTATAAGACAACTTTGAGATTTGCACAATTCAGGGGGAGTAAACTCCCTAATTATAACCCGTTGATGATCTTCGATCATATATATTGTACTCTTTTTCCTTGATGAGTTTTTCCTAATGATTTCTCATAAAGGTTTTTAATGAGACAATATAAATACAAGTGTTTAGATATGCCATATCGTTTTCTCCTTATATTTTTCCCATTGGGTTTTTAAAGGAGTTTTCAGTGGCACATCATATTGCACTCTTTGCAGTATTTACATAAGATATATGTCATACCTCCTATTTTTCCCCATGGGGGTTTTTAGAAGGAAGTACTCGAGACATATATGTTATTCTCTGAACTCACTAATGAGATTTTTCCTTTTCAAGGTTTTTCTCATATGAGTTAGAGTTATTAAGGAGATAACAATCACTATATGTTGTATCATTTTCTCCTTATTTTCCCCACTGGGTTTAAAGGAGTTTTAACAACATATCAAATACAACTCTCCTCATATTTTTCCACAGGGTTTTTGGGGGAGATATTCTAAAGATGATGAATTTCAAGATGATAGATTTCAAAGAACAGTATTGTTTACAAGAACATCCTCATGTTTACGCAAGAACACTCTCACGGCTATGTAAGAAGATTTCTAAAGATTATATAAGATATTTTCAAGAAACGGCGTTGTCCAAGGGGGAGTGTTAGAAATAATTAGCGTTGTAATTAGGCTAACTGTTAGCAGTTAGGATTTTGTCCAAACCGCCTTAATGAGGCGTCCCCTTACTTGTAAACCGCCTTAAAGGCGACTGTTCACAGGGTATAAATACCCAGACTTCTATCAATAAAATCACTCTTTGGATTCTCAATCTTTCGTTCCCAAAACAGAGCTTTCCCTCAAGGTCAGTGTCACGGTGGTGACGGTGTGATCGTGCGTGATCACCATGGCGACTTCATAGCTGGAGCCTGCCATTTTTTCCCAATTGTGACAGATCCTGAAAAGGCAGAGTTACTTGCGTGCCAGCGTGCTGTTAAATTGGCTCTTGAGGCAGGGGTTCGCTGTTTGCTGCTGGAGACGGACAGTGTGAGTGCGGTGACCAAAATAGGAGGACGGTGACCAAAATAGGAGGACGGGACAAGGACAGATCAGTTTAGTTCATAGTCCTTTAGTCGAAGATATCAAAGATTTGCTACAAGGTTTCGCTGAGTTTTCCGTTCGTCATGTGAGACGTTCGGGCAACGAGATTGGTCACCTATTAGCAAAAGATGACTGCGATTATAAACGTTGTATGAGTTGGTTCTCTGAACCACCTCCGAGCTACATTGTAGACGGGTTGGCATTGAATTGTGTTGGTATTTAATAAAATCGTAGCATATAATTCTCAAAAAAAAGAAGCATTGTTTGATCGCCGGAACGAACTTGTATGACTCGAGTATCCCTTATTAGACGTCTTCGCTGTTCTGGCTGCATGTATTGGCATTCCGGCAGTTTGCACTATACAGATAGCCACGAGCGGAAGACCAATAGTTCATGCCGATGGACACAGCTCAGACACCAGCGTACTCCTAGGCTTCGGCTGTGGCGGCGGGCACATCCTGCTCCTGGATAATTCAGCTCCACAACACCGATGCTAAAGCTCGGCCTCCACCTCGCCTACAACAGCTCCACAACACCGTGTGGCGCTGCCGCTGAGGGAGACAGATTTGAGCGCGATGCGTTGCCGGGCGCTGGCGACGGGTGAGCACCACCTTTTTTTTGCTTGGTCAGTTGAAATTATGTCTGATCCGTGGGTGGAAAGTTAGGGTGTCTCCAATGCTTAATTTTGTTTGGAGCAATAAGCTGGGTCCCACTGTACCTGCTATGCCAAACTAAAACTCTCGCAATGTTTAAGGATGGCATAGGTCTTAAGCTGGAGCCCGCATGTACCTACTATGTCAGTTTTTCTTCTTTCTTTACTCAATGGCTTTGCTCATTTCTTCTAGGCATGCACCGTGGAGAGAGAGAGATGAGAGAGGAAATACAATTTTCTATCTCCTATGGGCGGGTCTTACCGATACGGCGACCGTAAGCTTTTCTAGCTTAAGACCCAGCCTCACAATGTTTGTAGTCGCCTAAGGTCGACCTTAGAGGCCTTATGGTCGATCTTATTCTCACATTGGAGACACCATGTCTTACCCATGACTAAATAGGTAAATATGGATAGTATCCATAAGTATAAAAATTTAGATCGGGGCCGATCCCCGCGTCGCTCCCTGGGGGGCGGCTCGGGCGAAACCCTAGACCGCCGCCGCCCTCCCCCTCCTCCACTCCCCCCACCCCGCCGCCGCCGGAGGACGCCGCCGGGCTAAGCCCGCGCGGCCGACGGCGACGGCGGGCCCTCTCTCCTTGCGCGGGTCGGGACTGGCAGGGGTCTTCCCCTCCCGGTGCGGCGAGACCTCTGGCCAGCGCGCCGCGTTGGCCCTCGACGGCGCGGGCTCCCGGCGGAACTGGACGCCGGGGCAGCGGCCCCGGACCCCCGGGCTGGAGCGGTGGCTGCATGGGCGGCGCGGCGGCCGGATCTGGGGGCCAGGCCCATGGCCGCCGCCGGCTCTCCTCGGCCCCTGCGTCGGCGTCGGTCGGCGTTCCCTCTCTGTGGCGTCTGTGCTGGCGCCCGTGGTGGTCTGCGGAGTGCTTGGATGGTGGTCTGCGGCAGCTGGTGCGGCTCGGCTCGTCTCCGCGTGGTGTAGTTGATGGCGGCGGCGCTCGCAGGGCTCCAGGTCGGTTTGTGGTGGCCCCTGTGCAGTGGTGGCGCTGCGGCTGTGCAGGGGGTGTGTGGGCCAGCGGAGTGCGGGTTGGCGGCGCTGCGATCTCCGTAGTCGCTGTCCGACTGCGTGTGGGTGTGAAGGCTGGTTTGGCTCTGGTGAAAACCTGACGGCGCGGCGTCCGTGGATGTCGTTGTCCTCCTTGGGAGGCCGTCATTGAGCTCACCGACCTTTCTTCACCCTCAGGGTCAAGTCTTCGGGTGAAAGCCAAGATTCTGCTTTGCGGAGTCGGATGACGGCGTCGATCCTTCGTCGCTTCCCCTCTTGAGGGCGTCGTCTTGAAGACTTTGATCCTCTTCACGCGCTCCGGCGGGCTGGACATGCACGGCATTGGTGTTGGCAGGCGGCCAACCGGTGTTGCGGGTGTTCCGAGTGGAGGCTCGTGTGGCAATGACAATGGTGATGAGCAAGGGTCTGGTTGCGGCAAGATCGTGTTAGTCGACTCTGTTTTCGGCGTGTTCGGGTGACTTCCTTCCGGTCTCCTCTTGCGGTGAAGTCGAAGCCGCTATGTGAGCGGTGTACGATGACCTTCAAGGGGCGTTCTGGCGGTGATGTTCTTCTCCGGCGCGGATCTTGCGCATCGCCTCTCCGGAGCTTGTCTGCAGAATCGGAGTCGTCGGTCTCTACTCGAGGGGTCGTCTGTTTGGCATAGGCCGACTTGAGCTTCATGAAGCTTGTGTGGGTAGCCAGGATGACTGGGTTTGCCCTCGCGACGGCTGTTCTTTGTCGGTCGTTGAGGGCTCTTGTTCCGGTTTTTGGCCGGTTTCCCGTTAATAAACTGGCCAACCATAGATAAAATTGCCATCCCTAATAAACGTGGATACGCAGGACCATGCCAACCCGATGTTGAATCTCGGCTGCCACCTCGCGTAATAGAGTCTACCGTCGACTCGACCCTCGTCCTCGCCAGCTATGTCATCTTCACCACCGCGTGTGCTCTGCCGCTGAGCCGCTGAGGTCGGAGGACCTGCTGTCGTTCGTGGCGGCTCTGGAAATCACGGAGTCAGAGGAGGCGACGGGTGAGCTCCGCCTCTTTTTTCTTCTTGGTCAGCAGAAATCATGTCCCAGGAGCAGAGTCAGACTGATAGTCTGATACTGACATGAAGCATCCCCTTATTGCTTTGAAATTTAAACGTTGAGCCACCTTCATGGATAACTAAACAAGAAATTTGAAATGCTATTCAAAAAATCGCATGCATGTAAAACAAAAAAGTTTAACTACTTAAAGCATAATATAGACACACCATGGTACGGGCGTTGAATTCAGGTACCCGTGTTCAGACCGAGCAGGTACCAAATATAATTACCTGGAATCGAAATGACACGCAAGGTCCACCCATCTAACATTTTGCTGTAATTGGTCCTACATGGGCACGGCGATATTTAAATTATTAAATAATTCGTAAGGTTTCAACCTTGTTTCGGTCACTTATGGTCTTCATAGATTTGGATATTTACTCTAAGAACTATAAGCTAACTGAAATATTTTTTCTTTCTATGTCTTCCGTTTGCAATAAGATGGAAATATTTAGTATTATTTCCCCCTTCCTGAATGAGTTTCACTTTAGCACGCCGAGCCCACTTGGTTTCCTCATCACGTCTAAATTTGGACACACTCTCATTAGCATCTCTCAGCGCCTTTCCAAGTCCATAAGCAGTGTCGTCTCCGCCTTGATATCCAATACATCAATAATATTAAGCAAAGGTTCCTTCTCCTTTTATATTTCCCACTTAAATTTTTAGCCCATCCTCTTAAAGAACGTCAAAGATGTCTAATTTTATTCAACCATCTATCGAGGGGTGTATCACCATGTGATACTGCAGCCCACTCGGCCGCCACCATGTCAGAAAATCCGTCTTGCCTTAACCATGCCAATTCAAAGGAAAATCTACTACTTTTCCCTAAGTGAGCTTGGTCCTCGAATCAATTAAACAAATTTGGTAAATTGTTGCACTGTTGAAATCTCGCAATTTAAACATTATGTTTGTGCAAGCTTTACTATGTTAATATATTTGGATTGGTTAAGTGAGATTAGTGTCATCAAATTTGCCAAATTAATTATGAGTAAATTCCAGTTTTTACCCCCTATTTTCATTTTTTGACACTAATTACCCCATTTAGCAAGTTTTCATCCAAATTACCCCATTTAGCGAAAAAATTGCCAATTTTTACTCCCTAGAATTTACAATGAAATCACAATCAACATATACATGCAAACAGAAACCAGAGAGAAAATTCATGTATCAGTTATCGTTGACACTGAGATATCCATAAATTAGCACAAGACAAGGAAATGCATGAGAAACATAGATATTTAAAAACAGAGATAATATACCCATGCAAACAAATTAAGTGTTACACATGATTATATTTTATTGAACTGTGCATGGTGGTTAATCTGAATCAGCTGTTGCACTTTCATATGATTAAAAACAGAGGTAAACTGATGAACATGAAAGAACATCTAAAATGCAGACTTGGATGGAAAATACGTATGGGACCATGAGATCAAAGTATAACAGGTTACCGCAGTCAAATTCTTATCTGTAATTTTTTAACATGATTCTGCAGTAATCCGGTACATATACAACTTAATCCAGTACATACAACTTCTGCTAGTAAATTTGGCCAAAATCAATCTCTACTCTCACGGCCTGTTGTGCATTGAAGAAAAGTATGATGTGGCCGGCATTGTTAATAAATCTTAGACCACAACAATTTCCGTTCATTGACACCTCCAATCCTGAAACTTTACATGTATATGTTAATTGTGATTTCACTGTAAATTTTAGAGGGGGTAAAAATTGGCAATTTTTTCGCTAAATGGGGTAATTTGGATGAAAACTTGCTAAATGGGGTAGTTAACGTCAAAAAATTGAAAATAGGGGGTAAAAATTGGAATTTACTCATTAATTATCTACACCACCAAAATTGCCGGAGGACATGATGCAAATTCGTGTATGCATCACTAGGCCAGAGTTCAAGATTCATGAATTCAATGTACTAAAACAATACCATGTACATTGAAGAGGTTATATACGACCATAAAAAGAAAATTCACTAAAAATGGTTTTACTTCTGGGAACCAGGAAACATGGTGACTGTAGGAAGATTAAAATGTTTGTAATCTCCACCAAAAAATGCATTGACATATTACGCATGTGAGCATTGACCGTCCCTATACGCGGTCTGCTATAGCTTTGGTCGGTGAGTGCCTAGTGTACTCGCCATATGCATATTCACGGCTGGGTAGAGTGGTAGACTTGGTCGGTGAATGGCTAGTTATGATTGTCATCTTGTAAAGTTTGATAGAGGAATGGTTCATGATATCATACATATGAGCTCTATATAATCAACATGTACATCACCCGAAATATTATGCAAGAATTTTTTTCAGCCACATGGTAGTGTACGGTGTTGGTGTAGAATTGGGAGTCATTGGGAAAGACAGTGTTTCACAAAGATGAAACAACCGTTTAATCACCGGACAAATTCACTGGGATAGCCCAGAAAATCATCAATCCTACCCAAACTGCGTTCATCCCAGGCAGAAATATTTTGGAAGGTGTTGTTGTATTACATGAGACCCTTCATGAACTTCACTCTAAAAAGTTAGATGGAGTCCTGTTCAAAATTGATTTCGAGAAGGCCTATGACAAGGTCAAATGACCCTTTCTTCAGCAAGTGCTGCGAATGAAAGGTTTTCCCATCAAGTGGTGCGATTGGATAACCAAATTCACCCAGGGGGTAGAGTGGGAATTAAGGTGAATGATGAAGTCGGCCACTATTTTCAAACGCTCAAAGGGCTTCGGCAGGGGGACCCCCTCTCTCCCATGCTTTTTAACATTATAGCTGACATGCTTGCCATCATCATCAATAGAGCCAAAGAAGATGGCCAAGTTGGAGGATTAATACCTCACCTTGTAGAAGGAGGGGTATCGATACTCCAATATGCGATGACACAATCCTCTTCATGGAACACAATATCGACAAAGCAATAAATATGAAGCTTATTCTTTGCTTATTTGAACAACTCTCCGGCCTCAAGATAAACTTCCACAAAAGCGAACTTTTTTGCTTCGGAAAAGCGAAAAACCACCAGAACGATTACAAGGAAATCTTCGGATGCGCAATAGGCGCCCTCCCGTTCAAATACCTTGGTATCCCCATCCATTTCAGAAAATTACTCATTAAAGAATGGAAGGTTATCGAAGACAGATTTGAGAAGAAACTTGCATCTTGGATAGGCAAGATCCTTTCCTATGGAGATAGACTAATTCTCATAAACTCGGTTCTAACTAGCCTGCCAATGTTCCTTCTATCCTTCTTTGAGATACCCGTAGGGGTAAGGAAGAGGTTAGACTTCTATCGCTCCCGCTTCTTTTGGCAATGCGACCAGAACAAAAAGAAATACAGGCTGTCAAAATGGAATATGATATGCCGACCAAAAGACCAAGGCGGTCTGGGTATTGAAGTTCTGGACATAAAAAATAGTTGCCTTTTGAGCAAATGGCTGTTCAAGATTATTAATGAGGAAGGGATGTGGCAAGAGTTGATATGCAACAAATACCTCAAAAACAAAAACCTAGCTGAGGTACAAGCCAAACCCACGGATTCCCCTTTTTGGAAAGGGCTAATGAACCAGAAAGATACCTTTTTCAAATATGGTTCATTCTGTGTCGGTGACGGTGAAGGAACTCGCTTATGGGAAGACACCTGGCTTGGCGACGCTCCATTAGCGAATCAATTCCCTAATCTCTATACCATCGTGAACCATAAAAATGTCACTGTGGCGAGCTCTTTCACCGAGAACGGCCTGAACATCTCTTTTAGAAGAAATCTTGATGGCGATAAATGGCTGTCTTGGCTCGACCTCGTAGAGAGGCTCATGGATATCCATCTCACCGATGAAAAAGACACATTCATCTGGAAGCTGACGGAATCCGGTCAGTTTTCGGTTAGGTCTCTATACGCGGAATTGCTTAACGGGAATGCAAGATTTCTTAGGAAATATTTGTGGAAAATTAAGGTACCACTAAAGATTAGAATCTTCATGTGGTTCCTAAATAGAAAAGAGATCCTAACCATGGACAACCTGACCAAAAGAAACTGGAATGGCTGCAAAAAATGCGATTTTTGTGATGAGGAAGAGACCATAGAACACCTCTTCCTCAAATGCAAATTCGCATCCCTCATATGGAGAGTTGTTCACTTCACCTTCAATATGCCTCCCCCTGGTAATATAAAGAATATGTTTGGAAACTGGCTGAACGGGATTAGCAAATCTGTCAAGGCACGGATAAGAATTGGTGTCTGTGCCTTGGTTTGGGCAATCTGGAATTGTCAAAATGATATTATATTTAACAATGCAAATGTCTCTCCCTTTATGCAGGTTACCAACAGAACTTCGCATTGGATTACGACTTGGGCGTTACTACTTCCAGAAGACCAGCGGGGGTATATGGATTCTGGATGCACACGACTGATGGCGGTCGTTCGGGCTATCTTCAGCCAGGGTGGTTGGCGGCATACTAATAGAATTGAAGATGCTTAGCAATACTATGTATTCCATTTTTAGATGGCTTGTAGCTGAGTCGTCGTTAGACGATGGCTAGCTGGTTTTCACCCTTCCGTTGCTTGATACTTGTAAACGTTTGAAACTTTTTAATAAAACGGCTGTGTGCATCGATTGATGCAGAGGCCGGGGACACCCCATTTCTAAAAAAAAAATCACCGGACAAATATTGTATGACTCGAGCATATGCCATTGCGCATTTCAGCTTCCATGCTGCATGTTTCAGCATTTCTCCGGTTTGCATGTACGAACATCTAGAGAACGAGTCATGCAAAGGGTACAGAAAAATCCACTTAGTACCCCGTCTCCAGCAGGAAGCAGATTGCATTCGGCCTGACACCTAGGCGATGATCATTTGCCATTGAACAAGTCCTCTCCTTCAATCTTGTCTCGAGCACTGCTTTTTTTCCCATAGATTTTGGAGATCTCAGTGTTTAACACTAAAGTTCGCTTGCTACGGATGTCTTTCAAATTGCGGTGTTGCAATACATAGTCATATTTACCAATCATATTTTGTTTATTAAGACCCACGGATGCACTTCAAAAAGACCACCACTTATCAGTTCAAAAAGTATTCGTACACCACGCTGTTATACAAGAATTTGGACCTATGCACATATCGCCGCTAGAAGACGTGGTTGGGCAAAGTCTGGCCGGCGCCGGCAGGGTCCCCTTTACCTCCTCGCCCTTGGACGTCGGTGTGGGTCGACACAATAGGGCTCGAGCATGGCCGTGGCGGCGCCATGGCGTGTTTGCTCCATCAATGGCGCGGCGGATGGCATCAAGACGAAGTGCACCCGATTGGCTTCATCTTCCAGGTGGCATGGGCGGCGGGCGGTGTTGGTCACAAGGCTGTCTCCCGGCAGCGATGGTCTACGTGGTGGCTAGGCTGCTTTGCACGCCTCATTTTGTCGTGCATGTCCGCCGGTTCTCAGAGGATGCATTACATATCAAGAAGTGGAGATGCGAGGCTACCGGAGAAAACCAAGCCGACTCCGGTCATGACGGATGATGGCGGAGTATTGTCCGTTGTTTTCTTGTTGAAGGCATCGTCAATGTAGTTCTCGTCACCTTGCTCTGGCTGTTCCAGGGAAAACCCTAGATCCGAGTCTCCCTGATTGGACGATGGTGGTGCTACGCGTTGTTCTCCCTACTAGGGGCATATTTTTTTGGAGCAGCTTCTGATCGAAAAGGACAGAAGGTGGAGTGGCATGGCTTCTACCGCTCAGTGGCGGAGCTGGCATTAAACAGTTCGGTTCAAGTGAACCCAGTAAACTTTAGCTAATCTAAACTAACTTGCTTCACTTAGTTAGACATCATAGTTATGTAGAGATCAACCCATTGATTTTTTTTTTGGCTGGCTTCGCCCCTGTTACCGCTTCGGCGTCGTCGAGTTTTGGCGGCATGTGATTGCATAGTCTAATAAAGAAGCATGTATGCATCTCTTCAATATAGAGGCCAGGGGTCTCATCCTGCATTTCGCAAACAAAATAATCAAAAAATTTAACACCATCAATTTCACAGAAGCAGAAGCCTTAATGGTGTTTCCAGCAGAATCACAACACCATGATCCACGTGTTTGGAATATTATAAGTTTTACAGTGATTGATATTTTTATGAACCGTCTGTCCACCTCGATCCGACGGTGGTAAAATGGATGGTACCAGACTCCACTGTATCTCTATAACATGGGACCGGTACCGAAATAATGTAGAACCGCTACCTCTAATTCATTTAACAAAAATTATAAAAAACAATCATGCTTTTGAGTGGCCGAATCGCCGGATGGGCCTGCACAAATCTTAAAGCGACCAATTGTGGATAGATTATTACTTGAGATATCTCTCTCTTCTCGAAAACATGTCACTGACTTTAGTGTCTCTCTTCCCCTAAAAAAAAGTGTATCTCTTCCCGGTGATCTGCACTCTCCTCGACGATCCCCTGATTCTGACCGCCGTCGGCCTCATCTGCCACTGCTGTTAACCGGTATAGCCCAGTTGGACTCATGTACCCTAAATCCCCACCCGCGCATGCTCGGCCACTGGAAGTGCGTCAATGGCAGCATCGCCGGCGTCACGCTCCCTAGCGTGGCCTCGACGGAAGCCTCTCCGACCGCTATTGGTTATGCAGATCAAATGCTAAATCTTCAAATCGGGTCAATTCTAGATTCTTGAATGATCAAACCAGCTAATTGGCTTTTTCTTCTTCAAACATTCAAAGCTACCGCCTCTTTTTAGGAAAGAAGTCTGCAGCTAATTAGCTTTACTTTACTTTGTACTATAGTAGTTAACTGAAATCATGTGGATATGTGATACTGGGATCATGTGAGATATTTGCTGCTAAAGTTTCACTACAACACTTGATATATTTTAAACAAGTCGATACAGATTAATAGTATGTTTCTTTTAAAGCTGCCACCTAACTAATTAACCGACCGGTAATATCACCAATAGTAGTTTAATTAATTTGCATATATTCTTCTTTTATAATGCTTATAATATTATTTGGTTAGTTCGGTATCGTTCTAGATTTAGTTTTTTGTCTTCTAATACGTGCAGTTTTCCCTCTGTTGAATCTTATGCACATGATTGCAAATCGTTAGTTAAATAAAGCATGTTCTTTCTTTATTTTTTTCCTTACAAGATGACAACAGTATCGCTCAATCTTCATTTAACATAGTGAGTGTTCTGTTATTTAATACCCAGTAACAACACCATGCTCAATCACAAAACAGTGAACATATCTTTCTTTTGGTCAATTTGTAATTCTGTTGCTAAGCCTAAGATGTTGTAGCAGCAATGAAGAATTCCAAATAAGAAATTAGGAGCAATAAATCACCATGTAAGGCACTGTTCTCTGGACCAAAATGCAGCAGCCTACACAATGTACTTTTCACCTCGAAAGAACATAATTTTCTGTTAGGTAATAAAGAAGCCTTCATACAATCAGTACACATTTGGGAATTTCCTAATTGGTGCAAACAGATTAACAAAAACCTTTTTGATGCATCAGTCTAGAAATATATAACCACCAGCTAATCCGAAAAAACTTTTTTTATAAGTATATATTAATATTGTGGAGATACCAATTACACTCAGCCTCTGCAATAACGCATTGCCCTAACGGCATTACGGATGCACATAGCCAAAAAATAAAGAAGAAATACAAAAAAGAAAAGTCCCGCTTCAGTGATCTATTCCCTGAAACAACAACATTAACACCACCAAGACAGCACCAGAAGTCCAACTTCTCCAAAAACGACGCCTTCAAGAAGGGAACAGTGCACATGCGCCGTCGTCGTCCGATCATAGGGATCTTAGGTTTTCATCCTGAAGAAAGTCCTCGCTCTCGAAACAATGCCTTCAACAAGGCCATTGTCAAGCACAACCAATTAAGGCCAGACCTTCGATTTTTACCATAAAAGGTAAGACTTTGAATCTTTCATGTGCAGTCATCCCCACTTATATGCCGCTTCTCCAAGTTACGAATCAACAAATCAATTCCTCCTCGCCACAAAGACTCGAACCACCATTGCTGGTCCCCAGATCTCGGCCTCCATAACATTCTCCGCTAGCACCATAGAACGAGAACGTGCTCATTGATATTAACAGCCTGCAGAGCTTCGAAGCGCTCCCTCTAAAATCAAACATTAGTGAAGAAACCTAATAATAACATTTCAAGTTTCCAGGCTCTCGTGAGAATGTCGTTGAGAAGCTAGCCAAGCGCGTCACTTGAACTGAAATCATAAGAGGAAAAACATGAAAAGCAAGAGCAACCCAGCCCCGTATCTGTTCTTGATTCACTCTTCCCTGAAGATGGCGGCAGCCCTTACAACAAGAGCACGATAAAATGTAGTATCAAATTGACAGAAATTCAAATTTATTCTTACCATTGACTTTGAGAAAAATAAAGTGTTAAATCTAAATCTTGCGATGACCTACAGACTTGCAAACATACATAAATCTGTATTCTTATAATTGCCTCGGCGGTGACGCCTGCCCAGTCTCGCCTCGATTAGGGATGCCCAGTCCCCTGCCGCTGCCGTTAACCGGTGCAGCTCAGCCGGACTTCCCTCCCCCAAATCCCCACTCGGCGGCGAGGAAGAGGAGGCCAAGAGCGCCCTGGAGCCACCGGCGAACGCGTCGGGGAAGCTGACCGAGATCCGGTTGTAGGAGAGATCGAGGTGACGGGGAACGCATCGGTATGGTGGCTGTAATTTTTTTTAAGTGTAGGTTGTAATCTCGAATTATTTGGTGAAAACAGTATGTGCGTTGTCTCGGACGGGCGGCAATTAATCAAAGCAATTTACTAGTTAAAAAATATTAATCAACGGTCACAATAAATTAGATTTAACGGTGGTTCTTGTCAATCATCGTAAAAGAGTTCAATGAAATATTTACCTACTTTTTCTATATTTTTTTATTTTTTCAAACTTTAAAAATATTGTTTACCTCCCAAGTTAAGCTATACACGCAGAGTGCGTCATTTTGGCTCCCGGACTCACTGGAGCCATTTATTTTCAAAAGTTAAAAAAATTCTGAAAAAAATATGTTCATATAATCAATGATGTATACTTTAAGGGTGTAAAGTCTCAATCCAAAATACACTGTATTATAGTCTACACAAAAAAGATAAAAATATAGATCCTGATGTGTGAATAGTGACCTTCAAATCTTGTCAGATTTTGTCATTTTTATGTAGCACATAATATAAGTTATTTCAAACTGAGATTTTGCATGTTAGAAGTGTACATCATTACCTACATGTAAATACTTTTTTTCAGTTTTTTGAAACTTTTGAAATACCATTTTTAAACTTTTAAAATAAAGGGCTCTAGTAAGCTTGAGCTCCAAATGCATTTTCCGATACACGCAGCGCAACTATGGTAAGACTATTATATTTATTTATGAGGCCTGTCCTGTCTCACAAGTACATGCTCTTTCAGACAAGTAGTCAAGGATGATGAAAAAACTGGAAAACAAGTAGTTTTGGTATTTAAGTTACAGCTGCTCAAGGATGTCAACTCACGCAGATGAATGATATAATCATCACAACCAGCAACTGCAAGGGATGGAATATGTTGCCAAAGCAAAATGTTTTCAGGAGCATATATAGGGAAACTGATAACACAGGTTACACAGCAAGACAAGTATCAGTTAATTAGTGAGCTTCTGTTATCTTTGGCTACCAACAAGCATCATGCCAGAAGTTTGACAGACCAGCGCAAGGGCACATGTAACATCAGGTACCACACTTCAAAGTTTGCTCCGAAAAGAGACCCATTTCGCCGCAGAAACTAAAAATAGGTGAGAACCTCAAATACCGAGAAAGGGTCCGGGTGAGTAAATTCTGCCCCAGTTTTTAAGCTCCAAACTTCACCTCCTTCAGGACCAGTACTCTCAACGTAGCACTTTTTGCAGGATTCACTTGCCATGTATCTCGAACTCTGCCTCACTTTGGAAAACGCCAGATCTTTCAAAAATGGTGTGAAGATTGGATTGGCCGTCACAATAATTGCAGTCTTCAGCACCTGTGCACTCTGAAAGAAGAACTCAAGGAAGGCAACCTCGCCTGGCTCCCCTGTGTACTCACGGAGACTCATCACCTTGATGCGCGAGAGGACATTTTCAATGGGACCAGACTCCTCCCAGAACTTGAGGCTGAGGTGACCAGTGGGTTTATCACATCTTTTACTCTGTAAAAAATGATTCAATCAGTCAACAGTTGGGACTGGCAATGTTGGGAGACATGACAAATAAATACTTTCACGAAGTAGAAGTAGAACAAAGAATTAAGTAGTCAACTAGAACAGAAAACAACTGTGCAGGTGTATATGCAGCCCCTCAAGTATAAGAAAATAAAAAAAGTGGAGCATCAAAGTGCAGTCTACCATGGAGGTCTTAAAAACCGGAATGATTTTTCCTGAAATATTCTTCAAGGCAATTTTCAGAGTCGAGCCATGACAATCAGTTAATTGCTTACTAGAAGAAAAGTGCCTGATGTTGTGTGATTAGTCTAAGAGCATCAATTTGGTATGAGTGGTATACAGCGCATCATCCAAGGAGCTGTAGTCAGCAAATGTGCTAGTTTATTATGTGTAAGCTTAATCAGTTTGAAATAAGCATTGATGCCATCTGCATCATCTGCAGCTAGCAAGTATGCACACATTGAGATTATCAAAGTCCTTTTATTATGAGAAATGGAGCATTTTTCAGGCTAGATTCAGAATCTCTACTAGATGTAGTGCTGAGCTGCTGACTGCTGAACACTTTGTACTGCGCATTACAGTTTTTCATAGCTGCTGGATCTGATTCGTAGAAGTGACCAAGTCTGTACTTCCGTGGATGAAAGTAGCAGAGTGCGCTAATTACCATAAAGTCTAGTAGTGAAGAGACGAAAAACCTGAGAATGATGTATGCACTAACAAGATCTTATGATCACCATTCATGTATAACAAATTAGATGTAAAGGCTGCAAAGTTCGGTCCACATTGGACGTCTCAAGTCTTAACCACATTTTGCCAGATATGTTTTCTAATACCTCACATGAGCAGTGAAAAGCACTAGAACAAGCAAACCAAATCACTAGAAATCAAGATACTGGAAGAATAATCATTGTGCCACGACCACGAGAAACGAATTGTTACCGGATATCATAACATAGAGAGATGAGCATGAAACCTTTCACAATTCCAATGGTGCATTCTAGTCTATATGTATGTAGATTTCAAAGAAGACATGATGACTAAGTATAACTGGTCATTATATGATAATTATACATCATAATTGGCAAGGCATGCCTAGTCATCGAGTTGATGTTCTAGTTACCTTAACTTAAGGTATCAAAAAGTTACATTCACATAACTAGAGTCGACAAAAACCAAATGAACATATACACAGCTACCACAATAAAAAGACATGGAGTAATTAATTCTATGCATCAAACAGAAATTTGTAGAAATGTAAGCAGAACATGCATGAATAGTGAGAAAAAAATAATACCATGATATGCAGCCTCTCCATGTTAGGAAAGCATTTGAGAAAGGTCGGCACCATCTTGACGTCATTGCGAACTCCAAAGCGCACATTCAGGCTCAGGATCTTCACGCTTGTGACCATGGTTCTTGTGCTTGGCATTATCCCAGGCTGGAGTTCACCCAATTCAAGAAAACCATTACAATTGAGTCATGGTCTCATGGACCTCAATCAGTTGGACATATTTGCGAGCTTAGCAAATGGAAAGACTGGGGACGGGAGATGTACCATGATGATGGTGTCTCGGATCTCCAGGACGTGGCCTGGTTCCAGGTATCCAAACGCGTGCAGCTTGGGGGCGTCGCCGATCCTGACCCTGGCACACAATCCCCGGCTTGAGTGGACAAGCCCAGACAGGATGAGCCGTTCCAGGCGTGGAGCCTTTACCACGGCGATGTTCTCTATAATCCCGCCGGTGATTTGCACGCATCGAAGGCTCTGGCTGACGAGGCGGAGACGCAATCCCTTCATGCATCCGAGGATGTTGATGATCTCCAGGACGGGGCTCCTGGCGACGAGGGAGTCGACGTCGCCGTGCTCCATCTCGACGCAGCAGAGGCCGAGCTCGCGGAGGTGGGGAAAGGAGGCACCGCGCAGGGCGGCCGTCTCGGGCAGCTTCCAGAGGCCGAGGTAGAGGCGGGTGAGGGTGTTGATGGTGAAGAGAGTGGCGGGGAGGGGCACCTCCCGCGGCCACGGGCGGTTGACGAGGACGAGGTCTTGGACGCCCTTGGCGGCGAAGAGCTGGAGCCAGCGCGCGAGCTGCGCGCGGTGCTTGTCCATGCGGCTGCAGACGAGGTGGACGCAGCTGAAGGGCCCCGGGTGAGCCTGAAAGATGCTGGAAACGGCGGCGGTGAGGTCCGGCGAGTAATTGGCGACCGTGGGGGGAAAGCTCTGGCCTTTGGGGAGGAGGTGGGCGTCGATGAGGACGAGTGACGTGGAAAGCCAGATCCTTCGCCAGCGCCAGGAGAGGACGGCGGTGCGCGCGGCGTCCTTGACGGGGAGGCGGGAGACGATGTTGCGGTGGACCTCGCGGGGGAGACGGCTGATGCGGTCGACGCGGTCGGGAGCGGGGCGGGCGGAGGGGAGCTGTCGCCCATCGTAGAGGGGAAAGTCGGGGAGGTTGGCGTAGATCAACGATAGCATTAGCTCCATGCTTTGGTCCAGCTTCTGCCGGTCACAACCCTTGCGCAGTGCATCGCCCGCCGTCGCGGGGTCCAGGTTGGTGAACGTCGCCCGCCCGGCCATGGTCGGCGGCGGCGGATGAGCCGGCCGGCGAGGGTTCGTCGGGGGTTTGGGATTTGGGGTCCTCTGTTCTGAGTAACCAGCGAAGCGGAGAGTGGTCTGTGACGGTGGGCGGCGGATCTTGTTATATAGAGCTCGGTTTGCGTGGTGGCCCTAGGGCTTTGTTGTTTAGTTGGGCCAAATTCCGACAAAGGTTTGTTCGAGCCCATTTGTCACCCAGTTTATTTGTTCCTTTCGTTATGGTAAGTATAGTCCACAACAATACAAAGTTATTTTGTACGTTTGGGATTGTGTGCTTGAGAATATTATTTGTGATCTGAAAAATGTTTAATCTATCTTTTGTTTGCAACGAATCCTTAAGAAAATGATCCTAAGAACAATTACCATTCTTTGTTTTGACTACTCCAAAATGTTCAGTTTGATCTTTGTATTTAGGCCGATGGAGATCATCCCCCGTGTCAACCCCTTCGTCGCAATAAAGTAGGTAGGACGGCCCTGGCGGTCCTCTTCCATTTGACTCGCCATTCTGCTGCTACCGGTCGCCTTTCATCAAGCCGCCAACGAGTTCCAAACTTCTACACCGACGGTCTTCATGGATTGGCAATATGCTCCTGGACCTAGGATTGGAGGGGATCTGGTCGGACGCGTCCCCAAACATCAGCCCATGTGGTTTCAAGCGGGCATGTTGTGAAGCTCTAGTTTCAGCTGACACCACGGGACATGTCAAAATTGCAATTTCAATGGTGTTGGTAGATACGAGGAATGTCAAGATGACTATGATTGGAAGTCCAGATGGTAACGTCAGAGGTGGGATCCTCAATGAAAATAAGACATTCGTTCACTTGCTGTTGTGTGTGGCTTGGCGGTGGGACTTTCCTATCCAAACCATACACAGCGTGCCTGTGAGCTTGATGATTGGTGATTTGCAGCAACAGCCTCACCAAGTGAGGGTGGTAGCATGTGACACACCCGAATTTCAAAGGTTGAAGAACTTATGATTGGGGAAAGAGGTGCGTCGGATGAATTCGAAGATAAAACAGACAAACAAGGCAAATATGATTGTATTATCGAGACCAAGCTAGGGTTACAAGCTAAATCTCAATGTGTCCCTCCGTCGGCTCCTCTTGGCCCCTTATATAGATGGCCAGGTCCGAGAGTACTGGTCGGGAATGATACAAATCCATAGTCTAGGTCGGTTTACAACATAGTTTCCATACTCGAGTCTATCTTCTGTCGGCTCCTTTCTTGGGTCATAATCTTCATGGGCCTTAACCCAAATATAAACCAAGAGTACCAATACCATGAGCCCTGGCAGGCATACCCATGTAAGTAGCCCCGAGATTCTCTTCGAATTGCAGATTCGAGTCAAATCTCCAATCTTCGACTTCTCATCTGATGCAGTTTGATCTCATTTTCTCCGAGTGCATAATATTTTTTGTTTTTCGACTTTATAATTTTCATGGGGATATTGGTAAATGAGCCTGGCGCTTCTGACGGATCAGGAACAAATTAATTACTTATTTTTAGCAAAAACAACATGAACCTACATTAAACTCGAGTCCCTAGACTCGAATTCAGGATACTGACGTAATTCATCTTGTGTCGCAGAGGACTTATTGAAGAATGCTTTCCAGTTATTTATTAAGGGTACCCAACGCGTCCACTGGGATTTTCTTCGTGTCGTGGATATGGAAATTTACTAGCAGAGCACATTCTTGTGCTAGTACTAGAACACACAGGATGGATCCCGGGGTCTTTCCTTCATAATATTTGTGATCATGGAATCCAGACATTTTATCGCAGCAGACACGGTCTAAGAATTTTATTTCAAGTGCCTTGTTTGGCTGTTGAAATACCCAAAATTTTCAGGTTCTTGACTTGGTTGCAGATGCATAGTTGGCCCTCCTGATGGGAGTAAATGTCGAGTCCATATTTCTGGTGTTTGCCACCATTAATGGACTTGGAGTTTTACTTCTTTGCCTTGATGTAGTCGATGTAATTTTCCATCAGGTGTGTGATCAGCGCTTGATACGTCTCAAACGTATCTATAATTTTTGATTCTCCATGCTTGTTTTTACACTATTTTCTTAGTGTTTCGTTACACTTCATGGCATTTTTATGCATTTTTCGGAACTAACCTATTAACAAGATGCCACAGTGCCAGTTCCCTGTTTTCTGCTATTTTTGTGTTTCAGAAAAGTTACACAGGAAATATTCTCGGAATTGGATAAAACAAAAGCCAAACATCCGGAAATTTACCGAAGCTTCCAGAGAGCCGAAGATGAGATGGAAAGGAGCCACAGGGCGGCCTCACCACTAGGGGGCGCGGCCCAGGGCCTGGCCACGCCCACCTGTGGTGAGGCCCCCCTGGTCCACTTCTGATGCCGCCCCTTCGCCTATAAAGACCCCCCAACGGGAAAAACCTAAATACCCGATCACTTTTCTAGAAACACACCGCGATCCGCCACCGTCGTTGACCCAAGATCGGGAGGGTCTAGAAGCTCTTCCCGGCACCCTGCCGGAGAGGGGAATCGCCACCGGAGGTCTTCTTCATCGCCATGCTTGCCTCCGGCGCGATGAGTGAGTAGTCTACCTTGGACTATGGGTCCATAGCAGTAGCTGATACGTCTCAAACGTATCTATAATTTTTGATGCTCCATGCTTGTTTCTACACCATTTGCCTTGTGTTTCGTTACACTTCGTGGCGTTTTTATGCGATTTCTGAAACTAACCTATTGACAAGATGCCACAGTGCCAGTTCCCTGTTTTTTGCTGTTTTGTGTTTCAGAAAAGCTACACAGGAAATATTCTCGGAATTGGACGAAACAAGTTGCTGAAGTCTTATTTTTCCTGGAAGCTTCCAGAGATCCGAAGAGGCAAAGGAGAGGGGCCACAGGCCAGCCTCACACTAGGCCGGTGCGGCCCAGGCCCTGGCCGCGCCGCCTAGGTGTGAGGAGGCCTGGGGCCACTCCTGACGACGCCCCTTCGCCTATAAGAAGTCTCGGGACGGAAAACCCTAGGGGAGTCGGCGAAATTTCCAGAACAGTTCCGTAGCTCCGCCGCCGCCGACAACGAATTTTGGGGGACAGAAGTCTCTGTTCCGGCACCCTGCCGGGACAGGGAAGTGCCCCCGGAGCCATCTCCATCGGTCTCCATCGCCGTCTCCGCCGTCTCCATCGACCTCACCGCCATCTCCATCAACCTTGCTGTCTCCTATGATGAGGAGGGAGTAGTTCATCCCCGGGGCTGAGGGCTCTACCGGTAGCTATGTGGTTCACCTCTCTCTCCCATGATGTGATCTTTATGTGATCGTGAGCTTTGTATCATGTTGAATAAGTAGATGTTACTCTTCTTCATTATGTGTACTCTAGTGTGTTATTAAAGTAATCTATTCCTCCTGCCATGGTGTAACGGTGACAGTGCGTGCATCATGGTGGTACTTGGTCTAGGCTACGATTGTGATCTCTTATGGATTATGAGAATAATTATCACTATGATAGTATTGAAGTGATCTATTCCTCCTTTCATGGTGTAATGTTGACAGTGTGTGCACCGTGTTAGTACTTGGTCTAAGTTGCAATAATATCTATCTTGAGTTGTGATTTGATTTGGATATCTCTATGAGTGGTGTTTGTCAAGTACTTGATGAACTTTGAGGAGTGCTTCGTAGCCCTACGCAATGATTAGTGTTATTCAATAGGAGAGTAATTCGGAGTACCATAGTGAAGAGAAGTTATCTATTTGTTCAATTATGTTATATTTGTTGGGAGTGTGTCCACTTGTGAAAGTATGATCCGTAAGCCTTGTTTCCAAGCTTTGCACACCGTTTACTTGCTGTTTTGTTACATGTTTGCTTGCTGCCATTTTTTATTCCAGATCACATTTACTACTTATAATCATCTATACCACTTGTATTTCACTATCTCTTCGCCGAACTAGTGCACCTATACATCTGACAAGTGTATTGGGTGTGTTGGGGACACAAGAGACTTTCTGTATCGTAATTGCAGGATTGCTTGAGAGGGATAGCTTTGACCTCTTCCTCCCTGAGTTCGATAAACCTTGGGTGATCCACTTAAGGGAAACTTGTTGCTGCTCTACAAACCTCTGCACTTGGAGGCCCAACACTGTCTACAGGAACAAAAGCGTGTGTAGACATTAGTAGCTAGTTGGTTGTCTTCTCCATCATGTGCTTCATGTTTAGATCTCGTGAGCTGCCCTACATGATTGAGATCACCGTTATATAATTCTACATGTTGTGTTTGTTGGGATCCGATGAATATTGGTGTTATGATTGAGTTGATGTGCTGAATATTATCTTATGTTATCTCTATGTTGTTTATGATCTTGCATGCTCTCCGTTGTTAGTAGCTATCTTGGCTGAGTAGTTGCTAGTGACTCCAAGAGAGGGTATTTATGCTCGATAGTTGGGTTCATGCCTCTATTTAATCTGGGGGAGTGACAGAAACCTCTAAGGTTGTAGATGTGTTGTTGCCACTAGGGAGAAAACAACATTCATATGTCCAAGGACATATGCTTTGTTTACATTACACACTTTGATTTATGCAGTTATCTGTTGTTCGCAACTTAATACTTGTGGAGTTCTCGGATTGATTTGCCACAAGTGGATTATTAGTCATAGATGCAGTTGGATGGCGGTCTATGTATCTTGTTGTAATGCCCAGAGTAAATCTCATAGTGATCCTCTTGACATATGCACGTTGTCTTTATTCTATCAATTGCCCAACTATAATTTGTTTACCCAACATGTGTTATTTTATCTTATAGAGAGACACCACTAGTAAACTGTGGACCCCGGTCCTATTTCCATTATATTGCTATCACCTGTTTACTTTACTCGCACTGTTTACTTTACTCGCATACTACTATTGCATTCCACTCGATACGCTCATATCCTTTGTTTCGAGCAAACCGGTGAGATTGACAACCTCATCGTAAGTTGGGAACAAAGTATTTGGTTGTGTTGTGTGCAGGTTCCGCGTTGCAGCTGGCAAAGCAAAGCACTGGACGAGGTGCCCTATAAATTGTCCGGAGCTGTCGTGAAGCTAGCAAGCATCACCTTCTGGAGTATTGTCTTTTTCCTACTGGATTAATAACCTTGGTTTCATAACTGAGGGAAAACTTGCTGCTATATTCATCAAACCTTCTCTTGGGGTTTCCAACTGGCCGGTTATTTTACTTCATCAAGAAACGCAGTCAAGATTTCTAGCATCATCATCACCGCGCCACCAGCGCTCCTGATGGTAGTAGCCCTCAAAGCTATGGTCAAGTACTTGTAGTTGAGCATCCAGATGCTTTTTTTCTCTGTGAAATAAAATTGTTATTATATTATCTTACTTGATTTTCTTTGGGTGTGCAACTAGCGCTCCCGATGGGAGTAGCCCTGAGGCTATGATTGGTTGCTTGCAGTAAATTATAGGCTCAAAATATTATTCTTCGGGACTAGTGTTGACTGAATTGAACTCGGAGCTTTTCTCTTGATAATCATGATGTCATCGCTGATGAAGATGATAACTTGTCGAGTTTCTTGGCAGAGATGCCGGTTGGACATGTCATTTGTAGCCTATATATCATCATGGTGCACGCTCGTGACCCTTCGAGAATCGATTTGACCCTGCACTGACCGAAGCACGTGGGGGGGGGGGGCAGTTACTGTAGCGAAAATTTCGCGTAGTAGTGGGAGGGCGTTTCCGCTTATCGCTCCACATTGCCACTCACGACTCCACTTGTCTAGGACTATTAAAGGGGAAAACCCTTTTATCTTTTACTTTCCCTGTCATTTGCTCGAGCCGCCGCCAGTGCCTTCTTCTTCCTTGCGTGCATTGTTTCGCTCTTCCTCCGTAGCCTGTTAGTTGTGAGCTCTCTCTCTCCACCACAACCACTTTGTCAAAAATCATGGTCAAGAAGAGATTGATGAAGCGGCCTGCGGCGCCGGACACCACGTCCAAGAACGAGCGGCTCTACTACAACCAATTTGTCAAAAATCGTGGGCGAGAAGAGGCTGATGAAGCGGCCCGCGGCGCTGGACACCATGTCCAAGAAGGAGCGGGTGTCTGGCTGGGTCAGATCTACTTTTGCCGCCGGTGACCTCAAGAAATTCAGTTAACAACTCAGTGCGATAAAAGAAACTTTCACGAACACATTTGCTTCATAAGATGTATATATTCTCACTATATGATCAAGTACTTAAGCAATTCATAATAAGAAGTATGCAACTAATGTCATCTCGTAGTCATGCAAGCTATGAAAGAGTGCCAACACACTAATAACAAGCAACATGAAACATAAGAAGCTACAAGATTGTAATGCTCATAATAAGATATGAAAGAGTGGTATCTCGCTTGACTTATTTGTGGAGCAAAACATAAATGCCAAGGCACCTCTGAAGTCCAAGAGAAGACTAGAAGTAGAAATATCAAAGATACAAGCATCAAAGTTATACCACAATTAACCGTGTTCTGGGACTAGCACATTACACTAAGAACGATAGCCATGCTCTCAAGAAGGTGCTTAAAGTTAGAAGATGAAGATTGATGTCTACGCACTTCTATTCTTGTAGACACTTGTTGGGCCTCCAAGTGCAGAGGTTTGTAGAACAGCAGCAAGTTTCCCTTAAGTGGATCACCCAAGGTTTATCGAACTCAGGGAGGTTAGAGGTCAAAGCTATCCCTCTCAAGCAACCCTGCAATTACGATACAGAAAGTCTCTTGTGTCCCCAACACACCCAATACACTTGTCAGATGTATAGGTGCACTAGTTCGGCGAAGAGATAGTGAAATACAAGTGGTAGTGATGATTATAAGTAGTAAATACAATCTGGAATAAAAATCGCTGCGAGCAAACATGTAACAAAACAGCAAGTAAACGGTGTGCAATGCTTGGAAACAAGGCCTAGGGATCATACTTTCACTAGTGGACACACTCCCAACAATATAACATGATTGAACAAATAAACAACTTCTCTCCACTATGGTACTCTGAATTACTCTCCTATTGAATAACACTAATCATTGTGTAGTGGCTACAGAAGCACCCCTTAAAGTTCATCAAGTACTTGACAAACACCACTCATAGAGACATCCAAATCAGATCACAACTCAAGATAGATATCATTGCAACTTAGACCAAGTACTAACACGGTGCACACACTGTCAACATTACACCATGAAAGGAGGAATAAATCACTTCAATACTATCATAGCAATAATTACTCTCATAATCCACAAGAGATCACGATCATAGCCTAAACCAAGTACCACCATGATGCACGCACTGTCACCGTTACACCATGGCAGGAGGAATAGATTACTTTAATAACACCACTAGAGTACACTATAACAATTAAGCATAGGAGTAGCATAATATCTGAATAATAACATCTACTTGTTCAACATGATACAAAGCTCACGATCACATAAAGATCACATCATGGGAGAGAGAGGTGAACCACATAGCTACCGGTAGAGCCCTCAGCCCCGGGGATGAACTACTCCCTCCTCATCATAGGAGACAGCAAGGTTGATGGAGATGGCGGTGAGGTCGATGGAGACGGCGGAGACGGCGATGGAGATCAATGGAGATGGCTCCGGGGGCACTTCCCCGTCCCGGCAGGGTGCCGGAACAGAGACTTCTGTCCCCCGAAATTCGTCGACGGCGGCGGCGGAACTACGGAACTCTTTCTGGAAAATTGCCGACTCCCCTAGGGTTTTCCATCCCGAGGCTTTATATAGGCGAAGGGGCGTCGTCAGAGGGGGAGCTAGGCGCCCTCACGCGGGGCCCGCGTGGCCAGGGGCCTGGCCGCGCCACCCCTGCATGTGGGGCCCTGGTGGGCCCCCTCCGACTCTCCTTCGGATCTCTGGAAGCTTCCGGGTAAAATAAGACTTCAGGAACTTGTTTCGTCCAATTCCGAGAATATTTCCTGTGTATCACTTCTGAAACACAAAACAGCAGAAAACAGGGAACTGGCACTGTGGCAACTCGTTAATAGGTTAGTTCCAGAAAATGCATAAAAGTGCCACGAAGTGTAACGAAACAATAGGCAAATGGTGTAAAAACAAGCATGGAGCATCAAAAATTATAGATACGTTGGAGACGTATCAGCATCCCCAAGCTTAACTCCTGCTCATCCTCGAGTAGGTAAGTGATAACAAAAGAAATAATTTTTGAGGTGACATGCACCTACACAATCTTGATCAAATATGTAAGCATTGTGAGCTGGGATCATAAGAACTTAAAACATGGGCATGAAAGATATAATCTTGACAATATAAACTTAGCAACCATGTTATAACATGAAAATGAACACAAACAAAAGATCATGAAAATGAAACAATGAAAGTCAAACATGTGTTCAAATCATAAGGAAAAACATACAAATGGTTTTCAACTTGTCCTTCATGGAGAGCAAAACATAAATGCATAGGACACCTTCAAGTTTAAGAGGGCGACTAGATGCAAATAATTTAAGAACAAGTGAAACCATAGTCATGAATCAATCAATGAAAACTTTGGGACAATGCACATTATACTCAGAATGACAACTATGCTCTCTTAGACAGTGCATAAAGATAGAAGGTGGTGACTCAACATAAAAGTAAAAGAAAGGCCCTTCACAGAGGGAAGCAGTGATTAAACATGTGCTAGAGCTTTTCATTTGTAAAACAGAGAGATAAAAATTGGTTTTGAGAGGTGGTTGTCTTTGTCAACGACTGGCAATGGGGTTCTTACTATCTTCCATACAAAAATGAAGCAAGTTTTTGAGAGAGAGATTGGCACTTTTGTGCTCTTTTATAAAGCTTGGCACTCCTCCCCACCTTTTTTCCTTTCACAAACCATGGCTAACCGATTCCATCGGGTGCCCACCAACATTCACATTCCATGGAGGAGTGCCTTTTTTTCTTTTCTTTTTTTCCCTTTTTTTCTTTTTGGAATAAACAATATGGAAGATAGCAAATCCGACCACTACATCCCCATGAGCTAAAAAACAGTGACACAAAATGAGAAGTAGTTGAAAGTTTTTGAAAGGTAGCACATGAAAATTTACTTTGGAATGGCTTACAAATACCATGCATAGGAATTTATAGTGGACACTTTGGCAAAACTTGGTTTTTAGGAGTTGGATGCACGAGTAGAGCTCATACTCAGTACAAGGCGAGGGCTAGCAAAAGACTGGGAGCGACCAACTAAGAGAGCAATAATGGCCATAATCATGCAAAGCGACAAAGCAACATTAAAAGAAGCATAAGATGTCATCAAAAGTCAAAAACTAAATGATCATAGAGGCTATAGGCGACTTATTTTGTAGTCAACATGTGTAAGCATGTGCCAATTCAACCCAAATAAAGCATCAAAGGAGAAAACCAAAATAATGCTTCCAAATGATAAAAACAACGCATGATTTTTTCAAAGGCTCATTAAGCAATCTCAGTCATTTGAGACAAGTCATGCTACAGCAAAAATCACTAAGCATACTATCAAAAAGACATCAAGCACGACATGCAAAAGCCTAGGCCGCAGTCTACACAAGCTCCTTCTTGTACCACTATTTTGCATAAAGCTTTTTCTCTTTTCCAACACCATTCAAACTTTTTTTGAGGAAACTCTTTTGAGGAAAACCAACATGGTCCAGAGACAAAAATACACCTTGATAAAAAGATATAAGAAGATCTGAACACAAATCAAGGCGAAAATGAAAACCAAAAGCAGTAGCAGAAAAAGAGGAACGCTCGGTTTTTGATAAGAATGAAAACTAGAGCGTTCTTGGCAAATGAAAAGCGAGTTCATCTCCTCCAAAAGAAACATGATGTGATCAAACCATTTATTGCAGCAAACAAAACTAAACTAATAATGAAAACTAAAACAACTGACGCTCCAAGAAAAACACATAGTGCATGAAGCAATAAAAATATAGTGTCTTGAAAGGTGACCTGATTTTTGCCGATGAAGAAGGGGTGCCTCGGGGGCATCCCCAAGCTTTGACGCTTGTACTTCTTGGATATTTCTTGGGGTGATGCATAGGCATCCCCAAGCTTGAGCTTTTGTCCATTCTTCAACTCATCTCATCATTCTCCAATCCCTACACTTGAAAACTTCCTTCATACAAAACTAAACACAAATCTATTAGCAACATTAGTGTAAGCATAACATATATTCAACCTCTTTTTGCTTCAGGTTTCAACTCAAAACCACCACATATAAATAATATACTACTGTAGCAACTTCCCAAAAGGTTCCATGATCAAAAGAACTCAAAAAGAAAGCGATAAAGCGGCAAACACAAATATTGGCAGAAATCTGTCAAAACTGAACAGCTGACAAAGGTCGAATTTTTGAGGGGTTTTCTGTTGCTCAAATCAAAAAGTGTTCAACTAACGAAAGTTTGGATATAACCTGGGGCATATGCACAAGAAATCGCAGGTCCAAAAGATATACAGAGAATTTTCACGAATTTTTACGGTGCAGCACCGAAAACAGTTTCAGGACAGCAACATCCCCAAATCTTACCTCACTCAAATTAGAGGCTTCTCTTGGCACAACAACAAAATAAAAAGGATAAGGAGCGGTCATTACAGTAGTAATGACTTCCAAGACTCAAATAAAAGAAAAAGTACTGCAAAGAAAACATTGGGTTATCTCCCAAGAGTGCTTTTCTTTAACGCCTTTGAGCTAGGCGCAATAATTTGCAAAGATGCTCATGTGGGCGCCATATAAAAGCTTGAGGCAAATGCGCCATATAAAAACTTGAAGCAATAGAGAGCATCAAAAAGCAAATGTGAAAGACATTTATATCTGAACCACTTCCTATGCATAGGAATCTTGTAAGAAAATAAATCAATGAGGCACAAAGTAGCAAGCATGGATAGATAAAACAAGTGTCACTTCAAGATTTGCAACATAAAGAGGGGAAACTTAATATTGTTGAGATCCATCAAACCATGTTTCCCTCTCTCATAATAACTTTCAGTAGCATCATGAATAGAACTAACAATATAACTATCACATAAAACATCCCTATCATGAGCCACATGCATAAAAGAACTAATACTCACCACAGGAACAATAGTAGTAGGAGCAGATTCAACAGAATAATTATTCGCATCACCATAATCATCATAAATAGGAGGCATATTGTAATCATAACTAATTTTATCCTCAATAGTAGGTGGACTGAAAATAACATAATCATCATTGTAATCATCATAAATTGGAGGTAAAGTATCATCAAAGTAAATTTTCTCCTCCAAAGCTAGGGGACTAAAAAGATCATTTTCATCAAAACTACCTTCCCCAAGCTTAGACTTTTCCATAGCATTAGCAATAATGCTGTTCAAAGAGTTCATACTAATAACATTGCCATTAGCATGCAAATAAAGTTCCATAGGTTTTTTAATTTTCTATTCAAACACTTCATGTCCTAACTCAAGATAAATACTATAAAGCTCTCTAATTTTTTTGTTGCTTTCCATTAAGCCTAACTAGTGAAAATAAAAACAAGAAACAAAAAGATGTAATTGCAGAATCTAAAGGAAATAACTCCGAGCACTCGCCAGCAACTAAAAGACTTAGTAGCCAAAGAATGTGAGTACCTTTTACCTTACCTCCCCGGCAACGGCGCCAGAAAAGAGCTTGATGTCTACGCACTTCTATTCTTGTAGACACTTGTTGGGCCTCCAAGTGCAGAGGTTTGTAGAACAGCAGCAAGTTTCCCTTAAGTGGATCACCCAAGGTTTATCGAACTCAGGGAGGTTAGAGGTCAAAGCTATCCCTCTCAAGCAACCCTGCAATTACGATACAGAAAGTCTCTTGTGTCCCCAACACACCCAATACACTTGTCAGATGTATAGGTGCACTAGTTCGGCGAAGAGATAGTGAAATACAAGTGGTAGTGATGATTATAAGTAGTAAATACAATCTGGAATAAAAATCGCTGCGAGCAAACATGTAACAAAACAGCAAGTAAACGGTGTGCAATGCTTGGAAACAAGGCCTAGGGATCATACTTTCCCTAGTGGACACACTCCCAACAATATAACATGATTGAACAAATAAACAACTTCTCTCCACTATGGTACTCTGAATTACTCTCCTATTGAATAACACTAATCATTGTGTAGTGGCTACAGAAGCACCCCTTAAAGTTCATCAAGTACTTGACAAACACCACTCATAGAGACATCCAAATCAGATCACAACTCAAGATAGATATCATTGCAACTTAGACCAAGTACTAACACGGTGCACACACTGTCAACATTACACCATGAAAGGAGGAATAAATCACTTCAATACTATCATAGCAATAATTACTCTCATAATCCACAAGAGATCACGATCATAGCCTAAACCAAGTACCACCATGATGCACGCACTGTCACCGTTACACCATGGCAGGAGGAATAGATTACTTTAATAACACCACTAGAGTACACTATAACAATTAAGCATAGGAGTAGCATAATATCTGAATAATAACATCTACTTGTTCAACATGATACAAAGCTCACGATCACATAAAGATCACATCATGGGAGAGAGAGGTGAACCACATAGCTACCGGTAGAGCCCTCAGCCCCGGGGATGAACTACTCCCTCCTCATCATAGGAGACAGCAAGGTTGATGGAGATGGCGGTGAGGTCGATGGAGACGGCGGAGACGGCGATGGAGATCAATGGAGATGGCTCCGGGGGCACTTCCCCGTCCCGGCAGGGTGCCGGAACAGAGACTTCTGTCCCCCGAAATTCGTCGACGGCGGCGGCGGAACTACGGAACTCTTTCTGGAAAATTGCCGACTCCCCTAGGGTTTTCCATCCCGAGGCTTTATATAGGCGAAGGGGCGTCGTCAGAGGGGGAGCCAGGCGCCCTCACGCGGGGCCCGCGTGGCCAGGGGCCTGGCCGCGCCACCCCTGCATGTGGGGCCCTGGTGGGCCCCCTCCGACTCTCCTTCGGATCTCTGGAAGCTTCCGGGTAAAATAAGACTTCAGGAACTTGTTTCGTCCAATTCCGAGAATATTTCCTGTGTATCACTTCTGAAACACAAAAACAGCAGAAAACAGGGAACTGGCACTGTGGCAACTCGTTAATAGGTTAGTTCCAGAAAATGCATAAAAGTGCCACAAAGTGTAACGAAACAATAGGCAAATGGTGTAAAAACAAGCATGGAGCATCAAAAATTATAGATAGTTGGAGACGTATCAAAGACTCAACATAAAAGTAAAAGAAAGGCCCTTCGCAGAGGGAAGCCGGGATTTAACATGTGCTAGAGCTTTTCATTTGTAAAACAGAGATAAAATTTTGTTTTGAGAGGTGGTTGTTCCTATCAAGGACTGGCAATGGGGTTCTTACTATCTTCCATACTAAACAAGTTTTGAGAGAGATTGGCACATTTGTGCTCTTTTATAAAGCTTGGCACTCCTCCCCACTTTTCCTTTCACAAACCATGGCTAACCGATTCCATCGGGTGCCCACCAACTTTCACATACCATGGAGGAGTGCCCTTTTTTTCTTTTCTTTTTTTCTTTTTTTTTCTTTTTTTGGAATAAAACAATGTGGAAGATAGCAAATCCGACCACTACGTCCTCATGAGCTAAAAACAGTGGCACAAAATGAGAAGTATTTGAAGGTTTTGAAAGGTAGCACATGAAAATTTACTTGGAATGGCTTTGAAATACCATGCATAGGAATTTATAGTGGACTCTTTGGAATAACTTGGTTTTTGGGAGTTGGATGCATGGGAAGTATTCCCTCTCAGTACAAGTGAAGGCTAGCAAAAGACTGGGAAGCGACAATCGAGAGAGCAATAACTGTCATAATCATGCTTGCGACAAAACAAATTAATATAGGCATAAAAATGATACAAGAGCTCTGAGGCAAAGTAAATCATCAAGGCTTAATTGACTTTTTGTTCAGTCATATGCATACTTGAGCATGTGCCAAGTCGATTCAAATGAAACTTTTTAGAGGAGGATACCACAATGTCATACCGTTTTATGAATAGAACAATGCAAGCAAACATCTATATGACATGCTACAAACTATTAGCAAATTGGAACTAATCATATGAGAGCAAGAACTACTAAGCATCCATTAAATAACATACACCTTACACGAACAAGCTAAGCACATCCATATAAATGAGTATATATACAAAAATGAAAACAAACAGAGTTCATACCAGCCTCTTACCACATCTCGAATAGATGTTTGCTTGCATTGTATAGATGAGTGAGTCGTCGGCGTACCTCCCCCCAAGCTTAGGCTTTTGGCATAAGTGGAGATCAATCCCAACGCTGGTAATCGCCCCAGGCTAGTGGGTCATCGGTGGTATGATCATAATCAGGATCTCATGAAGATGAAGCAGAAGGTCCATAATCAAAATAGGACTGCTGGTATGGGAACTCCCAAGTGCTGAAGGGCTGGACAGAATTATCTTCAATCCCCTCTCCATCCTCGTGTATGTGCTGAGGATGCTCCTCCATGTATGCGTCAAGCTCATCCTCTGTGAGTGACCATCCATTCCTGCCATCAAGGTTAAACAAAAGAGGAGCAGGCAAATGGACTGATCGATCAGACTTAACAACTCTCCAGGCCGATTTCTTGAAAAAGGTTATCTCAAGAGACAAGTTGCCCAACCAAGCCTCAGAAGAAACAAACTTATGATGTATCATAGAATTAAGATCAAGCCTCTCTATGGGGAACCGAATGTCCAAATCGTGTGGTACTACACCATGCAAGGATAATAAACAAGAAGCAATAAGTCCTCCACAAACTCCCTCTTTCTCGCGGTTAGTAGCAAGACGGAAAGCTATCAAAGCACCCAAATTATAAGTCCTATCCTGTCTCAAAGCAGCTGAAATAAAAGCTAAATCATAAGAGGATAACTTGTTTGCAGTCTTCCTAGCAAGAACACACTTGGGAATAAAATAGGCAAAATATCGAATGGATGGGAATTGAATACTCCGAATTTTACCACTCTCCTGAGAAGCTTCTTCCTTGGCGAATCTCTTCATACAAGTCCATCAACGGCCTGGGTCGCTCCTTTATCTTTTTGCGTGATCCCCACTATGGCACTCTAATAGCTGCACAGAAAACATCAAAGGGCAAGTCCACAATTTTATTGTAAATTTTATAATGAACCATGGGGTTAGGTGAAGACCAACAAAATCTGAAATCCTGCACCATAGACATGGTTAGTTTAGCATATTGGTGAGGTTCACCATGAACAAAATGTTCCAATCCTGCATTAGAGATTAGAGTTTGGAAATCCTGCAGAATTCCCGCAGCACTCATGAATTCCGAGCATGGATAGATAGAGGGAAAGACTCCCTCTTCACGGTGTACTTTCATAACTTCATGCACCAATAATTCTTGTTGGATGAGTTGATATTCATTCTCCTCCATCTCTGAATTTTTTTTAACAACCCTCATAAAAAATTATTTTGAGACAAACAAATGTAAGGAACTACTATAGGGAGTTGCAAGAGGGCTAACATGCATCAAAATAACTTATCTAAGCAATATAACAAGCATGCAAACTCATTTAACCTGTCACCTATAGTGCTAAATTACTCAAGATATACTCCACTAAACAAAATTCTATTTGGACAATCGAAGGAGTCACATACCAGAGAACAAATTCTCCAAATCTCAGCATCAAAGATGGGATGAGCAAGGAGATCGAAAATCATGAGCAAGAACAGCAAGAACTCGTTTTTGAGCTATGGAGTGAAGATATTTCGGGAGAGAGAGTGAAGTGGCTGGTGGAGAGGTAAGTGGAGGGCCAGGGGCCCCACACCATGCCATGGTGCGGCCTGGCCTTGGCCGCGCCACCATGTGGTGTGGTGGCATGGTGGGTCCCCCTGAGGCATCCCAGGTGCCTCTCTGCCCCAAATTTGACATAAAAATTTAAAAAGAATTTTCTGGAATTTTTCGAGAAACTTTATTTTCGAGGATTTTTCAGAAATTGACAAGAGATTAAAAACTCGGGAAAACAAATATGAATGATAGAAAGCAAATCCAAACCAAGTCTACAGCAGCTCTAAGATACTCTAATATGCAACTAAACTGCGGAAACAAAAGTGAACAAGGTGGAAACATGAGTAAACAAAAGTAAATGCGGTGAAAACATAGTTTCGTTCATTCAAAAACCGCTTTGTTAACAAGGTTGATCAAGTCTTGTTACCAAACCAATTTTCTATGAAGCAAAACTTTGCATTTCACTAAATGATTATGTTACCTCGACCTTGATAGGCATAGTCCCAACCATAACAATTTTATATTCCTCCTTGGGCTTTAGCCTTGAACAATAAATTTCTCCAACTTTGATGGTCTCAATATTTTTTGACTGAGTTTAGACCATATTTTATATCAATCTTCTTGGGAAAATAAACTGTGTGCTCTTTATCATTGACATTAAAAGTTACTTTTCCTTGGTTGCAATCAATAACAGCACCTGCTGTGTTTAAAAAAGGTCTCCCAAGAATAATAGACATATTATCATCTTCAGGCATTTCCAACAGAACAAAGTTAGTTAATATCAAACAATTATTAGCCACTTGAATAGGAACATTCTCACATATACCAATAGGAATAGTAGTAGACTTATCAGCCATTTGCAAAGATATATCAGTCGATATCAATTTTTTTAGATCAAGTCTCTTATAGGGAGAAAAAGGCATAACACTAACTCCGGCTCCCAAATCACACGAAGTAGTTCTAACATAGTTATTTTTAATAGAGCGAGGAATATTTGGTATACATGGATCTCCAAGCTTCCCTGGAACTTTACCATCGAAAGAATAATTAGCAAGTAAAGTGGAAATTTCCTCACTAGGAATCTTCCTTTTGTTAGTAATAATATCCTTCGTATACTTTGAATAAGGAGGCATTTTAAAAGCATCAGTCAAAGGAATTTGCAAAAATAAAGGTTTCATCCATTCACAAAACCTGTTGTAGTGTTCTTCTTCCTTGGATTTGTGTTTCTTACCAGGAAAAGGCATTGGTTTTTGCAGCCAAGGTTCTCTCTCACTACCATGTTTGTTGGCAATGAAATCTTCCTTGGTGTAATTCACATTCTTAGCAAGCTTTTCTGGTTCCTCCTCAACTTCTTTTTTATCAGAAGCATTACCACTTTCGGTTTTAGCATCAGAAATAGAAACACTATCAGGATCCTTACCTATTTCAGAAGATTCTACAACTGTTTTATGCTTCTTCTTCTTTTTCTTGGAAGGAATACCATCACCTACAGCACGTTGAGAATCCTGCTCGATCCTCTTAGGATGTCCTTCAGGATATAAAGGATCCTGAGTAGAAGCACCACTTCTAGTGCTTATTTCACAAGCATGTTTTTCTCTAGAAGCGTTAACTAGAAAGTCTTTTTGCACCTTAGTGAGCTGATCAATTTGAGTCTGAACCATTTGAAAATGTTTAACAAGCATCTTCACATCATTGGAGGTTCTCTCCACAATATCCTGCAACTTGTTAATAGCTCTAGAGTTTTTCAACAAATCATTCTGCACCCTCTTATTAATGTTATCTTGCTTAACAATAAAATTATCAAACTCATCTAAGCATTGATCAGGAGGTTTACAGTAAGGAATATCTCTATTATCAAAGCATTGAAGAGAGTGTACCTCAATAGTAGATGAGCGAGGGATTGGCTTACATAATTCTTCTATAGGAGGTAGATTCTTCACATCTTCAGATTTAATACCATTCTCCTTAAGAGATTTCTTGGCTTCTCTCATCACTTCATTATTTAATTCAATCATCCCTCTCTTCTTTAGTGTCAGCGCTGGTGTTGGCTCAGCCATAGTACAATCATCATAATTCTGGCTTATTTTAGCCATTAATTCTCCAGCTTCAGCAGGAGTTCTTTTCCTGAAAACACAACCAGCACAACTATCCAAGTATATCTTAGATTCATCAGTTAGTCCATTATAAAATATATCAAGTAGTTCATTTTTAGGCAATGGCTCTCCAGGCAGCACTCTAATTAAAGAACAAAACCATGCCCAAGATTCAGGCAGTTTCTCTCCTTTTACCTGCTCAAAGTCAAAGATTTTTTTGCAAAGCAGCGTGTTGAGCACTAGCAGGAAAATATTTCTGAACGAAAGCATTAACCAAAGCAATATGACTATTAATAGATCTAGGAGACAAATTATTAAACCAAGCTTTAGCTGCACCTTTCAACGAGAAAGGAAAAATCTTAGCAACAAAGTAAGTACGCAGCTTAGTATCATCAGAAAATAAATTACTCAAAGCAAAAAGCTCGTTCATATGTCCCATAGCACTTACATTTTCAGTACCACAAAAAGGTTCTTTCTCAACAATAGATATGTAAGATAAATCCAAAGAGAAATCATAATCCTTATCACTAATATTTATGGGAGACGCAGCAAACTTAACATCAGGAGATAACTTATATCTAACAACGCATCTTGCAAGAAGATCTCTAATAGCACCAGCATCACTAGTAGCATGAAATTCATCAATAAAATCATCATCAAGCTCAATATAAGCTTCCTCAAGATCATCACTAGGGCATTCCCTAGACTCAGGTGAACTAGCAGGTGTAACAGTAGTGTTCCCCATTTGCTTAGTCCTAGCAATTGTAGCGTCTAAAAAGGAACCTAACGAACCACTCTCATCAAGCACAGTAGAAGCATCATCAAAACTATCAGTAGCATTTTCAAACTCAGCAGAAGTAGTAGCATGTGCATGTTGTGGTGTAAGCAACTTACTCATCACAGATGGTGAATCAAGAGCAACAGAGGTGTTCAGAGTCATACCTCTTCTTGTAGTGGATGGCAATATAGGAACTTTTCCATCACGAGGTTTACCCATGATGAATGGATTGCAGCGAATAATATGAATTCCAAGTGAACTTACAAATAAAGCTATGATTCCCGGCAACGGTGCTAGAAAATAGTCTTGATGACCCACAAGTATAGGGGATCGTAACAGTCTTCGAGGGAAGTAAACCCCAAATTTATTGATTCAACACAAGGGGAGCCAAAGAATATTTATAAGCCTTGACAGATGAGTTTTCAATTCAGCTGCACCTGGAAACAGATTTGCTCGTAGCGATTTATTAGTAGCAACAGTTTTATAGTGGTGACAGTAGCAAAATAGTAGCAGCAACAGTAAAGTAAAGACGGTAAGAGTATCAATAGTAAACAGTAGGATTAAATACTTTAGACATAGGGATGGATGAACGGGCGTTGCATGGACAAGATAATTCATATAATAATCAAGACATGGGCAATTGCAGATAAATGATGAATAAGCATCCTAGTACTAAACAACCATAGGCATGTGTTCCGTATGTAGTCGTACGTGCTTGCAATGAGAAACTTGCACGACATCTTCTGTCCTACCAGCCCGTTTGCAGGAATCTACTGGTAATTAAGGTACTCCTTTTAATAGAGTACTGGAGCAAAGCATTAACACTCAGTGAAAACATGTGATCCTCACATCACAGCCATCCCCTTCGGTTATCCCAATTATTGTCACTTTGGGGCCTCGGGTTCCGAACAACGATATGTGTATACAACTTGCAGGTAAGACCATAAACAACAATTATCATTATAAAACAATAACTAGTTCAGATCTGAGATCATGGCACTCGGGCCCAAAGTGACAATCATTAAGCACAACAAGTTGCAACAATGTCATAAGAACTAACAAAGGATACTAGGCACCATGTGATACATCTCAAACGTATCTATAATTTTTGATTCTCCATGCTTGTTTATACACCATTTGCTTTGTGTTTTGTTACACTTCGTGACGTTTTTATGCATTTTCCAGAACTAACCTACTAACGAGATGCCACAGTGCCAGTTCCCTGTTTTCTGCTATTTTTGTGTTTCAGAAAAGCTACATAGGAAATATTCTCAGAATTGGACGAAACAAAAGCCAAACCTCCTCTTTTTCCCGAAGCGTTGCGAAGTCCGAACATGAGACGGAGGGGGGCCAGAGGCCAGCCACACCCTAGGGTGGCGCGACCCAGGCCCTAGCTGCGCCACCAGGGGGTGAGGCCGCCTGGTCCACCTCCTGATGCCGCCCTTCCGCCTATATATTCCCCTCGATGGGAAAAACCTAAAGACCCGATCAATTTTCCTCGAAACATACTGATAGCCGCCGCCGATATCGACGTGAGATTGGGAGGGTCCAGAAGCTCTTCCCGGCACCCTGCCGTAGAGGGGAATCACCACCGGAGGCCTTCTTCATCACCATGGTCGCCTCCAGAGTGATGTGTGAGTAGTCTACCTTGGACTACGGGTCCATAGCAGTAGCTAGATGGTCGTCTCCTCCACCATGTGCTTCATGTTTAGATCTTGTGAGCTGCCTATCATGATCAAGATCATCTTTGTGTAATTCTACATGTTGTGTTTGTTGGGATCCGATGGATATTGATACTATGTTGAGTTGATGTGCTGAATTATTATCTTTATGTTATCTCTATGTTATTTATGATCTTGCATGCTCTCCATTGCTAGTAGATATCTTGGCCGAGTAGATTCTAGTGACTCCAAGAGGGAGTATTTATGCTCGATAGTGGGTTCATGCATCTAGTAATCTGGGCGAGTGACAAAAACCTCTAAGGTTGTAGATGTGTTGTTGCCACTAGGGAGAAAACAACATTCTTGTGTCCAAGGACATTTGCATTGTTTACATTACGCACTTTGCTTAATGCAGTTATCTGTTGCTTGCAACTTAATACCCAACGGTTGCTCGGATGACATCCGGAGGGTGGATTATTAGTCATAGATGCAGTTGGATTACGGTTTATGTATTTTGTCGTAATACCCAGAGTGAATCTCATAGTGATCCTCATGACATATGTATGCTAGCTTTATCCTATCAATTGCCCAACCGTAATTTGTTTACCCAGCATGTTGTTATTTATCTTATGGAGAGACACCACTAGTGAACTGTGGACCCCAGTCCAATTCCCTTACATTGCTATTATCGTTTTATTTTTACTCGCATTATTTACATTCTTGCATACTATTACCTTTTACCACTTGATATGCTTAATCCTTTGTTTACAGCAAACCGGTGAGATTGACAACCTCATCGTAAGTTGGGACAAAGTACTTGGTTGTGTTGTGTGCAGGTTCCGCGTTGCTGCTGGTGCAAAGCTAAGCCCTGGACGAGGCGCCATATAAATTGTCTGGAGCTGTCGTGAAGCTAGAGAGCATCAACCTTCTGAAGTTTGGCTTTCTCCTACTGGTTTGATAAACGTTGGTCTCACAACTGAGGGAAAACTTGTTGCTGTGCTCATCATAACCTTGCTCTTGGGGTTTACCAACAAGGCGTCAGCCACACGCCATCAACAAGCTTTTTCTGGCGCCGTTGCCAGGGAGAAAGAAGATTTCTGCAAGGGGAGTCTCTCACGCCCAATCTTTTACTTTGTTATTGTTTTATTTTATTTTATTTCTGCTTGGATCATTTTATCAAAAATACAAACAAAATTAGTTCCTTTATAGTTGTTATTTTTACTTGTCTGCTTTTAGTTTTGCTAGAATGGGTACTCCTGAGAACACCAAGTTGTGTGATTTTACTAGCACCAAAAACAATGATTTTATCAGCACTCCTATTGCGCCACCTGCTCCTGAAGCAAATTTTTATGAGATTTAACCTGCTTTGTTGAATCTTGTTATGAAAGAGCAATTTTCTGGTGCCAGTTCTGATGATGCTGCAGCTCATCTCAACAATTTTGTTGAGCTATGTGAGATGCAAAAGTATAAGGATGTAGATGGTAATATTATTAAGCTTAAGTTGTTTCCTTTCTCTTTAAGAGGAAGAGCTAAGGATTGGTTGCTATCTTTGCCTAGAAATAGTATTGATTCTTGGGATAAGTGTAAGGATGCTTTTATTGGAAAATATTATCCTCTTTCTAAGATTATAGCTTTGCATAGTGATATTATGAAGTTTAGACAGTTTGATAATGAACATGTTGCTCAAGCTTGGGAAAGAATGAAATCTATGATAACGAATTGTCCCATTCATGGACTGACTACTTGGATGATTGTTCAAACCTTTTATGTAGGACTAAATTTTTCTTCAAGAAATCTATTTGATTCAGCTGCTGGAGGTACTTTTATGTCCCTTACCTTGGGCGCCGCAACAAAGTTTCTCAACAACATGATGGTAAATTATTCTGAGTGGAACACCAAGAGATCTCCACGAGGTAAGAAGGTAAATTCTGTTGAGGAAACCTCTTCCTTGAGTGATAAGATTGATGCTATTATTCTTATGCTTGCTAATGATAGAGCTCATGTTGATCCTAATAATGTTCCTTTGGCCTCTTTGGTTGCTCAAGAAGAGCATGTTGATGTAAACTTCATTAGAAATAATAATTTCAACAATAGTGCTTATAGGAACAATTTTGCTAGCAACAATTATAGGCCGTATCCTTCTGCCAATGGTAATGTTATGGTAACTCTTATGGTAATTCCTCCAACAACACTATGGGCGCGCCCTCCGATCTTGAGGTCATGCTCAAGGACTTCATCGGTAAGCAAACTGCTTTTAACAAGTCCGTTGAGGAAAAGTTGGGTAAAATTGATATTCTTGCTTCTAAAGTTGATAGCCTTGCTCTTTATGTTGAACTTCTAAAACTAAAAGTGTTGCCTAATGATGTGAAAGAAAACACTACTTTGAATGCCATCCAGGTTAGAATTGATGAAAATGTTAGGATGTTAGCAGAATTGCATGCCAGGTGGAAAAGAGAAGATGAGATGGCTAGAAAGATGAAGGTATGTACTATTACCACCTCTAATGATGTTGTTCCAAATTCTAGCAATCCTCTTACTTTGATTGGTGTAGAGAAATCTCCTACTCGTGCGAAAAAGCCCAAAACTGCAAAAAACTTTTTCTACAAAAAGTGCTGAAATTTTTCAGAGTATGGGAGATGATAGCTCTACTTCTTTTAATAATTTTGATGTTGATGGCTGCAATATATCTGAAGTTATTTTGTTCTTTCAAAATCTTGCTTTGAGTCCTAATGCTAGTTCTATGAATGTTGCTTTTAGAAAGCATATTACAAATGCTCTCATGCAAATTAGGGAGGAAAAATTGAAACAAAAGGCTTCTATTCCCAAGAAGTTAGAGGATGGTTGGGAACCCATCATTGATATGCATGTTAATGGTTTTGATTGCCATGCTTTATGTGATCTAGGTGCAAGTATTTGTATTATGCATAGAAAGATTTATGATATGTTTGGTTTACCACCACTTGAAAAGTGTTATTTTGATGTTCCTCTTGCTGATGTTGCTAAGAAGAAACCTTTGGGAAGGGTTAATGATGTTCTTATTATGGTTAACAATAAACTTGTTCCCATTGATTTCCTTGTCATGGATGTTGAATGCAATGCTTCATGTCCTATTATTTTGGGAAGACCTTTTCTTTGAACTGTAGGTGCCATCATTGATATGAAGGAAGGCACCATTAAATATCAATTCTCACTCCAGAAAGGTATGGAACACTTCCCTAGAAAGAGGAAGAAATTACTTTTTGACTCTATTCTTAGAGCAAATTATGAACTTGATGCTTCATCGCTTGATATTACTTGATTTCCACTTTCTGCGCCTAGCTCAAAGGCGTTAGAGAAAAACACTCTTAGGAGATAACCCAATGTTTTCTTTTCAGTACTTTTTCTTTTATTTGAGTCTTGTAAGTTATTACTACTATAATGACCTCTCCTTATCATTTTTTTATTTCATTTTTGTGCCAAGAAGAACCTCTAATTTGAGGGAGGTAAGATTTGGGGAAGTTGCTGTCCTGAAACAGATTTCTGCACTGCATCGTAAAAATTCGTGAGAATTCTCAGAATATCTTTTTGATCTGCGATTTCTTGTGCATATGGCCTAGATTATTTCCAAACTTTCATTAGTTTTGCACTTTTCGATTTGAGCAACAGAAGGTCCTCGAAAAATCGATCTTTGTCAGCTATTCTGTTTTGACAGATTCTGCCACTATTTGTGTTTGCCTCTTGATCACGGGACTTTTGAGGAAGTTGCTACAGTAGCTTATGCTTTAATGGTTGGTATATTTGAGTTTGAAACTGAACCAAAAGGGTTGATTTACTATCATGTTTATACTAATGCTGCTAATAGAATTGTGTGAAGTTATGTATGAAGGAACTTTTCAAGTGTAGGGAATGGAGAGTGATGAGATGCGATGAAGTATGGACAAAAGCTCAAGCTTGGGGATGCCCATGTCACCCCAAAAAATATCCAAGAGGTACAAGCGTCAAAGCTTGGGGATGCCCCCGAGGCACCCCTTCTTCATCGGCAAAAATCAGGTCACCTTTCAACACACTATATTTTTATTGCTTCATATTCTATGCGTTTTTCTTGGAGCGTCTTTACTTTTGCTTTCAGTTTTATTTTGTTTTGTTTTCTTCAATAAATGTTTGGACCCCAACAAATTTCTTTTGGAGGAGACGCACTCCGTTTTTCATTGCCAAGAACACTCTATTTTCACTCTTATCGTTCAACAAGTGTTCTCTTTTTCTAGAACTGCGTTTAGCTTTTGTTTTTCACCTTGATTTTTGTTCAGATCTTGTTATATCTTTGCATCAAGGTGTATTTAGACCACTGGTCTATGTTGGTTTTCATCAAAGTTGTTTCAAAAAGGTTTGAATGGTGTTGGAAAAGAGACAAAAAGTTTCATGCCAAAAGTGGTACAAAAAGGAGCTTGTTTAGACTGCGGCTTAGAATTTTGCATGTCATGCTTGATGTCGTTTTGATAGTATGTTTAGTAGTTTTTGCTATAGCATGACTTGTCTCAAATGATTGAGATTGCTTAATGAGCCTTTGAAAAAAATCATGCGTTATTTTTATTATATGGGAGCATGTGATTATGGTTTTCTCCTTTGAAGCTTTATTTGGGTTGACTTGGCGCATGCTTACAACATGTTTGACTCTAACAAGTCGTCATATAGCCTCTATGATCATTTGGTTTTTGACTTGTGATACCACTTTATGCTTCGGTTAATGATGTTTTGTCGCTATGACCTTGCACCGTATAAATGTGGCTTGGCGGGTGCCAGTTTCTCCTCTTTAGTGGACATGGTTTTTGCAATGAAGGGCCCTTAGCGGGGGTTAAAGAAACAATTAGCGAATCAACGTTGTGGTTGCATGCTTGTAGGATAAGAAGCGTTTCTTATTTGCATAGCCCTAGCAGCCGCATAAAACTTGCAAAAGATAAGTAGAAGGGTCTAACTTAAAATTTGCAAAAGGGCAAAAGTATCTTAAAATTTGCTTATACTCCCTCCATCCCAGTTTTAAGGGCATAATTTGCAAATCTCTTGGCCCTAGGTGATCTATGATTGGTGGTGAGATTTAGCTCTTTGTCCTCATTCAAAGACCCATTAATTAATAAGAAAGCACATGTATTGGTTGTTTGGCCTTAGAAATACAAAAACTCCTCATGCAAAGCTGCTAATTAAAGATCTTAAATGCTAATATGCCTAGGAGGTGGAGGTATTTTGGGATTGCATGATTTATGAATTGTGCCCTTAAAACCGGGATGGAGGGAGTATTAATCAATATAGCGACGGTAGCAATTTTAAGATGATCCCTCCAATGAAAAATCCTAACGGAAGTGTTTACCCTTAGCGGAGCAATCGCCACTAAAGTTCTTAGTTATGTAACCTCACGTGATGATCGGGGGCCATATCAAAGTTCACATAATCGGCGTGGGTACAAGCCATGTATGTGCCGCGCAGACGCTAAGGTGATGTTGGCGAGCCTAGCATGTACAAACATGGCCTCGAAAACACGGTGACCGAAAGGTTAAGCATGAGTCACATGTTGATTATGATTGAAAATACCTAGTCTACCTTTGCAGCTATATCATCTCACGTGACGATCGGGGGTGATATAGTGAATTAGGATCGTGTAATCACTAAACAACTTGAGGGATGTTAGTTTGAGTGCGAGTTCGCATAGTTTGCATTAATCTGAATCTTATATCTTATATCTACTAATTGGAGGCACCGTAGGAGTCTCCACGTTAATCCTTACCTAACCGTAAATTTCATCCCTTCGATCATGTTGTTAGTTATCGCGGGTCGTCAGATTATTCAATGACAATCCAAACACACACGACTCACCCTGCCTATTGATATTATAAAGACTAGATGAACCGGCGCGCTTCGCCGCGCCCGCCTACATAACGTTTGAGTTTGCTATGGTAAGTTTGAGTTTGTTATGATAAGTGGGGCGGTCCGCACCTACATAACGTTTGAGTTTGCTGTGGTAAGTGGGGCGGTTCCTCATTGGGTTCCGCCAGGTTGTTATCACTCATAATAGCTTTTTCCATTTATTTAAATGTTGCCTAGCCTGTAAATTAGGATTCTCTCTAATCAGGTACATGGAAAGGGGAGGGGGCTCTGGGCCAGTAGCTGATACATCACATCATAGTTTTGAAAACCAAACCGGTTCGGTGGTTCAACCAGAAAAAACCTAAACCAAAGCTCTCACCGGTTTTTAAGAGTCACTGGTCCAACTAATAAAAAACCAGAAAAACTGCATAAAAATAATGTGTTTTTTTGCGAGAATATGATCCTAAAACCTAGAACCTTGCTCCAAATACCCCGTATAAGGCCTAATACCACCTTTATTACACTTAGTTTGTGATCTACTATGAAAGCAAACAAAAAATATATGATTCAATGCTATATTTTTCCAAAATTAAGTTAATTATTTATTAAATTTGATGGTTTTTTGTCGCTATTGAACCAGCTGAACCACCGGTTGGACCAGTGAACCATTGAGCCAGTCACCTACCGGTTTACTCACCGGTCCGGTTTTTAAAACTATGCATCACAGTCATAGAATGGAGTTCATTGTCGCCTAAAAATGGCATTGATTGTTTCCAGGCCAGTTTCATTGTCCCAGATGATTACATAACGTCTCCATACCATGAGTACATAACACTTTCGTAAAGTTAGATGAAAAATATTGTGATGGTGAAATGAACTTTGTATCACCGCCTTAGTTCATGTTAGTTGTTTCACATACTTTGAATTGTTCACCACGCAAAATCTCAGATAGTTATTGGTACACATAGTAAATGCATCAGACACATGATATGCATATGAAAAAGGATTGTAGTAAGCATCACACATGATGTACAAAGTACATAGAAGAGACTGAGATTGGCACAACAGAATATTTGTCACCGGTACAGATAGTAAATTTATAAGAAAATAACCATCAACAGTCAATACCAGTATTGGTACCAGATAGTAATGCATCAGACATATGATATGCATATGAAAAAGGGTTGTAGTAAAGCATCACACTGGGTGGCACAGCCGCACATTTTTCACTGGGACAGATAGTAAATTCCATAGGACAATAACTATTAAAACCTAAAAGCTATTCCTAACTGAACATGCAAAAGCTCCTCGGTTGACTAAGCCTCCTTCCGTTCTCATTCAGTTTTCTTCCGTGAACCTATGAAACAAAATTCATGAGTGTTCATTCCACTAATGCAATCACAAACCCAACACTCTAAGCAAGTAAATAAATGGTGTAGTACTGAACCTGCAACAAGGTACCATGCTAGAGCATCTTCCTCTCCAATTCGGCAAGCTTGCCCAGGTGCCATTGAGTACTAAGGAGTCCATCTAGTTATTTTATTTTCGTTGCGAGTGAAGCACAGAAATTTGCAACATTGCGAGCCAAATGGACCCTTCAAGCTGACCTGAACTATATATGCACAATAGAGGAGGATATATTTTTCATCTGATGTGAACTATACATGCACAATAGAGGACTGAGTGGCTTCCGCATGTAACACCATTCAGGTGAACACTTGTACGATTATCAATCCTTATCTAGGGCTGGAAAGGATATTACAACTAAGGTTCTTACCTGCTAATCTGAGATTGTCTGCTTCGCTACGTCACGGAAGTAAAGAAGTTGCAATGTCTAGAGTTCTAATAATGCATACTGTTGACTGAGAATTGTCTTGAAGCCATAGCAGCAACTTACCTCATGCTTTCGAAAAAAATATTTATACCTTATTCTGCCTCTGAGAGAACATGTTACAGGATATAGGCTTCTAACATTAAGAGGTTGGCTAAACAGCATTAAAAGGTTAGTTGCAAGCAATAATCGAAGTAATTATTCTGAGAGCTCAACTTAGTTACAAATTTGTTCGAGAAAAAATTGTTGCTGAAAAGCTGAAGAGTTTAGGCTAAAAGAAATGGCATCCATGCACATCAAGATCAGTGGCACATGGAGTCCTTAGGTGAACTACCGATCTTAAGTATGTAAGGCAACAGGCAAAGAACATTACCATCATACCTTGCAAGTACTTTAAATGCTGGTAATATTTTTCACCAGGCATTCCTAACAGATACATAGACGCTCTAATTAGTATGATTTAATGAAGTTCTATTTTTCTTAAATACAAATAATTTTCCATACTTGACGGTAAGAAATTGTTAATCAACATACCAACTTCGGTCTTCTGAGGCATCATTAATCTTTAGCGGTAGGGATATGGTTCCTACAATTGAATAGAAATTTGATAACAACACAAGGAGATGATGTTGTACGACTTTCACAAACAAATGCTAAATGCCACAAAACTGAATGATTTTTTTTCACAGCATCCGGCAACACAGTTGAGCACAGAGTACCCCTAATTCAAGAACTTGTCAAGGAAGGATACTACATATTTCTGTTAAGTGTAAAAGGACTATTCGATTTTTTAGTGCAAACCACACCTGTATGGAAGCATTCCATTTTCCATGGTTAACATGCTAAATGCTGCCACTCAAGAGGGCACATGCACACCACTAACGACCGCGTCCCCTCATGGTCTCCTTGTTCCCAGCTTCTTTGACGGCCATATTGCTACCGCACCTACGCACGCTGAACCGGGGAAGAGTCGCCGGCACATCATGTCCAGGTAATGATGAAGAGTGGCCGACTGCATCCACGTTGCTATGGTCCGAAACAAGATCATTGCTGCTGAAATCGAGGCCGCCGCTGACGGAACCGATGCCAACGCCAACGGAAGCGCCCTGCCGGCAGCTAGACAGATGGTGCCCAATTGAAGGGAGGGAGGGGAAGATAGGGGGTGGGGCGCTGGAAGCGGAGCCACGGGGAGCGGGGAGTGGAAGAACGCTCGAAAAAATTGTGCGGATTCAAAGCATAGCACGGGAAACCAGATAGACATACCTCACCTGTGCTCGCGAATCGCCCGCCAGAGTGAACATCCTTTACTGCAGGTCACCGACGGCGACCAGGACTTCCATAGGTCGAGGCCGACTTCAGGGGCACCTGCATCGGGGCCGGCGTCTCGCCATACAATGAATCCGTGGGTGGAAGCGGTCGCTGCCCTTACGCGGATTGCTGGTGGGGCACCTGAATCAGGGCTGTCGGCTCGACATACAACGAATCCATCGGTGGCGGCCGCCGCCCGACGTACCCGGACTACTGGCGGGGCGCCTGATCGGACTGCTGCAGCCGCTGTGAATCCCCACAAGGCAAAACGATGGAGAAACTCAGAAAAAACACCTCTACTGCCCACCAAAAACGACCAGCCAACGAACCCCAAACTCTAGTCTGGGAGGGAGCGGCGGCGACGGCGGCTGTCAGTTCCAGGCCGCTCCAAGGGCAGCCGTTCAGGGAGCAGGCAGAGGCGGCGGGTGAGGGCGGCGGCTGAACTCTAGAGGCTAGAGGTTGGAGAGGAGAAGGAGAGAAAGAGAATGGATGGGCTGGGCCGTTTCGGGGTCGGGTCTGGGGGGAGCTAGGGCGCGATTGTGGCGAGAAATCAGTTCGTTTTTACACTTCAAGTTTTACCTTTCGCTGTGAAATGTGGCCTAAAAAGAAATGGGACCCAATGTCAACCGAACAAGAGATACAGATCAAAGTGTATAGAATTTTACCGGTCAGTCCGAACGGACGACCTAGATCATCTACGGTGAAGATCTGACGGTGGTAAACGCGCGCATCGGGATGCACTCAGCACGCTGGGTCAGTCTCAAGCTTAAAGCTTGTAGTAATTTGCCCTGACACGTCTCCTCTTTAGCAACGCCCTTGCCGTCATCAGAAGCCTTATGCACATCGACAGCGCTCCTCCATGCCGCCTACCTGCCTCTTTGGTACCTTCTCAAGATCTCATCCCGTCATATGCAAGATCAAATCAGAGGCAAATAAGTCAGTCCTGGATCTGAAGGAACACTTTATGATCTGCTATGCCATATACGCCATGGCAAGATTTTGTTATCAGGATTTATCCTGCAGCAGCAACCCTAGGTCCCGTACTGTATGGCACAAGGTATCGCGGGCTCGCGGCCACCGTGACCAACAATGTTCGATCAAGATGCACCGCTTGCAATACTTTTCATATGATGATTCCTGTTGGATGTTGCAGGTCATGTGTTTGACAAATTGATTCCTTGGCAACTATTTTCAGATGTTCCACCCTGTGTAACGCCATGCATCTTGAAGATATACACTCTTTTAAGGCCTTATTTGTGACGCTTTGTCCTTCCCATTGTCCATGTCATCCATGACATCGAAAGATTCAATCCAGTCTCCGCCGATCCTGTTTGTCTCCAACCTTTGAATCCCCTGTTTTTTCCAAACAAATTGTGAATTAATTGGCCAGTCCGTTCATGGCAGAGAGGTGGTGTACGGATGGCAATTTGACGCAGACAAGGTTATGGATTGGGAGAACTATACCCCTGCCTAGGCAAGTAACCCCATACCCTTAATTTCCCTGCTCTATTTTGCAGTTCGTTGAACTCATCAATAAGTCCAGCAAATCGGCTTATGCCTGATGTATAAACAAAACATATATTGGAATTTTGTAGGTATGCACCGTCTCAAGCGGCACCACCAAATCAGGGCCACGTTCCATGCATCAGCAAATCAGGCACCGGATGAAAGGTTCACTTTGATCTGCACATGAGAGCTTTGAAGAAATTTTCCATATTATCTAATCTGATATTTAATAACTGATGAAGTGTTAGCCAATGAATTAGTCGATGTTTCTTATGCCTCTCAGCACTAAGCGCACGCATGATGCCTAAGTTCAGGGTAATTTAAACATTTGACACTTGGGACAGATTGTCCTCCGAGATTACTTGAATTAGTGTCAATATAGTGTATAATCGTTTCCATGTCCATATGGTAATTTAGAGATGTTCCTATAAAATAATTAGGCTGGCTACGTAATTGGATGCAAAAAAGACTTAGCATGAAATTTCCCTACAACTGTAAGTCGGTAATTAATCCACATTTTCTTTGCTCTGTTTCTAAAAATATTTATGATATTTTTTCTTTCCAGGTCGGGTGTTTAGCGTTTATAGGTTCGCTTATAGAAAATATAATATGGAATTTTAAGCTATGACCTGTCAAAGTGTCTTAACTTTCGTAAGCTACAACGGTGAGTCATCTATCGCTAATGGCCACATAACATCGTTAAATCTATTATCGTCAAATTAATTAATTCGTGCCTTCTACTTTGTACAATTGAACAAGGAGATATGTATGAAGTAACTTAATAATTTATCCCAATCAAAAACATGACTTGGAATATTACTGTTTATTGTTCAACCGAGCTAATTTGGTACTGCCATCTTGCAGAATGGCTAATTGTTTATCACACTAAAACTAATTGCTTCTGATCTTGCTGGTACAACATAAGTGTCCACTTTTATACGTATGTTCTATATACCAATTTTTTTTGGCAAATCAATGAGAAAATCTGCTGTGCATAAGGACATGCGATAAATACCTTTGTGCCACCATATCCCCATTGAAACAAAAAAGTTTTTGATCGGCCTTTATCAAACAGAACCCTCTTAAAAATAGTAAGCCCTATTTTAGTAAAAGAGTGTAACTATACGAGCTCACATGATTAAATATAATACGAAATACAATATTTGATGGTATGTGGACACGTTTGTTGCGGGAATGTTTTACCAACCCAAGCGCATGGCATCATAGCCACCTCCATTTCTTATGTGCAGGAACCGAAAAAAGGAATTAATTCACTAAGGTTCATGTGTAAATTGTTCAGTAGACAAGGTTGTGCCATTCAACTTTCCAATTTTGACAACCAATTTTATGACTAATGACATTGAAGTTTGAGACAACATATGTAGCCCCGTGCGATGCACGGGTTAATGACTAGTTAATAAGAAAACTAAACTCATATTATGAACAAACATCTAACGTGTCTTTGCAAAATCCATTGTAGATGTCTCGCCCCATTTTCAACTTAGGTGCATTCCTTGACAAAGAGAGACTGAAAACCGATGGTTCAAACTTCACTAGCTGGTTCGCATGTTTGAGGATCGTCCTCTCTCCCCATAGGATGGGGTATGTTCTTGATGCCACCGTGAGTGATGCGCCCAAGCCGGACGCGCCCAAGGACGAGCAGGCTGTCTACCAGACTAAGGTGGAAGACGCCGCGTTCGTCCAGAGTGGAATGTTGTTTGCCATGGAGTCTGATCTACAAAAGCGCTTTGAAAAGATGAGTGCATTTGAGATAATCACTAATCTCAAAGCCGCTTTTACACCTCAGGCATGGGCAGAGAGGTACGAAGCTTCCGAGCTGTTCTTCTCTGCCCGTATGGACGAACACAGTAGTGTGAGCGAGCACATGGTCAAAATGTCTGGCTACATTCAACGCCTGAAAGCCCTGGACTCCAAGATTATGGACGAGCTGGCAATTGATAGGTTGCTGCAGTCGCTGCCCCCTAGCTACACAGGATTCGTCCTGAACTACAACATGCAAGGGATGCCAAAGTCCCTTTCAGAGTTGTTTGCTATGCTCAAATCTGCAGAGGTGGAGATCAAGAAGGAGCACAACGTGTTGATGGTCAACAAGACCACAGACTTCAAGAAGTCTGTTGGGTTGACAAAGGGTCCGAAGGGCAAGAATCCATAGAAGGACGGCAAGCATTTTGCTGGTCCTCCTAGGGTGCCCAAGGTAAAGCCCGGAGTCAAGTGCTTCTACTGCAAGGGAGACAGTCACTAGAAATGCAACTGCCGCAAGTACCTTGAAGACAGGAAGGCCGGCAAGGTTGTTGCCAAAGAGAAAGGTATATTTGATATACATGTAATTGATATCTATCTTACACCGGCCCGAGTTGCCCCACACCCGCCGCTGTCCCCGAGCAGCGATTCAGTGGCCTGAAGTTGCCCCTCCACCCGCCGATGAGCTGCTCTGCTCCCCCCACGCAAGGTGTTTGACAAATTTTGTGCATGGTATGCCGCCTCCCCCATACCGAGTAATTTAATCTACTTGTTTCTATGTTGATTTTCCAAAATGTTATTAGTTTGTAGATGAGTTCTTCTTACGATGATTCAATCTCTGCTGAAAAATGGGACCTCTCCGCTTGATCACATGCGTGTGCAAAGGAGTGAAGATAGGGTGGCACGATTTTCTGCCTCATACCGTGCCATTTGAGATTTCGATGTGCATGACGATCTACAAAAGATCTCATCGATGGAATGGCAAGCAAAGCCACTAGTTTAGTCTTCATATGTGGTGAACTTTGTGTGTTGATTGAGTGCTACTTGATGAACTATTTGTGTAAGAATTGATGGACTATTCGTTGTGATGTAATAGGAATTAAGTGCTATTGTGATAATTTGTTTTAGATTTAATTAATTGTGTTGTGTTTGATCTTTTTTGTACACTAGTAAGCTTGCACGTGCAACGCACGTCTTTGTGAAGACAAATATAAGGATTAATAACAATATGAAATTAAAAAAAGTTACTTACAATATATAACTGAAGTAATAAAGTGAGTGCAACATAAATATACGTACATGATGGTCAATAATCCGTGCCCTGCAAAACATCAACAACTAAACTTATGTAAATTTATTTGTTGTTACAAGGATAATTTTAGATCATGCTTCATGTACAACAATCATACTCTTCTACATGATTTTTGAGGTTAAAAAAATACAACACCACAACACCTTGACATGATTTGCAGTGCACTGATTATTGACCACCCTTTAGGAATTAATTTATTCTCTGCCAAATATCAGGGTATTAACATCTAAAATTAGTTCATTGATCCATAAGTACAATTATAGTACATACAATAATCAAGATGTCTAGTCTTTACATGGAGGGGGCTCCCGATTATGTACAATAAAGAAAGTAAAAAAAATGTACAACTGACCCAGAGCCTTGATTCCAGGTTAGAAAATTGCTAAAGCAACCTAATAGAAATAGAAATACACAAGTGAGCTCCAGTAAATAACTCAACCAAATATTTAATGCTAATTTGAATTTTGAATTACTTTCCATAATTATCATACTGCTAAGATGACAATGAAGCAATTGTTAGACAACTTGCATTTGGTGCTAGTTCCCATAATAGCTTTGTTAGAACAATCCAAGTTAAAAAATCATTGAGAATTAATATCCTATTTCATGTGAGCTAACCAAGCTACCAGCAATGTTGTAAAATTCAAGAAAATAACCAAACATGCTAGCTTATCGAAGTTTAGAAGCAACCCCCTTAAAAAAGAGTCCTTAGAAGAGTATATTATCCACTAAATTCTGCATGAATAAAAATAATTGGTAACATATTTTGCATATATTTATCATGATTTATTTTGCCATTCTGAAGACATAATAAGGAAATATCTTAGTTACCATTTTTTCTTCTAATATACATGTTAATTACAAATGAGCCACTTGATGATTTGAATCTCATGAAAACAACATACTGCAAGGGCTGCTTGTCCAAAAAGTCCAGCACCGCAAAAAAGGGAGATTGATTGGCTAAGCTCATATTCAGAGTCCTCTCAGAGCAGACCTGGTGAGGCAATAAAGCATCCATATTGTCATTTCTCTTTACATAAACAAGAAGAACCTGATAACCCTATAAAAATGAGAGTTCCCGCAAGGTGGCCTTACCAAATTAATGCAAACATATGGCTTTGTGATGAGATATGTTGATCTTCTCTGAACTTTAACAATTAGAACATACCCGCAAAAAAGAAACAATTAGAACATATATGGAAGCATTTCGCTCTACTATGTTGTAATTTAGAAGCTCACCTTGGATGTCTTCCACCGCAGCGATGATGAATCCTAGCAATGAAGGAAATCGGCTAGTACTATGGCTTTGTGGTGAGGTATGTTGATCTTCTCTGAACTTTAACAATTAGATAGATAACAATCGTGATAGCCAATCCCATTTTAAAAAAACAATCGTGATAGCCAATAGTTGCAGATTCTGTAGTAGTAAATTCTTCTCTGGATGGAATAAAAATAGATGCAGCTGAAACCAGATGATTTTGTGGTCTTATGAGTTGCACTTGGTTATCGATTTCTGGGAGGGGAGCTGATGCTTGTGTTGAAGTGTATAAATGGATTTTACTAGCCCTTTCTATCAGTTTGGACTTTTGGAATAGTTGGCTAGAGTATCAATTCAACATGGTATCAGAGCCAAGAGGTCTTGAGTTCAAGACCCGGCTGGCGCATATAAAATAAAAATATTGCAGCCCACTTTTGGTCCACGTTTAGGCATGAGGAAGCCACAGGTGAGGGGGAGGGTTGAAGTATAAATGCATTGCCTAGTCTCTTCCATCAGATCGGTCTTTTGGTCGCATTGGCTAGACCATGCAGTTCTACATGATATCTGAGCTAGGGTCTCAAGTTTGAGTCCTGAATTTTGCAGTTTATCCTAAAATTGGTGTTACCCCTCGTGTCCACGTATAGACCTCTTGAGCCATATCTCTGAGTCACCGGACCACATACAAGGCCTCTTGTGCCTACCTCTGAGTCTCTACATATGTTGACTTGTCCTCTCCATCACATGTTGACTTGTCCTCTCCGTCACATGTGAGTGGGGATGTTGAAGTGTATAAGTAGATTGTACTAACCCTTTCCATAAGTTCAAATTTTTGGAATAGTTGGCTACAGCATCAATCCAATAGTGCGTTGGCCGGGGCTTGAACTTGAGACCACCTAGCTCTAATACCATATTGAATTGATGTTCTAGCCAACTATTCCAAAAGTCCGAACTTATAGAAAGGGCTAGTACAATCTACTTATACACTTCAACAGCTTGTTGCTAATATAGGTGTGCACAGATACTTACCGCGCTAGGTACAACGGTGGATGGGCGGCGGCAACGTTGCGGCCAGGTGTCGGTAGCGTGGCGGCGGCAACATTGTGGCCGAGCGTATGGGCGTCTGCAAGTTGGTGGCGGTGGCAACGCGACGTCGACATCACATCGGTTGGTCGCGGTTGGACAGCGTCTACAATGCTCTCGGCTACTGGGCGGCGGCACCTCGGCTGCTGGGCGGCGGCAGCTCGCGTCTGGACGTCGGACGTGATTGGGCTTTTGGGCTATGTGATCTGGCACAGTTATGACGTCCATTGATTTTGCGATTTGTTTCCTGACATGATCAGGCAAAGTTATGATGTCCATTGATTTTGCGATTTGTTTTCTTATTTACGTATGCGTGGGATTTGAAATATGTTGGTTGTGCTCAACATCGGAGCGTTCTAGTCCGTCTGATGGGGGGTGTTGGATGGACGGGATTATTTATATCAAAATATGTTTGTGCCTTTATAAGTACTGGAGATATATGTTGAAGAAATATGTTTGTGATGCTATGTGCCCTATTTTACATTATCTTGAAAAGTTGCAGCCGATTGAGTGGCAAAAAAATAAAAAAATTGATGCTCAAAAAACAAAAATTAATGCCCTAATATTGAGCATTTAGAGATGCTCTTAGTCAAGCAAAAACACCTTAAATAAATGGCAATGGCCCTCGGACCGACACGTTCCTGGCACACGACGGCAAAGCTCCGAAGCATCTCCCACCCGCATAGACTGCCCTGATAGACCCACTCCTCTCCAACCTCTCACTACTGCGCGACCCTCAGAGCATCTCCAGCCGTTTGCGCCCCCCACGGCCGAATCCGGCGATAATTCTCGCCGGATTGGATGAAAATCAGGCGTGGGGAGCGCCGAACTTCCAGCCGGCACCCCAGGTAGACGCCCGGAAATCGGCGTTTTTGGCTTATTTTTACAAATAGACATTCCAGTTCGGCAAATTTCATACAGTTTGCCAACATTTGGCTCAAATAAACATTATAGTTCAGCGAATCTCATACAGTTTAACAAAACAAGCAAATAAATTGACAAATTTTCAAACAAATCAAATGGAAACTAGTGGGTGTTGCCTCGAAACCTCCATATGTGCTCTACTAGATCATCCTGCAGTAGTTGATGCATAGTGGAGTCTCGAATCTCCTGACGCATAGCGATGAACGCAGCCCACGATGCCGGCACCTGGTGATTAGGCTGTGCAAGAGGACCCTCTCTCTCATATGGTAGAGCTTGTTCGCTCTCCGGGATCGGATGCTTCCGCTCATCCTCAACAATCATGTTGTGTAAGCACACACAACAGTTCATCACCTCCCATATCTGATCTTTGGACCAACTCATAGCGGGGAACCGGACTACAGCAAATCTCTGCTGGAGGACACCAAACGCACGCTCGACATCCTTTCGACAACCTTCTTGTGCCTTCACAAACGCCATCTCCTTCGGGAGGATGGGACTCGAGATAGTCTTCACAAATGTGCTTGGAGAAGATCGGCGAGCACTGCAAGACGTTGATGTCATTGTTGGATCCCGGCATACCAAAGAAGGAGTGCCAAATCCAGAGATCATGGGTAGCCACTGCCTCAAGTATCACAGTGCAGCCTTTTTTGTGACCTTTGTACATTCCCTGCCAGGAAAACAGACAGTTCTTCCATTTCCAATGCATGCAGTCAATGCTTCCAAGCATCCCCGGAAATCCTCGAGCTTCATTGAAAGCGAGGATCCGAGCAGTGTCTTGGACAGTGGGTGATCTCAAGTAGGTGTCCCCAAACACTGCTATCACCGCCCTGCAGAACCGGTAGAAACAATCAAAGGCGGTGGACTCCGTCATCCGAAGATAGTCATTGGTAGTATCACCAGGAGCTCTGTATGCCAGCATCCGCATAGCCACCGTGCATTTTTGGAGGGCGGAAAACCCTGCCATGCCGATGCAATCTAACTTGCATCTGAAATAGGAGTCGTAGTCTCGAAGGGCATAGACAATTTTCAGGAAAAGCTTCCGGCTCATCCTGAAACGATGCCTAAAAACAGCCTCACCGTGCAATGGATTGTCGGCGAAGTAGTCGGCGTAGACTATGCAGTAGCCCTCCATTCGCTGCCTCGGCTTGCACTTCTTGTGACCTGGTGCCGACCCACCACGGCGACTGGTGGCCGCCTCCGCGTACAAGCCCGACAAGCAAGCTAAAATAAGCATATGCTCCTCGTCTTGGGCGGCGGCTGCCATCTCTTCTTCAAACATCTCGGCGAACATCTGCTCTTCCTCGTCGTCGGAGTCCATTTCCGACCAGGCAAATGGCCGAACACCTGCCGGGCATGTCGACGAGGCACGACAGGAGGAGTTCCCCGGCGGCGGAATATGGCCAGACGGCACGCCGGACGGCGGAATATACGCTGGTGGGGGCAGGTGGGAGGAGGGACGGCGAAGTTCAGGCAACCGGCCGGCGGATTGGCGAGGGGTGGTGCCGGTGGCGACAGAGCAACGACGGGAGGGAGAGGGGGATTTGCGTCCAGATTGTAGGGTTTGCGTGTTCTCTCGCCGACAGAGCGGGCCCGTTTCCGCTTTTCTCTCGTCCGGAGTCCCCGAGCGCGCCCCGGGGGACCGGGGATGGCCTGGGCTCGCCGGATGGATTAAGGCCCAAATCCGGGGGAAAACGAGGAACCGGGGGCGCGACTGGGCCGAATACCGCCGTCCGGATGTAAAAAACGGCCGCCGGGGGCCAAGTCGGGGGACGGCTGGAGATGCTCTCACACCCATCCTGTTGTCTCCGGATCACGCACCACTCCAGGAGCACGGACAAGCGTCTGGGACATCCACCATTCACCGAGGATGACGAAATGAGCTGACCATGTGCCAGGCTCTTGTTCTATGATGACTGAACATGATAATGCACAATAAGGTGATCAGACTGAACTAGGAGATGATAAGGCTGAGTCAGCTTGAGATTGTAGATAACTAGTCATTAACCCGTGCATCGCACGGGGCTACATATGTTGTCTCAAACTTCAATGTCATTAGTCATAAAATTGGTTGTCAAAATTGGAAAGTTGAATGGCACAACCTTGTCTACTGAACAATTTACACATGAACCTTAGTGAATTAATTCCTTTTTTCGGTTCCTGCACATAAGAAATGGAGGTGGCTATGATGCCATGCGCTTGGGTTGGTAAAACATTCCCGCAACAAACGTGTCCACATACCATCAAATATTGTATTTCGTATTATATTTAATCATGTGAGCTCGTATAGTTACACTCTTTTACTAAAATAGGGCTTACTATTTTTAAGAGGGTTCTGTTTGATAAAGGCCGATCAAAAACTTTTTTGTTTCAATGGGGATATAGTGGCACAAAGGTATTTATCGCATGTCCTTATGCACAGCAGATTTTCTCATTGATTTGCCAAAAAAAATTGGTATATAGAACATACGTATAAAAGTGGACACTTATGTTGTACCAGCAAGATCAGAAGCAATTAGTTTTAGTGTGATAAACAATTAGCCATTCTGCAAGATGGCAGTACCAAATTAGCTCGGTTGAACAATAAACAGTAATATTCCAAGTCCTGTTTTTGATTGGGATAAATTATTAAGTTACTTCATACATATCTCCTTGTTCAATTGTACAAAGTAGAAGGCACGAATTAATTAATTTGACGATAATAGATTTAACGATGTTATGTGGCCATTAGCGATAGATGACTCACCGTTGTAGCTTACGAAAGTTAAGACACTTTGACAGGTCATAGCTTAAAATTCCATATTATATTTTCTATAAGCGAACCTATAAACGCTAAACACCCGACCTGGAAAGAAAAAATATCATAAATATTTTTAGAAACAGAGCAAAGAAAATGTGGATTAATTACCGACTTACAGTTGTAGGGAAATTTCATGCTAAGTCTTTTTTGCATCCAATTACGTAGCCAGCCTAATTATTTTATAGGAACATCTCTAAATTACCATATGGACATGGAAACGATTATACACTATATTGACACTAATTCAAGTAATCTCGGAGGACAATCTGTCCCAAGTGTCAAATGTTTAAATTACCCTGAACTTAGGCATCATGCGTGCGCTTAGTGCTGAGAGGCATAAGAAACATCGACTAATTCATTGGCTAACACTTCATCAGTTATTAAATATCAGATTAGATAATATGGAAAATTTCTTCAAAGCTCTCATGTGCAGATCAAAGTGAACCTTTCATCCGGTGCCTGATTTGCTGATGCATGGAACGTGGCCCTGATTTGGTGGTGCCGCTTGAGACGGTGCAGACCTACAAAATTCCAATATATGTTTTGTTTATACATCAGGCATAAGCCGATTTGCTGGACTTATTGATGAGTTCAACGAACTGCAAAATAGAGCAGGGAAATTAAGGGTATGGGGTTACTTGCCTAGGCATGGGTATAGTTCTCCCAATCCATAACCTTGTCTGCGTCAAATTGCCATCCGTACACCACCTCTCTGCCATGAACGGACTGGCCTTTGTTTGGAAAAAACAGGGGATTCAAAGGTTGGAGACAAACAGGATCGGCGGAGACTGGATTGAATCTTTCGATGTCATGGATGACATGGACAATGGGAAGGACAAAGCGTCACAAATAAGGCCTTAAAAGAGTGTATATCTTCAAGATGCATGGCGTTACACAGGGTGGAACATCTGAAAATAGTTGCCAAGGAATCAATTTGTCAAACACATGACCTGCAACATCCAACAGGAATCATCATATGAAAAGTATTGCAAGCGGTGCATCTTGATCGAACATTGTTGGTCACGGTGGCCGCGAGCCCACGATACCTTGTGCCATACAGTACGGGACCTAGGGTTGCTGCTGCAGGATAAATCCTGGTAACAAAATCTTGCCATGGCGTATATGGCATAGCAGATCATAAAGTGTTCCTTCAGATCCAGGACTGACTTATTTGCCTCTGATTTGATCTTGCATATGACGGGATGAGATCTTGAGAAGGTACCAAAGAGGCAGGTAGGCGGCATGGAGGAGCGCTGTCGATGTGCATAAGGCTTTTGATGACGGCAAGGGCGTTGCTAAAGAGGAGACGTGTCAGGGCAAATCTTTATAATATCAATAGGCAGGGTGAGTCGTGTGTGTTTGGATTGTCATTGAATAATCTGACGACCCGCGATAGCTAACAACATGATCGAAGGGATGAAATTTACGGTTAGGTAAGGATTAACGTGGAGACTCCTACGGTGCCTCCAATTAGTAGATATAAGATGACCACGATGTTGTCCATGGAGAAGATGATCTGATGAGATTGTGCAGTGTATGGTTTCAGTAATGGCTGCTGGAGGACACAATTGAAGAGCCAGAGCATGTGAAGATGAAAAGGAGTGGTAGAGCTTGTAGGCAACTGAGAGGAAGAGTTGAAGAAATGTTACACGCAATATAGCGAATGCGGAGAATATTGAATGCCGCTCAACAATTCTGAAATTGTAACTGCATCTTCTCCTTCCGATTCCAGTACTGCCACAGTACAATCCCAAAGAAAAATATTACATAGGGGGGATGGGGTTAGGTTACACGACTTGATGTGTACAAAAACACAGCATCCTGGTTGCTGTGCAAGAAGTGTAACCAAGTTGACATATTTCTAGCTACTCTGAAGTTGTATATATAAGGTGGCGGTTTAACTCTGACTGAATTATGTGGCCACAATGGTAATGCAGTTCTAACCCGCGGCAAAGCTAGACCACGGTTCATACCATCCAGTGCAGCATCTACATCTGCATACTCAATGGCCATCATACCAAACAAAATGTCGCCTGTAGTAGCTATAAACCGTGCGCATTGCTACCACGGCGCAGTTGCCAACTGCTGCAGCATCTCGTCCCTCATTTTCACGCTTGATTCCATCTCCTCCATCTCCATGTCAATTTTCTTCAGTGCATCCTTCACATTCGACATCTTGGAATCGAGCTCTTTCATTTTCTCCTCCGCACGTGCCTGCTCGAGTTTTATCTCTATGTACTTTTCGTGCTCCGCAGGGTCTCTTGACTGAGCGACGAGGCCGAGGAGAGCGTCGATACGTTTGAGCAGGAACGCGACGTTCATGCCCAGAAGCTCAAAGGACTCCAAGGTTTTCTTCCAGACGACGAAGTCCTCATGTGAAGAAGTGTGCGCCTTGCAGGCCCTGATACCCTCAGCGATGTTGATAGTCTCCATGATCACTCCTACTGTGAGTGTGAGGTTTATCTGTTTGAGCAGATTCTTGTGAAGAAACGACTTCTGGGAACAGCAGAGCTCATAGTATGTCTTGCGCAGGTGATCGGAGAACTTGCAATCGATGACCAAACTGTCTACAATGATGTTGAAGTCGCTGAAACTTGTCACGTCACCGAAATTGATGTCTGTATCCGAAAAGCTGATGCCATCTATGGTTTCACCGACTAGATTACTGCTATCACTGTGAGCTGCTTTGCTACAGACTCTGGTAATCTGTTGATCCTCCTTACATTTCACATCATTGGAACTTGCTTCATCTGCATTGAGGTATACAGCACATGATTCAAAAGATTCAGTAGTTTGACTCAACTCCATGTACAATAAATGCACAAGCGCAAAACCAACATGATGTACTTTGACTCACTCGATATATTCTTTTCCTTGCAAGCTTCCAAACACAGGAGACCAAGTGCTCCGTCAGGTGTAGTGAAGTTATTTTCTCTTAATATATAGACCTGAGTGGAAGGCATGCAAAAACAAGACGGAAAAGATTATTGGATATGTGTGGACAGAGCATGCAAGAAAAATAATCAAGAAAGGTGTATCATGTAAGCATTAGTGAATGTAGTCCCTCTGTGTGATCAAGCAAATGAAATTATATTGGGAAATACTTGCCTTCATTTTTTTTGAACTCACAAGTTGAAAGACCACAACATCTCCGACCTTAATATCATGATCAATAGCAAAACCTCTCCACCCAGCACTGAGTCCTTGCTTGGTACCTAGATACTTTGTATCACAGTTATGCCCATCCTCATCTTCTAGCACAAAAGTAGTGTCCTCCCTTGGAAGATGCTTGTTGCAGAAGTCAGATGGCAGACCCTGGGAGAGGAACACAAAAATGAAATGAAGAGGAAGCAAAATGAAGAAAGGCAATGTTTCGAGGTTGCCTGTAAACACTCAGGAAACGTCACACACATACTAAGCTTACGAGACTACTTCTAAGTTTTGTGCTCCCCCTAATACTAAATTTTACATATCTCAACTAGCTGTAAAGTTGTGCAGTTTCCAGATGGTTTTTAAGGAGTGCTTAACGCGACGCTTAGACGCTCTCCCTAATACAAAATTATACATATCTCAACTTGCTGTAAAGTTGTGCAGTTTCCACATGGTTTTTAAGGAGTCCTTAAGGTGACGCTTCGACGTTTAGCAGGTGTATTCAGGTCCACAAGTTCATAATAAAAAATGATAAACATCTAAAAATAAATAGCTACTCTATAGACTTACCAGCCAAAAACCCCTAACAACATGTGAATGTAGCATTTGCTTGACAAAGCTAGGATGTTCTGCTGATAACTTCCCCTGTACCTCCTTAGCTCTCTCCATAGCAGACCCACAGTTACCCTGAACACTATAACTTTTTCAAAGATTAAATGGCATGAGTGAACAAGATTCCTGCTAACCTTTAATGCAGTTTACCCATGGAAAAACAAGAAAAGTTTAAAGTACCTCCCACATTTCTTTTGGCCATTAACATCATATACCTGTCAAGTCACAGTTTATTTATTGTTAGTCCATCACCCCAGTTTTGGACAAACAGGAAGTCAGGAAATAAAGCTAAAAAATACAAAAGTTGAGCCATGTAAATGAAATTAGGGACGGATAACTCGGTCAACAAAAAGGGACAGCATTTCAGGACACAGTAAACATTTATGGACCTGCTTAAACCAATTGTAGCATCCATTTTTTTAAACGAATAACAAACGACAATGTGATTCTTTCAAGCTTTGAACAACAAGAATGTCTTCAAAGTGGCAATGTGAAATTGTTCCATGGATCTCACCATCGGCACAGGATCATTATCCATGTCGCTCTTGCTGCTGTTACTGCTGCCACTCTCAATCAAGGCAAGACTTGGCTTTTCCAATGTCAACTTCTGCTCTATGTTGCTTTTTGAGGACTTGGAACCTGCGGGCCTCCCTCTCTTCTTCTGAAACAAACGAGCAAAAATCTTTGAGCCATTCTATGCAATTACAGATTAAAAAAGTAGTGTGAAATTTTGGGTGTCAAAATCTATAAAGCATCATGAGCTCATAAATTTGAATGTTTACTATTACTACATCTCATTTCAAATCATGTGAAACGTTCAGAACACATCCACAATGACAAGAATGGAACTAGGGACTGTATCTTACTTTAGCATTGTTAGTATTCTGGTTATTGTGGGTTTGGTGAACACCAGGAAGCTTCTTTTCCTCACTGTCCACCCTCCCTGGCGGCACGACCTGATGTCATGAGAAAAGCAATTAGAATATCTACATAAACTTTATGCCCTGATTTGTAGGATAGAGCTAAAGCAACATCCAATGGTTCACGTACTTTTAAAGGAACATGCTCCTCCTCATCATCTGTATCATCGCAATTAATTACAATAGGTTGTTTATCAACAACGATAGCAAGCTTCTCATCCTGCAATCATCAAACATTCATGGTGTTATGAAAAAAGTCAGAGTTTTATAAGAAAGGCAAAAAAGGGAGGAGGTAGTCTGATATAGTCCCTCCGTTCCAAAATATAAGATGTTTTAGCCCATCATTGCCACACATGTATCTAGATGCTTTTTAGTATATAGGTTCACTCTTTTTGCTTCTAACCTACACACTAAAAGATGTCTACATACATGCATGGCAATGATGCGCTAAAACATCTTATATTTTGGAATTGAGGGAGTAACATATAATGCATAAGGTCATGAGTATTGGTTTGGTTGCACTGGCGTCTACCATGATAATTGTTAAGTTTCATGCACTAGCCAACGCAACCAAAAGTCCGAACTGATGGAAAGGGCTAATACAATCCACTTATACACTTCAACAATAATGAGGCATGGAAAGTAAAAACAAATAACAAATAACTCCATACTGCAATTCAGTTTATGAGAGGCAATTCACATAAGTGTGATCAAGCTTTAGGGACGCACAAGAAAAGCCAATAAAATGGCAAAGTACAGCAGTATCGAGCTTAATCAGATGGAAACGTACAATGTAATAAATGTCATGGAAAATGCATAAGCTCATTGGAGGTATTAGTTGCCACAGTGCTAGTGAAGAAAAAGATGAGCCCGTGATTTCCAGACTCCATTTTAGTGTATCAGAGGCAGTTCCACAATATAAATGTGATCAAGCTTCAGAAACAAAACAGGGCAGCTAACGAGAAATGGCAGGCGTGAAAGACTACTGCAGTGACTGGTAAAATCTGAGACGAGCTTAAGCTGAAGGGCCTCACCGATGTCGCCGCCGGCGTAACATCAGCATCCTTGTCGCTCTCGCTGTCAAGCAAGGCGAGCCTTTGATGAACCAGTGCCATCTTCTGCTCCATCTTGCTCTTGGCGAATGGGGAACCTGCTCCTGCGGGCCTCCCTCTCTTGGCGGACGGGGAACCTGCTCCTGTCGGCCGCCCCCTCTTCCTCTGAAAAGCATAGAAACAGTTCAATGTCTGATGCCACGTACAATGAAAAATCGATCCTCTTAATTCCAAAAAATCTCAACTGGCGATACGGAGCAACAAAATTGATCTACGGGGAAACAAAATCTGACCTAGCCGGATGATCGGAAAGAACGGTGTGGATTTATTTTTTAAAGAACCCTCTTCTAATGTTCAAGAATCACTTCTTTTTCCTCTAAAAAAGAACCACTTCCCTTTTGGAAAAATGTCACAAGACGATGAAACAAAACAAGAGGAACCCTCGAGATGCAAGAGCACGCTGAGAAAAAAGAAAACCCCATCGCGAGCAAGATGAACCACGATAAATCTCTTCGCAGGAAAAAGAATCACGAAGAAATCAAAGAAACGACAGGAAAGGGGAGGAGACGGACGTGCCTTCAGTGGCGAATCTATCGCCATCGCCTCTGCACCGGTGGAATGGTGGAGCTCGAATTTCTGCAGTGGCTCCTCCCTGCGCTCCGCTCAGGATTCTTCTGCCTTCAAGGTTTGCAATGTGAGTGGGGGCGAGGACTGACGACTGACGAGTAGGCAGCACACGGACGGGGGAAGGAACTAGGAAGAGGAGAGAAATAATGGCACCGTAGTAATAAAATAATACAAAAATGGTAAAAGAGGAAAGAGATGACCGTTTGGCTACAGTGATTGATGGAAACGAGTATTTTTTTTTGACGGAGATTGATGGAAACGAGTAAGTTCAGTGATTTTACCGATACGCAGTTTGAAAAGGGGGTACGAGTACACACGGAAGGTGCATTTACCATCCCACCGATCTTTTCAAACAAATCTGAAGTTATTATACAAAACTTTTCAAACAGATTTTTTAAAGAAAAACTGCACATTTTATCCTCCATTTGTATATTTGTGACACCAATTATCAAATTTAGGCAAACTTCTAAATACACCATTTACAAGTGTCTAGGCATATTTTTACCTTATATAAAGTTTTAGCCAATTTTACCCGCAAGCAGGATCAATGCGTGGGTGGTGCCCACATATACAGCTAGGAGGCGTATCTAAGAAAGACATGAGTCAATGAGACGCATCCATTATATCGTCAGCTGGCTCTTGGTGCTCCACACTACCGTTGACTTTATCATCGCCAGCTATTTGCGGGGATGACATGGTCATCGATGACGAGCCGGTCCAAGAGGTGATGAAGATATGCGTATAGTGTACAACTATATATCGGCATGCTTGGTCACATCCGCCGTTGTTGACATTGTCATTGATGATTAGCATCCAAGCCCTATTTGGCGTGTTCGCCTTTCCCAAAGAAGGACCAATGATTCATTTATTGGTGTGTTTGTCATGGTTGGTTCACGGAGCACCATGTAATGACCTGAAAATTAGCAACGTTTTAGGACTTGATTGCAATTAGCAAATTTGAATTACATGCATTTAAAAATATAAAAATTTAAAACTTTTGTTTTAGAAGGTATGAGAGATTGAAATTGAACTATAGTGTTGAGTTTTGACTTAGGTCAACACTAGGAATTGAAATTCAAATTTCAAAATGAATTCATATTTTCAAATTAGAAAATTCAAATTTGGATTAATTTGAGTGGAATCTAAAAGATTCAATATCCATTGTTTGAATTATGTGAAGTATCACGAACTTAATTGTTATGATCTCAAAATGAAGGTTTGACTTATTCAAACTTTAGTTCATATTCAAAGTAAATAAATAAATCATTAATAATTGACATAAAAGTAAAATCTCACAAGATAGTAATAAAAAGAACTTTATTTCATATATCAATGATATTGCAATATCTGGTACAATGAATAAAGGAAAAAATATTACAACTAAGAAAATAAAATAAAAGGAAAACTAAAAAATCCTAATCTTCATCTTCTTATCATGATCTTCTTGTAACCTGCACACAAAAATCAAGCAAAGGATCTTGGCAGATCCAAATGTTGGATTTTCATCCATTTAATTTAGAATCCAAAATTAAATCACAGGAACTTATCCTGGACTTTGTGTTGAGGCATTGCAAAGCAAATTTAATTACCAACAAGGAAGATCAGAAAGTATCCAATGACAAAGCAAGCCACAGGCCAAAAACAAGTAGATACCAATAGTAGTAGAAGACCTAGGAGGCCAAATAGTGACCATTAGACCAAATAGAGCAGACCAAGTGTAGTATCAATACCTTGAGGCCAAGCAAACCACCAAAGCAAGCAAGATCAAGAGTAGTATCTGTGTACACTGGCAAATGGCCAGCAATGCAGAGAACAAGCTCAACAACATTAACTTAGTGAAGAATAGGACAGGACGCATGGCACATACCAAATAGAAAATCACCTCAACTTGGATTCTTTCAAAAAAGAACTCAAGCATGCCAGATGAACACTTCATAGTTCATCATACATGTCACAGAATCAACATAGAATAATTATCAGAAACATTTAGTTACTGTCAGCAAACCAATGAATTAAACCAAATTCCAAAACCCTAGAATTTTGTAGAAATCAATTAGGAAATTACCAAAATAGCCCTTAACCGACATGCCAGTTTAGGCATATGGAGATTTAGTGAATCCATGCTAGAATCCAAACTAGAGAGACGGTATAAGCACCTTAGTCACCATTTGGATGGCACATAGGTGTCAGTAGCAGCACAACCTTAGAACACTATAAATAGGACCCAAAACCCAGCCTTGAAGATCACAAATCCTCACAAAGCTCATACGAAATACTCTCAGACCAGAGTTGAGAGAATAGAGCTAAAGAATCACCTTGAGGCCAGAGGCTCAAGGAGAGGAACTCCAAACACACCCACTGGTGTGAAGGAGAAGATCTGAAGGAGTCATTCGAGCAAGAACTGGAGCCAGGAGGTGAAGAACTGCCACAGATCTTCATCAAGCACACTTAGTAGTCTACAAAGGTTATAACTAAAACCCTATGAGTAGAAATAGTAGTAGTGAGAGGGAGTGGCAACTACTTCCCAAAACCCTAAGCCCCTGCTAGGTGTTCTCCAGGTAAGGAGAATAGCCCAGTATGCACAAAGGCCTGACACAGTAAACCACTAGAGGACCTTACCTTAGTCCTAGTAAAAATAGTAATAGGATACTTGATCATGCAACTGACAGTGCATGTACAAGTTCAGATAGAAGTAACAGATACAGTTAAAGAGCATATAACCAATTTATACAAACATTCACATGCAATATGTGAATTATGGATGCTTAGCACATTCATAAGTAATAGCTACACAAATAAGTAGTAATTAACTAGGATCAATAGTGAACTGAAGACACAACAGTTACCTGAAGAATATAACTTAACTGAACAACATGACAGTGATAGTTAACTAAATTTTAACAGTATCAATAGTTTTAGTGGTCATGAACTAGCAAACATGATCATGTCGAGTACCATTAGCCATAAGAACATACTAGAACACTCTAGAACCTACTAGAAGCTACCTAAAATGACCAAAACCATGCAAACTGTTATATGACAAAACTGAAGATTTACCAAATCTTCAGAAGTGAGCAAACAGCAAGCATTCGAGCTAAGCAAGCATAAGAATCATCTTAGAAGTATAGCAAACACTAGTTTAGCACAAAATCGAGCTAGGACAGTACCAAAACCTAGAAAGAACACACTGATAGAGACAAACCCTAGAATCGCAAGCAAGCAGTAGTAACTAGGCTAGATAGAGAGAGAGAGAACCTACCTGGCGAGGAAGCAAGCTTCTTATCACCGGCGACGACACATTGGCGGCACAGGGAGCTTCCATGGGGGAAGACTCGACCTGCACCTGCCAGAGATCAAAGTAGAGGAGGTAGAGGACGTAGAGGAGGCGGAGGAGCGCCTAGGACTAGACCCATTCCCAGGAGCACCGTAGACCATCGCCGGAGACGAGCACGACCAAGTCATCAAAACCCTAGATCCATCCAAGGGTCGATTCGAGCCGTAGAGGATGCAATCGAGGGAAAATCTCGGATAGGTATGGTAGAGTGGAGCAAGGCAAAGCGATTAGTTACTAGGGCGCCGCCAGAGCTGGCCGAAGCTAGCCACAACGGCGAGGCGACATCGATGGCAACATGAACGAGCGGGTGAGCGAGTGAGTGGGCCGATGGGGTCTGGTTCAGACCAAACCGTTAGGGTTTTGGCCTAGTGGGCCGAGGGGCATTTTTGACTTTTTAGAATAAGTTTAAATGCAAATGATAGGAAATAAAGCCTAGGAAACTCGGAAAAAATAAAATAAAAATAGTTTTGATGTCAGAAAATTATAAGTAAACCAACTAACATAATTTTATAATTATTTGAGTACTTTAAATTTTGATGAATTTTTGAATTAAAGAAATCAAGTCAAAACTTGATAATTAAAAATGAAATCTTAACAAGTGTTATTTAGAGTGAGAAAATTAAATTCTTATAGATATATGAAAATTCTAAAGGAATATTAACATATTCTTAAAATAGTAGTATCACTTATGATTATTCTTTCCAAATATACACTTTGCCGAACTCCCGCTGTATGAACATGATTTGTTAAAATTTAAAATCCTTCCATGCTACTCCTGAGTATGCTGGTTGACAGATGGAGAATTCGCTATAAGTTGGTTGGTCGTTTCATTGTGTGACAAAGAAAGTGTATAGGAAGAAAGGATCGATGAAATTTGATCGTACTATTGGAACTATAAAGTTTGAATAATTGATTGAAAAACCAACACACCAAAAGGAATGAAATAAATCACATGTGAAAACATTGCATAGCATATAGTTGCATCCAGAGTGATTTGAACTTTTGAAGTTTTCTTAAGAATTGATTGTTAAATCCAGGACCCGAGGTCAAGGGTCAAGTAGAACCATTAAACTGCATTATCTTGGAATCATCAGGCAAGTTGACCCTTGCACTTACTATTTTGTATAAACCTTTAAAAGGGAATCACCTACACAAAGCAAATTATTATTTTTAAAATAAATTGAATCCCAAATTGGTGGGCAATGAAATCATGGTTTGATACATGAAAGTCATGTTGGTGGAGATTTCATTGTACCAAAAAAATCACCTTAGGATTAATAACAGAAAGTAGTCAGTGATTCCAAAGCGTCGTACAACCCACGCTGACCACAAATCTTGGAATGGGACAAGCAAGTCAGAAGTTTCTCCATAGTTCCGTATATCTTCAGACGACTTGGTTGGGTTGTGTTCCCACGAGGAACTCAGTGGGTGGGAGCCCGTAACGTCCCCATCTTGTGCGGCAGGATGATGATTTTAGTGTATCAGTAGGGATGGCATCTGATCGTGGTCATCGATCAGTTCAATGCAAAAGGGTAGATTACGGAGTTAGGTAATGCTTGACATGACTTGGAGAAACTTGGTAATAGGCCTCACACCAAAGGAAGTGTGACTACGGCAATAAGGCCAATCACGTTTGTGGAAAAAGTAGCGCACCTCTCAAGAGTGTAAAAATGTGACATGTTACTCCCTATCCTGGGAAAGGATTGCGAACGCAGTGAGGAAAGGAACTAAACAGAAGTTCTAACAACCCATTAAGACTGATGATTTAGATTTTGATAAAATTCTAAAACTTACCTTTTCTAAACAAACCATTTTCAAAAACCAAACCTTGGATACAAATCTATGGTTACACAAGACACATCACTTTTTAGAACTTGCTGATGTCTACGCACGCGTCTGTTCTTGTAGAAAGTGTTGAGCTTCTAAGTGCAGAGGTTTGTAGAGCAGCAGCAAGTTTCCCTTAAGTGGATCACCCAAGGTTTATCGAACTCAGGGAGGAAGAGGTCAAAGCTATCCCTCTCAAGCAAACCTGCAATTACGATACAGAAATTCTCTTGTGTCCCCAACACACCCAATACACTTGTCAGATGTATAGGTGCACTAGTTCGGCGAAGAGATAGTGAAATACAAGTAGTAGTGATGATTATGAGTAGTAACTGTAATATGAAATAAGTATCGCTGCGAGCAAACATATAACAAAACTGAATGTAAACGGTGTGCAATGCTTGGAAATAAGGCCTAGGGATCATACTTTCACTAGTGGACACACTCCCAACAAATATAACATAATTGAACCAATAGATACTATCATCAATATGCAACTCAAAACAATTCTCCAATGGAAAACATACACTAATCATGCGTAGGGCTACGAAGCACTCCTCAAAGTCCGTATGTACCCAAACTAAATTGTCCCACACTATCACCATGAACGCACTAGATGGTTCCAACAAACACCAACATTTCATAGAGACATTAACCAAAAAGATACACATGATGCACACACTAGTCACCTTTACACCATGATACGAGGTATCTCTGGAGAGTATAATAATAAAGCATAGGAGTAGCATAATATCTGAATAATAACATCTACCAATTCAACTAGATACAAAGCTCATGATCACATAAAGATCACATCATGGGAGAGAGAGGTGAACCACATAGCTACCGGTAGAGCCCTCAGCCCCGGGGGAGAACTACTCCCTCCTCATCATAGGAGACAGCAAGGTTGATGGAGATGGCGGTGAGGTCGATGGAGACGGCGAAGATGGCGATGGAGACCGATGGAGATGGCTCCGGGGGCACTTCCCCATCCCGGCAGGGTGCCGGAACAGAGACTTCTGTCCCCCGAAATTTGGCTTCGACGGCGGCGGCGCTGTGGAACTGTTCTGGAAATTTCACCGACTCCCCTAGGGTTTTCTGTCCCGAGGCTTTATATAGGCGAAGGGGCATCGTCAGGGGGCTGCCAGGGCCTCCTCACACATAGGGGGCGTGGCCAGGGGCTGGGCCGCGCCGCCCTGGTGTGAGGCTGGCCCCTGGCCCCCCTCCGGCTCTCATTCGGTCCTCGTCCTTCGTCCGGGAAAAATAGGAGTTCTGGAACTTGTTTCGTCCAATTCCGAGAATATTTCCTATGTAGCATTTCTGAAACACAAAAATAGCAGAAAACAGGGAACTGGCACTGTGGCATCTTGTTAGTAGGTTAGTTCTCGAAATCGCATAAAAATACCACGAAGTGTAACGAAACACAAGGCAAATGGTGTAAAAACAAGCATGGAGCATAAAAAATTATAGATACGTTTGAGACGTATCACTTGCTGAGTACGCATGTAGTCAATCTATCATCTTAAACCTTTTTCTAGACTTTGAACTGTACAATATCGAAGAGACCGAAGCTAACCAACAGGAGGACGACGAGGTATACTGCGAGGAGCCGGATCTTTCAGGAGGAATAGAAGCCATAGACTACATAATAAAATATGGAGTGAATAGTGAGAATAGTGATGAAGAAGCGTAGATATAGGATAGATTAGATGAGATTCACAACATAGACTTACCTAAATAAAGTTGTGAAGCTCCGATGGTACTTAGCTTAGTAGTACCAATGATCAGCAGATTAGCTAGTTTGAATTTAAACTTGAATTTGAATCCTCAATGGACCAATGAGGATTTTGAAACCTTTGTACATTACTGGTTGTTAAGTATGAACATGTAAAGTTGTGGACCCGCAATATTTCTGTTATACCACTCTGAGGGATGTAATATTTGCAAATCGGTACTTCGTGAGTGTTATGTCAACGACTTGTACACTACAACATGCAGCGGTGTACTAGGTCACTGCACACCACCAACATTATTGTGCTCTTGTCTATCTTGGTCCTACATAGAAATGACATGTTGAGTTGTACATGCATGATCTATATTTTTTGAAATATGTATGTGAGCTAAAGACATCAACGTATCGCACCATGTAGAGCTCACTTGCACTACTAGGAAAATGCTTATAGGCAGAATGATTACTAGTGAGGCACATGCTAGAGAATGCGCCACTTGTATATACTAGTGGCGCACCAATTTATAGTGCCCCACTTGTATGAAAATATGAGTGGTGCACGTATGAAGGGGTGCGCCACATATATGTTTAGTACGGAACACGGTTGTCTCTCCGCTCTTATAAGTGACGCACCTCATGAAAGTGCGCCACTAGTATATCAAATATGTCTGGCGCACGGCCTTTTGATGCGCCACTTATAAGTGTGGGAGGGTGTGTGGTGGTAGGTGCCATGTTATTAGTGGCGCACCGTGTATGAGGTGCACCACTACTAACCTGGCAACACCTTTTTAAGCACATGCAACCACTTACCACCTCCAATTTCCCCCTCCTCTTGGTGCTCCTCCCAAAAGTAGATCTGGTCGTGGAGCTCTTCCTTCCCACCTTATTTTCACCAATTTTCATCATTCTAGCTTGTCCAACTCTCTTTTGTTGATACATATGTAAGTGGACATTCTTTTCCTACTCCTAGATCCACTCTCCTACTTGTAGCTTGTGTCTTGCATAGTTTATCCATATTCTTGCTTGTATGACCATATTCTTGCTTGGTTGAAGTATATGTAAGTGAAGGGTTCTCCCTACACTTGTTGTCATGGTTGGAGTATATTTGTGAAGGTGTTGTTGCTCGGGCGCATGCATTGTGAGCGCGAGATGACAAAATCGGCTACATGTATGAAATTTTGTTGTGTATCGGATCCATGTTTGATGACGTGATCTTTTGATCATGTGAGCTATATATTTTATGCAGGTACATTGAGTTGCCAATGTTTTGCCAAAATGTTGATTCATGTCCGTTTCGGCAAATTTCTGGCACTCCATGAATAGCCTATATTTAGGAAAGGTCATGCCGAAATTTTCTGGCGACATTCATGCATTAATTGGAGTGGTTCTGATTCTCTTGCTCTTTGTACTGTGTAGGTGACCATGGTTCGAAAGATGAGCGAAACGATCGTGGCTAGGTGGATGGGTTGCACGAAGGCCGACATGGTCCGAAATAACATGACGGAGATAAGATGTCCATGTCGGAGCTGCAAGATGATGTATGTGGTCAAGCATGATTCCGGGTTATTGGAGTCGCACCTGCTCCGTCGTGGTTTCATGAATGGCTACACTCGATGGATATGTGATGAAGATGATGAGGTTGTTGATGGGGCGGTAGGAAATGAGGAACATGGCCATCAGGACAAGAACAACGAGGGCGAACATGATCATGAATAACAAGATCATATAGGAGCAGATGATATCGGGCATGATCACGAAGAACAAGATGCCGGAGCATATGATGTCGGGCATGATCATGAAGATCAAGATGCTGGAGAAACGCCAGAATCAGGCTGGGTGCGGGACCCTCATGTTTAAGCACTGCTTCTAAAGGAGACGAGTAACGCTAGAGCTGCCGCTAGAGAGAAAGCCAAGCTAGCTCAATTGGAGGTAGACTCGGTTACTCCATTGTACGAAGGATGCAGGCACGGGGATACCCGCTTGAATGTAACGCTCAGGGCTCTAGAGATGAAGGTAAAACACAAATGGACGGACGAAAGCTTCGACGATAGCATGGATTTTTGGCATGAACGTCTTCCCGAGGGGAACACATGTCCAACTAGTATCGACGAGGCTAAGAAAGTCGTGTGCCCTCTCGATCTACCACATGTTAAATACCATGTTTGCATAAATGATTGTGTAATTTATCGGGGCGAGGACGCTGAGAGAACCACATGTCCTGTGTGTGACACTCCTCGATACAAGAGGGGGAAGAAGGCTCCTCGAAAAGTGGTATGTTACTTCCCGATCACTCCTCGTCTGCAACGATACTTCGCGGACCTTAAGGAAGCAAAGCTCATGCGCTGGCATGCGGAAAGAAAGAAGCCAGAAGACGGTGATGATCCAGAAAAGGAGGTGAGGCTGAGGCACCCTTCAGATGCTAGCCAGTGGAATGCACTGAACCTCGAATACCCACAATTCGGGAACGATCCAAGGAACCTCAGGCTGGGTGCGAGCACCGATGGACTCAATCCGTTTGGCAGCCAAAGCAGCACGCATAGCACCTGGCCCGTTTTTGTATGGATGTACAACATCCCTCCCTGGTTGTGCATGAAGAAGAAGTACATGCACATGAGTATGCTAATTCAAGGGCCAAAACAACCAGGTACAGACATCAATTTGTATCTCCGGCTGTTGAAAGAGGAGCTAGCCATGTTATGGGAAGTCGGAGCCAATACGTGGGACACCGTCGCACAAGATTATTTCCCCATGAGAGCCGCGTTGATCACGACGGTGCAAGACTATCTCGGCTACGGATATTTCTCGGGGCAGGTGGTCCAAGGATTCTCGGCATGCGTCCGGTGCATGGACAATACAGATCATCTCCAACTAGAGAAAGATCCTGGGTCATGCAAAACCGTGTTCCAGGGGCATCGAAGGTATCTTCCCAAGGATCACCCTTGGAGAAAACGTGGAGATCTATTCAACGGGGAAGTCGAGATGAGAGGACCCCCAGATCGGAGGAGCGGTGCAGAAATTGATGAGTTGTTGAAAAACTGGAAAGAGTGCCCTGCGCCGGGAAAGAAGCAAAAGAAGACTAAGCCGCTGATGAGGGTATGGAAAGCGAGGTCTGTTTTTTGGGAGTTGGATTACTGGAAGCTCCTACGCATGCCTCATAGCCTTGATCTCATGCATATAACAAAGAACGTGTGCGAGAGTCTCTTTGGCACTCTGCTCAACATGCCAGAGAGGACCAAAGATGGGCAGAAAACAAGGCACGACTTGATAGTGTTGGGGATCAGGAATGACCTTCAAGGAGGACGCGAACGTGCTGAAGACGATGATGATCATGAAGAGGAGACGGAAGGTCGTCGCAAGGGAAAAAAGGTCAAGAAGTGCCTCGAATATCACTGCCCCGCAGCGTGCTTCACTCTAAGTCCGGAGGAGGTTAGGAAGTTTATGAAGTGCCTCCTGGGAGTCAAATTTCCTTACGGCTATGCGGGGAAGATAAGCAGATACCTAGATGAGGCGAAGCAGCGTTTCAGCGGGATGAAGTCTCACGACTATGCTGTGCTGATGACGCAGATACTTCCGGTTGCGATTCGTGGGATAATGGACGAGCATGTCCGTGAAACGCTATTTGGCCTCTGCAACTTCTTTGACGTCATCTCTCGAAAGTCGATCGGCGCGACGCAACTCAAAAGACTACAAGAGGAGATTGTGGTGATAATATGCGAGCTCGAGATCTACTTCCCGCCCGCATACAGACCATTTATTCTTGTCCATAGACTATATTCCTGAATAACTACATGTTAATTTCATATGCTTGACATGATCAGTAGCTAGCAAGATTGATTATAAAGTTGATAGCCTCTCACTTTGCGCTTGTTTTCGCTCAAACTGGTTGCCTTTGCACCTTGGGGCAGTACAAAATTATTTGCACAAAAGGATAAAGATTCAATGCACAAGTGGCACTAAGATTCAGTCACGCCCATCTCAATTGCCTGCACTCTTTAAGCATAGATGGCAACAAATCTGAACCATGATTCAACATTCTAAAGTAGCTTGCCTATGTCCACATAATTTCCATTTTCTTCCATGAGGTACTTATTTCTACATACAGGACACAGAGAGAAGATCTGTACTTACAATTCGAATATTACTGTCGAGATATGCTTATCTTAACTGCATGATTCACTGTATTGAACGAGATATGCTTACTGTAACTGTAACGACACTTTTAACTGCATGATTCACTCTCTTGCTTGTGTTCTTGTGAGTTTTTTGTCGTGCTATATCTGTCGATAACGTCAAATGGGTGGGAGCTGATTCTTGGGTATTTATGTTCCTTCCAAAGATAATATTTCAGCTGTCACTTTTCTGGCTTTTTAATCAGTTCCTATTGGAGTTAATTTCAGATAAAAGATCACATCGGCCGTGTATGATAGACGCAATGTCACGGAGCTTCAGCAGCTGGTTTCTCCTTACGGCAAGGTAAAATCATGCTACCGATGATCTTGGTTTCTTACGTGCAAGAGGAGCTAGAAACTGGGGACAAGGTCACGGCGCTTCAGCAGCTGGTTTCTCCTTACGGCAAGGTAAAATCATGCTACCAATGATCTTGATTTCTTACGTGCTTGATCATCTTGCACTGTGCCTAAAAAACCCACCTCTGAACCCGATGGCAAGTGATGACACAGATGACTGTAGTCCGCCGCGGTGAGTCTGCTTAAGATGAAACAATGGCAAATCTGCATGATTGTCTCATTGTTTCCTTGTGTTGGAATTCCTTTGGAAAAGATGCACTGATGCACAATAGAAATATTTACACCCAGAACATTTTGTGTTTGAGAACAAAGAAAGGCATGAGTTCATTATTATGGTAAGAATATGTTGCTAGGATGTGTGACACTAGATAATGCCAGAAATTCCTATACATCAATGGTTCTTTGGAGTACAATTACATAGACAGCAACTTGTAACATCTTATTTCTCACAGAGGAGCTCTGAATCTCGAATTGCAGGGGAGCAGCAGCAGCATGAGTTACACGGCTTCTTGACGAGCTCCAGCAGCGGCGAGAGACAGACCACGACAGCCGTCAAACCAGCAAGCACGACGGCTGGGAAAAGGGTCCTGGAGGCGCGACTGCGTTGAGCTCGTGAGGGGAAGCGTGGGCTGGAGCGGGAGCAGCAGCAACACCAGCGGAGCTCCTCCTCTGCGCCCCACTAGCAGAGCTCCTGTTTGAGCGGAGTAGAATACTTGTTTTAGGCTTTTCTTTTATTTCCTTGCAATTTTTGTTTTACTGGATACTTGTAAGACATAGTAATATTCGTACTGTAATAAAAATTATGATTCCATTTCATTTATTGTTTGTAAATCATTTTCCTTTTAGGCTGTTTTTTGTAATTTGGATTTTTTTTTTGTTTTTCAAATGCATTATAAGTGGCGCACATTACATATCTCTTGTGGTGCATTATATGTGTGGCGCACGCGGGAGTGCGTGACTAGTATACTTCAATAGTGGCGTATAACATGGATTTGTAGTGGCGCATCATGTGGTGCGCCACTCCTATTTGGTATATAAGTGGCGCACTTCTAGCTGCGCCACTAGTAAGATTTACTAGTGACCTCTCGCTAGTGGCGCATCCGTAGTGCGTCACTAATATCCCAAAATAGTGCGCCACTTATAGGCATTTTCCTAGTAGTGTTGAATGTCCCAGTGATATGTTGCAAACGTATCTATAATTTTTGATGCTCCATGCTTATTTTTACACCAATTAATTTATGTTTTATTTACACTTCGTGGTGTTTTTATGCATTTTCTGAAACTAACCTATTAACAAGATGCCACAGTGCCAGTTCCTGTTTTCTGCAGTTTTTATGTTTCACAAAAGTTACATAGGAAACATTCTTAGAATTGGACGAAACGAAAGCCAAAGTTCCTATTTACTGACACGAAAATAGAGTCTAAAGGAGAGACAGAGAGCGGCCAGAAGGCAGCCGCACCATAGGGTGGCGCGGGCCACCCCCTAGCCGCGCCACCAGGTGGTGTGGGCCACCCCCTGGCCGCGCCACCAGGTGGTGTGGGCCCCTGGTCCACCCTCTAACATCGCCCTTCCGCGTATAAATTTCCTTCGTCGAGAAAACCCTAAGGACCTGAATACTTTTCCACGAAACATACTGCAAGCCACCGCCATCGTCAGCCCGAGATCGAGAGGGTCCAGAAGCTCTTCCCGGCACCCTACCGGAGAGGGGAATCATCACCGGAGACCTTCTTCATCACCATGCCAGCCTCCGGAGTAATGCGTGAGTAGTCCACCACTGGACCATGGGTCCATAGCAGTAGCTAGATGGTTGTCTTCTCCTCCATGCGCCTCATGTCTATATCGTGTGAGCTGCCTATCATGATCAAGATCATCTTTGTGTAATTCCACATGTTGTGTTTGTTGGGATCCGATGAAAATTGAGTACTATGTCAAGTTGATTGTTGATTTATCATGTCTATGTTATTTGTGATCTTGCATGCTCTCCGTTACTAGTAGATATCTTGGCCAAGTAGATGCTAGTGGCTCCAAGAGGGAGTATTTATGCTCGATAGTGGGTTCATGCCTCTAGTAATCTGGAAGAGTGACAATAACTTCCAAGGTTGTAGATGTGTTGTTGCTACTTGGGAGAAAACAACAATCTTTTGTTCAAGGATAATTGTATTGTTTACATTACACACTTTGCTTAAGGCGACAATCTGTTGCTTGCAACTTAATACCTAAGGGTTGTTCGGATGATATCCTGCGGGTGGATTATTAGTCATAGATGCAGTTGGATTACGGTCTATGTATTATGTTGTAATGCCCAAGTGAATCTCATAGTGATATTCATGACATGTACATGCATTGTTATGCATTCTTTATTTTGTCAATTGCCCAACTGTAATTTGTTTACCCAGCATGTTATTTATCTTTATGGATAGACACCTCTAGTGAACTATGGACCCCGGTTCATTATTTTACATTTATATTACCATCTACTGCAAGCACTGTTTACTTTCCGCAAGCATTACTTTATTTCACTGCAAGCAAACATCTCTTTCCACACTATACGTCTAATCCTTTGTTTTCAGCAAACCGGTGAGATTGACAACCTCACCATAAGTTGGGGCAAAGTAGTTTGGTTATGTTGTGTGCAGGTTCCACATTGCTGCTGGCGCCAACACTGAAAGGAATATGCCCGAGAGGCAATAATAAAGTTGTTATTATATTATTCCGTGTTCATAATAGATGTTTATTTCTCATGCTAGAATTGTATTAATCGGAAATATTAATACTTGTGTGATTAATAAACTAAAATGGTTCCTAGTAAAGCCTCTCTTTTATACTAGCTCGTTGATTAACCGATGATCAAGGTTTCCTGATCATGAACATTGGATGTTGTTAATAACGGGGTCATATCATTAGAAGAATGATGTGATGAACACTCACACCCATAGTACGAATAGCAATACGATCAAGTCATCAAGTTCATTGCTATATCAAACTCATACGAAATAGTTCTAATCCTCAGACCATGAGATCATATTAATCACTGATACCGGAAGAGTGCTTTGATGATATCAAACGTCACACCATCACAGGGTGATTATAAAGGTTGATTTGGGTATTCTAAAAGTATTAGTTGAGGCTCATGGATCAATAGTGGAATTTGTCCGACCCGATGATGGGAAGATATTCACTGGGCCCTTCTCGGTGATATTGCATTAGAATCGCTTGCAAGCATGTGACTAGGTCACAGGAATGCATTATCACGGAACGAGTAAAGAGACTTGTCGGGAACGAGATCGAACTAGGTATGGTTGATACCAAATGATCGGATCTCGGACAAGTAATAATATCGCGAGACAAAAGGAATTAACTATGTTCGTTACTGGTTCACACGATCACTAGTTCATCGTTGAGTAAGTGGGAGTCTTCATGGATTTCCAGATCCCGCTGTTGATTATTGATCAGAGAGGAGTCTGGATCATATCCACGTTATTAATGAACCGTAGGGTGACACACTTAAGGTTCGCCGTCGTTTTTGAGTGGATACGATACTCCGATCGAATTACAGGACAGCATAAGGGTTGTTTCAGAAAAGCACCGAAACTATTTCGGGATATCAAAATAACTCAAGGGTGTATTTGTTAATGTTTGTTAATTGAATGAATTAACAAATATTAAAGAAATAAAAATGTTTTATTAAATCAATAAGTGTGAATTTTAATTATCATGAATGTTATGCAAAATTAAAATGGGGGTTACCTCATGTTGATGAGGGGGTTACCACCATAAAGGGAATGAAGAGGGGGTTACCACCATGATGAGGAGGAGGAACTCCTCCTTGGGGCCGGCGCACCCCCCCTTGGGGGCTGCCCCCTCCTCCCCTATATAAACCCCTCCCTCTCCTCCATGTGACACACTTCTTGATCCTCCCCTCCCTCGCATAGTTGTTGCCCAATATCCGTCTCAGCTTAGCGAAGCTCTGTCGGAATTGTAGTTCGTAGTTCATACACTTGGAGAAGTGTGTGGTGGAGTGTCCGGCGGATCCCTTCTTCCGCTGCCCCGCTGGACCGAGGGCATGGAGGAATCGACGACGAGCTGTACGTGTGACCGAGCACGGGGGCGCTGCCACTTGTGGCGCCGTGTACACGATCTTGTGATCGTCAAGTGAACCACTACGTCGACTAAGTCAAGTGAACAACTACGTCGACTACATGCGTCTTCATCGACTCTCCATCGTCAACGTTTGTGCGGGAACGTAATCCCCGCTTATGGTCATCAAGGGTTAGTCTCCGTTGCTACCACCTCGTAGAGTATCTTGGCTAGTTTATGTGTTCTTGCGTAGAAATTTTTTTGTTTTCTATGCTACGAACCCATCAGTGGTATCAGAGCCATATCTATGCGTAGTTGGTATGCACGGCTAGAACACATGTGGATGTGGGCGTTGATGATCATGTTATTGCAATTTTTTTTATTTTGGATCATAGTGGCATAGTGGGATTGAAGCTGCCCGAGACTAACCTTACGTGACCGCATTCACGAGACTTGTCCCACACTTGACATGCTTCGGCATATATGGCTTTGCGGGTGTACGTTTCTCCCACTATAGTTATGATCTATTTTACAAATAGTTGTTAATAATATTTTTATCACCGTGTGGTTTCATGTTTGTAGGTAAGAACGGTTCTTCCTAGAAAGCCCCAAACCACGTAAAATATACAAAACAAATTAGAAACGTCTAACTTGTTTTTGCAGGGCATGTGATGTGATATGGTTAAATTGTTTATGTTACAAATTGTATGCGATGATCCTTTTTGTAAGTTATAAACAACCGGCAGGAGCCATATGGTTGTCTTTACATTTAAATGGCCTGCATGCCGAATATATATATCCAAGTGATATATTGTAATGGAGGAAGACAACCAAGGTGGCGCGCCATGGACCTTGGTGCTATGCCGGTGGAATGATGGAGATCATACCATGACGCACAAGATGGAGATCGAATGCGTGAAGGACCATATCATATCACATTATATATGCATGTGATGTTTATCCTTTTATGCATCTTATTCTGCTTAGATTTGATCGCGCGGTAGCATTATAAGATGATCTCTCTCACATGAATATCAAGATAAAAATGTGTTCTCCCATAACATGCACCGTCAAGAAAGTTCGTCGTTTTGAGACACCTCGTGATGATCGGGTGTGATAGACTCTACGTTCACATACGACGGGTGTAAGACAGTTTTACACACGCAAATGTTATGGTTCTACTTGGCGAGCCTAGCATGTACAGACATGGCCTCGGAACACGAACCGAAAGGTTAGGCATGTGTCGTGGTTACGTCAACAGATCTGCCATAGAGGTAGGGGTATGGCGGTTTGTGGAAGGGGGTGAACACGGAGGAGCAATCCAGGACGGTGGTAGCACGAGTTTACCCAGCTTCAGATCCCGCGACGGTGGCGAGATCCTACGTGCTGCTATAATTCACTATATGGCAACAAGTGCTCGATTACAATGATGAGGTTGGCTGTTTCGCTATGCGATTGGCCGTATGACTTGTCTCTTGCCTCAAAGGCTGCTCCACGCCGGGCTTATAAAGGCGCCTGGCGTGGGCTACACGTTGGTACCGGAGCGGATACAACTTGGAGTCCTAGACTAAGTCCTATGCGTGTACGTCAAGGTAACTCGCCATGGGCCGTCTCCCGATCCGCCATGGGCCCGTCGTCAGTAATCCGCCATGGGCCTGTCTGTGGATCCGCCATAAGCGCCTGCGTCCAGTACCGCCATGGCAACTTCAGGAACTGGGCCGCCCGGTATGGCGAATCCGCCATACCACCCCTGATGGGCCACCCTGGCTTGCTGATTTAGGACTACGTAGCTGGTATACCTATTTGGTATATCCCCAACAGTAGCCCCCAGGGAACTTCAAGATTGTCACCTACATCCGCCATGCATGTTCTTGGTGAGTCATTTCCGCCATAGCTCTTCTTCTCTTCTGTGTTGGGATGGCGGTCATCTTGATGTTCCTTCTTCCATCTATTAATCCGCCGTAAATAACGTATCAAGCGACGTAGTTATCTTAGCGAGATTTTCGGGATCCGTTGGATCATACCGTTGAAATCCACCGTAAATTTCGGCACACAGTTCCTTCTAGGGCAAGACTTACAGCGCATGCACTGTTTTCATGAAGTTACTTTTTTACCCCCGGACACGTGTCGCCAGATTAGGGTTTCTGCGATCAGGACGAACGGTGGTGATGGCGGGCACGAATCTCGAGGCCCGGGGTCTATATATACCCCGGCCTCTCACCCCCAGCCGGTCACCCCTCATTCACCCCCGTCGCTTTCTCTCTCTTCAGCGCCACCACGAAAGCTCCACCGCCTCCGACGAGCCGCCGCGGAAAATCTCGCCGCCGGTAGCTATTTCCGCCGGAGCAGCTTGCTTAGGCACTTCGCAGATTTCACAGCGGAATCTTCCTTTCACTCAACGCCATGGACGCCGGATCACCTTCCCGCCATCATTCCGAAGCCGAGGAGGAAGATTCCCCCCTTCAACAGTCAACTCAGGGAACACATCCTGTAATGGCGGATTTGGACCCAAAGGACATTATGTCCGAGGCCAAAGAGGAGATGGCGGAAGCAAACCCGGATGATCCCGCAGACAAGGAAGTGGATGGCGAGGCTGAGGTGGAAGGTGCTGAGGACGAGGAAGAGCAGATCCCACAGAACCTCCATGGGTATTGGCAGAAATCCCATGTTAAGGATTCTGACGTCCAGGCCATGGAAGACGAGGGCACTGTGGCTCCTCAAGCCGAATCTAGATGGCGGACTGACTTCAAGGCCCCAGTGCCTACTCCTAACCCCTCCGAGATCGTGATGCTCAAATTTCACGTGGAGAGGGGTCTCAGTATGCCTCCATCTCTTTTCTTCACTAATCTTCTGAAGTTCTATGGACTGCAGCTCCACCACATATCACCAAACAGTCTGGTGTCTGTGGCGGGCTACGCAGCTTTGTGCGAGGGATACCTCGGGATCCACCCCAGGGTAGACCTCTTCCAACTTTTCTTCTCCGTGCGGGCCAATTATGAAGATGACGGATCCCTTCGGACCTGTGGAACGGTTTGCTTTCTTCCACGACGGTCGAAGGAATACCCTTTCATCATGCCTCTGGATTCTGCCATCGGATGGAGAGGATCCTGGTTCTATATGGCGGATAAGCCTGCGCCATCTCAAGCCCACGGCCTTCCTCACTTTAAGAACGTTCCTGCTGAATCTCGCGACTCCTGGACAGCTGTCAACGATGAGTCTGCCACTCCCTATGTCAAGCTCTTGGCTCGGCGGATTGCCAGGCTATCTGTAGATGGCTTGAAAGGGATCGACACCATCAACTGCTGGATATCCCTGCGGATTCAGCCGCTGCAACACCGCGACAGCCTGATGCACGAGTATACTGGTGCAAATGATGGCATGCGTTGTTCGGACCAGGAGCTGGACCCTAAAGTCATCGAGAAGCGCATCCGTTCCCTGATGAAGTCTCCTAGGAAGAAACCTTTGAAATTTGGCATGGCTATGTTTGAGAATGGCACCTGCCCTTCGGTGAGTTCCCTTTCCGCCATAGTACCACATAATATCTTTATATTCCATAGGACATAACATTTTTCTTCTTATCAGCTCAAATCGCTTGGTCCTGCTCACTTTGCCCATCCCCTTCGCCGCTCCAACCTCAAATCTGCCGCTAAGGAGGAAGTTGTTCACTCTAGCGGAAACAAAGAGGAGATGGCGGGGAATGTGGATGATACAGCCCATACGACCCAGGAGAAGGTGGTTCCCAAGAAACGGGCTGGTAGTGGAAAAACTCGTGGTGGTGGCGGGAAATCTGCTGATTCCCGTCGTTTCGAAGCTCAACGCAGGGCGGAGTTAGAAACGCCATCCGAGAATACCGCTACCATCGATCTGCCCAAGTCAAGGTAATCTTTGGACACCCTTCTTCATTGTTTGCTGCTTTCCATCTCTAATCCGCCTTTCCTCAGAAGAAAGAAGCCTACTGTCAAGGAGCCGTCATCCAAGCGAGCCAAACCCTCTCCTGCTGCTGTTCCGCTCACCCCTGACGTACCAACTCCCTCGTCCGCTCGTATCGATATTGATATGGAGGATGTTGGTGGTCAGTTTGACCCAATGCCAGAAGCCAACCCAACGACTGAAGCTGCGGCTAATGATGACGTCCAAAGCGAAAAGGCTTCTGGCTCGTTTCAGGGTCAAGTGGCGGATGCTCCGACGGGGGGCAGTTTATTTTGGAGACAAAAGCAACTTGAGGTCGTCAATCTTATTTCTAGCCAGGAAGATGCCAGCAACCAGCTGTCCAGTGGCATTGCCGCTTTTGTTGAGAAAACAGTGACTATGAAGAAGGTATGTACTCCCAGTAGCCCCCGAGCGCCATGGCGGATTTCGAAATTCGATCCGCTATGGAGCTTCAAGAGTGACCCCTATAAGTTTTTGAATAGCACAGCCCTCGAGCGCTGGTAGTTTCACAGTGCTCTATAGAGAACTTTTATTTTTAAATTTCCTACTGAGTAGTCCCCGAGCGTTATGGCGGATGACTATCCGGCATAAAGCTCTTAGGAAGACAAAAAAATCAGCATAAGTAGCCCCCGAGCATCATGGCGGATTCTGTCCATTATGATGCTCTAAGAGTGACTAGAAAATCATCGTGAGTAGCCCCCGAGCGTTATGGCGGATACTTATCCGGCATAAAGCTCTAAGAGTGACTAACACTTTAAATTATTTTACCAGAACTATAAGAAGGTGGTAGAGGACCTGGTCCAGGTTGTCAGCTCGCAAGAGAAGGAGCTGGCAACCAAAAGCGCTCTTGTGGCGAACTTGCAGCAGCAGCTTGAGAATAGCGGTAATTTACCTTAACAAGTTTGTTTTCCTTATGCGTATTCAATCAATGATGTGCTGATACTTCCGCCATGCAGAAGTTGCCAAGCTCAAGTCCACACTTGAGGGGGTGGAGAAGGGCCACGCCATTGCGATGGATGGGCTGCAGCAGGAGCTCCAGAAATCTCTGGCCGCAAACACCTCCCTCAAAGAGCAACTGAAGGACCAGAAAAACTAGGGCAAGAAGAAAGACAAGGAGATAGCGGACCTCCGCAAAGCCGCCGCTGATTTTGAGAAGCGGCGTGAAGGCTTCAACGAGCTCCTCCATTACTTCTAGGACAACTTGCTAGGTACCATTCCTACTTATAACGTAAACTTTTTTCCAATTTCTGCTATGCCGTGCGTGACGCATCTTCTTTTTCCGCTATGCAGTCGCTTTGGGGCAGGGCGAGGCGGATACCGCCAAAGGCTTGCGCATGGCCACCGACGCAGTGAAGAAGGAGCTTGATGGCCTTCTCAACGCTGGTCGCCAAGCATGCGGGAGCCTGCAGATAGCGGGTTCTTCCAACCTTTCCGCCATCGCGCTCACCCAGAAGCTGCTGCTAGTGCCAGGGCTGGTGGCGGACTGGAAACTGTCCTCTGCTCGGGGTGGTGCCAGGATAGCTTTGACTTTGGCAAAGGCCCACTACCCCGAGATGGATCTGGACCTGCTCACCTCCGGCATCCCAGAGAGCGGCGAGGACGGTGCGCCGGTGGACGAGGCCGCCATCCGGCAGAGCGTGCTTGGATATGATCAACTGTGTGCCCTTGACACTCAGTTGAATGTATACTACGAAGCATACGATCTGCCAGGGTCGCCAAGCCATGCTTTGGCATCAGCGTCTGCGGCTACTGCAGGTGGTGATGGCGGCGACAAGGTGTCCTCCAAGGTTCTGCCATCTTCATGAGATGTGCCCTGCAATATGGCAGGAAAAAATACTTTGCATCAATTCGGCCCCTGTGTGGGTCTGTAATTTAAACTTAAACTGCGTGTGAATGTTTGTGCACTGTGACTGATCTGCTTGTGGCGGACCAGTTGAATGCTTTCGAACTCTTGTAGCTTGAAGTGGTTTGATTGTGCGAAGAAACTGCCAGGCCTAGTTTTATGCAACTTGCAGTTTTTAACATGCCCAAAAAACAACACTTTGAAAAATTTCACGCGTAGGATTATGCGATCCGCCATCCGGCTCTCTGTGCTTGACTTTTCGTGAGATGGCGAAATCTTCGCACGAACAATCCGCTAGGGCGACGATACTTAATAGCAACCGTCCAAAACCGTGAGCAGATGGCGGCTTAGATCGTCAAAAAGTCACTACTCTGGAATCCACACAGAAAACATCGAATGAAGATCAAAACATAAAAAAGCTACGCGGACCGCTTATGGCGGATTTAAAAGAGACGTAAGTGCAAAGCACAATTGCGCAAAAGGTTCTATATGATCTAAATGAACAATAAAGGAGGTAAAAGACTCAGAAAAAATCAAGAGTGAACCAAATGCTTTATTTCATTGATCATATAGAGGTGCCTATTACATAGCTAGGTAAGTGCTAAGTGTAGAAAGGACGTAGCTGTGCGATGTTCCATGGACGATCTATCTCATCGTAGATATCGTTAGGGTCTCTTCGTTTGCGCTTCTTACTTGGTCACTTATCTAGCTCGCGAATATCAACGAGGTAGTAGGAACCATTCAGTAGAGCTTTGCTGATGACGAAGGGTCCTTCCCAAGGCGGGGATAGCTTGTGGGACTTCTGCTGTTTGAGGCGTAGCACCAGGTCACCTTCTTTGAACGAGCGTTGGCGAACTCGCCTGCTGTGATAACGGCGGAGATTCTGCTGGTAGATGGCGGATCTCTGGGCTGCTAGGTCCCGTTCTTCTTCCAGCAGGTCCACAGATAGTTGTCTGGACGCTTCTGCATCTTCTTCCTTGTAGGCCTCTACTCTTGGAGAATCGTACTGAACATCACTTGGCAAGATTGCCTCTGCTCCGTAGACTAAGAAGAAAGGGGTAAGGCCAGTTGATCTGTTTGGCGTGGTCCGTAGACTCCACAGAACAGATGGCAACTCTTCTGCCCAGGCTCCAGCTGCTCTGTGTAGCGGTGCTTCTAGGCGTGGCTTGATCCCTGACATGATTAGTCTGTTGGTCCGCTCAACTTGGCCGTTAGACTGTGGATGTGCCACAGATGCTAGGTCAAGGCGGATTCCGTTGTGATGGCAGTATTCTTCAACTTCTCCCTGAGACAAATTAGTGCCATTGTCGGTGATGATGCTATGTGGGATGCCGAATCTAACCACAATGTCCTTGACAAATTTGAGGGCAGTTTTGCCATCAATTTTTCTGATGGGCTTAGCTTCCACCCACTT